>JASPKZ010007916.1:690000-1182131 GCA_030220185.1 Diploptera punctata
TTATCCCACAATATTCCATTGAGGCAAGCAATTGCAAATTATCCTTTATTATTTCTATTTCTTCTTCATAGCTCCCACTTTTATTTATTTTAATTCCTAAATATGTGTTCTCACTACAAGATTTAATTGTTTCTCCAATCTCCAAAATTAAATTTTGTTATGGTTCACCAATTGATAAATATTTTGTTTCTTTTCGTGTTCAAACTTAATCCCCATTTTTCGTATTCTTCTATTAGCTTTCTAGTCATATATCCTAAATCTCCATAATCTTGATCAATTAACAATTGATCATCTGCAAAATGTAAGTTTTATAAAGTTTTCTAGTTTGAAACAGGAATTACCATGCTTGAACTTTTTCTCCTCCAATTCTTTAATATTCCATGTACATATATTTTAAACAGAGTCGGTGAAAGACAACAACCTTGCCGAAGACCTTTATTTATCGTAAAACCATGTGACAATTTACTGCCATTTTTAATTTTAGATATGCAATTGTCATATATATTTTGTATAGCTTTATTTATTTCAGTCTTAATTCCCATACGTCTTAAAGCAGTCCATACTTTCTCTATAGGGAGTTTATGATAAAGTTTAATAAATATTCAATAGTTCATTATTTAATATATAAGTAACTAATTTGGTATGGGGAATGTACGACGTATGTAAGAATAAAGGTTACCCAAAATATCATTGGAATATTGTTCGTCTGGAAGAAGAAAGAAAGAGAAGACCTTTAAATTAATGGATGCAAGAAATAAGAACTGGAATCATAACTAGGGGACTGAAAGACATGAATTGGATGAATAGGGGCGAGTGGAGCAGAAAAATAAACCTTTAGGCACAAAAATGTGTACACATTGAAAATCTCTATATAAATAAAATATAAGAAATATCGTGAAGATAAACAAATGAATGTGTGCAATAGGTATTATACAGGCAAAGATGGCTACCTTATTTTAACTTATCTTCATGAGAATTTTTCTTACGCTAAATGTACAGTAAAAGAGTTACATTGATCACTTTAATAAGAGCTGTCACTGCGAGTCAGTGAACTCTATAAACACATTCCATTAAAATTAAACAACACCTGCTCTTCCTTTGTGTTGATACATATTTGACACAATTTCTGTGACGTTCACCTCATCACGAGTTTCTGATTTCATAGAATTGTGTTGCAACCTAATGATTCACTTGAAAACATGAAATTGTTCCAATCATGTAGTGAGTAAGGGGATCTACCTACACGTGACCAATTCTACATTGGTAAGGGTGCTACCTATCGGGAGTTACTTTACCAAAATAATTCATTTACGCTTATTCCCGTACAGATAACAATGAATGTCATGTTATAAGTTCATCGCCACGAAGTGAAATATAGTAGGCAATTAAGGCATATTTTATTAGGAAAAGCCGATTAAAATTTTCTCAGATCTTTCAATTTAGAACTGGGGTTCTTCAACGCGCCAAAAATCTTCAGAGTCGAGACACACGGCTTGAAGTGGTTTCCAGAAATTTGTCCCTTGGATTTTCCCATCCATCAATGTCGTCCGGATTTGAACCGGCGACCCTCGGTGCCAAAGGCTTTGAACGTAACCCCTAGACCACCCAGGCGTGTGTGTTACTATTATTAAAGCACTGTTAAAATTTGCACGTTTTTTTAAAAATCTGCGTACATTGCAGCAAATGATATTTATCTAATTCCCTCCAGCGCCCCGCTATTATATAACCTCTTAACATTTCGTGTTCCTAGGAACATGTCCCTGTGTTTGAGCCTTTGGCATGGGTTTCCTGAAGCAGTCTCCCGCCCGGAGAACCGAATGGGTAACTATTTGACTTCCGGAAAATTTTACCCCAATGGAACGCATGTCTGCATTTCTTGACGGTTGTATTTTTACGGTGAACGATCGACACTCTTTCGACCGAGGTACTATTTTCGACCGGCTTATCACCTTCAACCAGTCCGGCGTGGGTAACATTATTGGCAGCTATGCTACCGCCGGCATAGCTCTCGGGATCATTTAAGCACGCAAGCCACTCCACCATGACAAGGTAAAGATACCATAGAGGGTCGTAATTTAAATAAGACAATTATTAATACCTGGTACGACTTATTATTAGCGTAGACTCGTGAAGAAGAATTTAAAAAGTTTTTCGTAATGGGGGAAGTAGTGTACCGTTGTTGCGTCTCTGGCTTAAATGCTCGCCTAGGAACAATTTATGAACCGGCTGTTTGGCGTATATTTATTGAATCTATCAAAATAAATCTAGAGGGCGTTCTTCTGCATAATGGGTATAAATTAGCATCAGTCCCAGTAGTTTAGTAGGTGTACATGAAACAAACATGTGCAACCATGTGAATTATTCTAGATAAAATAAAATAGTAGTAGTAGGACTTTATTAGACAAAAAGTAAGATATTTACAATATTATTTACAAATATGGGTCGCACGGGCAGTAAGCCGTACGTGCTGTTGGCAGTCCGTTACAATAAAGTAATAATTGGTACTAGTGTGGAGAAAAATAAATAAAAAAAGCAATAACATTACAATTACATCAAGAAAACACAATAATATTACAATTAAATAATAGCACAATAGCATTATACACTAAAAACAATAACATCACAATTACATAAAGGTAAAGGTAAAGGTAAAGTGATCCCACTACAGGCCTCAGGAGGCCCTTGGGGTAGTAGGAGGTTAAGGCTCCCACTTTTTCTTGACAATCGGCACTTGAGGTCAGCCGGGTTGTCAGCCCTGCGTGACGGCCGCCTTTACCCCAGAACAAGCGTCTGGTACTCATTTCAGTTAGAGGCTGAGTCGACCCCAGGGCCATAGTGCCGCCAGAAGGTTTTGGTCAGTTTAAAAATCCTGACTCCACCGGGACTCGAACCCTCGACCTTCCTGCTTGTAGCGCAGTGCCTTAACGACTACGCTACGGCGTGCCCCCAATTACATAAAGGAAACACAATAATATTACAATTAAATAATGACACAATAGCATTATACACTAATTAATTTATATATAATTATTAAGAATTAATGGTATTGCATTTTGATAACATATATTTATTCATGAATGAGTGTTGTTCTTATTTTCCACGTTTTGTCCAGAAATTTACCCAAGTTTATCCAATTTTCTGGATTTACCAATAACTCGTAGCATGCCAATCTTTCCCGATTTGAATTTAGAAATCTTTCCGGTAATAACTTACATCTCCAATATTCTAAATCATTACATTTTCCTAATATATGTATCTCAACTTCAAAGTTCCCGCACATTGGACGATATTCGTATAACGTGACCGTCGCTAATTTTTAGAAGTTTCCATGCCCCTAGCCTAAACCAAGCAAGCCCTAATCTCTTTTTAAATCCTAGGTTGAGTATATAAGATTCTTTTCCCCAGACGTGTTTTAGGTCTCTTTGTAAACACAGTGAGCGTTTTCCTGTACATTCGGCGAAAGTATCTTGTTGGTTTATATCTAGGTACCTCCTCCTTATTTTTCTCCACACATTCTTGCGAATTTCAGTCCCTTTTTCCCATATCCAGCCCATCCCAATATTTTGGAGTTCTCTCCTAACCTCGTCTGCCCAAAATTTAACAGCGATGTTTTTAATTTGGTGGTCCTAACAAATCACTCTAAGCATTGATTGTTGACCTTGGATTACTCGCAACCAGTATTTGAGTACACGAATTTTACAGTTTGTCGTCCTGGAATGGCCCAAATTCATATAAAATTCGACTGTTATAAACGGCCTTACTAAGTCCTGTAATATATTTTAGAAAATGCGTATATACCTTATTTAAAATAAAATAAAATATAATAAACACAAGTGGTACATGTGCTGTCACTTTATGGAGTGTGGTATTTCACTGGGGCAACAAAGAGGGTACATGAAATTTCCGTGTTTCTTTTTATTGCGAATGGGACTGTATATCCAGGGGAAAAAACTGGAAAGTTACTAATTAGCCGAAAATAAAACAACTGGAACCAAGGACGAAAACGTAATAAGTCGTCGAATAATTGATTCTGAAGAAAACAAATGGTTCTACCGCTTTTGCACATAGAACTAGAATAATTTAAGTAACTTGTTAAAGTTTTGGACAAAAATGTCCCTTGTTACCAATATATTGATAAAAATTCAGTTACTGTCGGAAGCAAAAGTGAAGGAAGAATTGATGTCCGCAGAGTCGAAAATTTTTAGGGATGTTACTTTATATAACTGAATACCTGATTGGGAACTACAATCTATGGAATCATACAAGGACGTCATCGATAAGTTTCTGGGTAATGTCTAAGATGATCAATACAGGAAAATTGTAAAAAACTTGCACGAAAAATTCAGGGCACTGGGATGTAATAGGAGGTTGTAGTTACACTTCCTTCACTCTCATCATTAACATTTCCTAGTTAATTAAGGGGCACTAATTTAATAACATGGCGAGAGCTTACGTCAAGACAAAAAAATATTTGGAAACGAGGGCCGATGGAGTGTGTGGCAGATTGTCTACCACCGTAGGTGTTTAGTATGAGAGGTTCTTCGGCAGGAGCACAGACTTCAATCAACTCGCCGTTCAAAATCTTTTATCTACATAATTAATATCATATCAAGCCTCATTAGTTTTTACAGCAATTTAAAGGATTGTGGCTATTACATATAATATCTTGTCTTGTAAGGCCTTGTTTCCCTCAACGAGATTTAGGCGCTCTCCCCTACAGGGAAGAAATTGAATCATACTAATATAGATAAACTTGTTTTTGTATAGATGTCATTGGAGTGGCCCATGGTCAGCGTTCCTTCTCATATTTTCATCTAGGAAACCAAGGTAGTACTAGGACAGAAAAATCCGATAAATTTTGCTTAGAGGCCTTTTTATTCCGGCTTAAGGATCTTTAACGAGTCCGAAATTCTTCAGACTCGGGACCCGCGGCTTAAAGTCCTTCCCGGAGGACTTGCTCCTTGGATTTTTCCATCCTAAAAATCTATCGACCCCGACAGGGTTTGAACCCGCGACCATCGGGAACAGAGGCCTGGAGCGTAGCCACTACTCCAACGCGGCCAAGCAACTTAAAGGACTGTGGCTACTACATATAATGTAAAAAGTAAAAGTCCGTCGCTGTGGGGTAGTCGGTAGAGTCCCTACCTTCCACTCCGGCGACCCGGGTTCGATTCCCGGCGGGGTGGGGATTTTAAAATAATCTCCACTTGGGTCTGGGTGTGTGTGCTGTCCCTAATGCTCAACTGAGTGCACATTTATTAATTAAAAAATATAAAAAGTAATAAATATTTAATTTCAACATGGAAATGAAACATTACGTGATACGCAAAAATTCATAACATATTTGACTTCAACACACAAAAAGTTAGTTTAGAGACCTGTTCATCCCTGTACCACAGAATAAAATTAAATTCGCCGGGCTGTGATAATTTATAGATCACTCTGTTAAGCAATATTCAATAGTAGATCGTATCAGCTAACCATCCATCCATAGTAATTCTGCCCGAGGGCAGGTCTTTTACTGCAATCATGGCATTTTCATGCTACGCTTTGCAGCTTTACTAGGGGATTTTAGTTGTGGTAGCTTCCCGTTGTCTTCCACACCGGTAAGGATGATGATGAAGAGTATAAGTTATATGTAACTAATTTGCTACGGTACGACGAATGCAAGAAGAAAGGTTATCCAGAAAACATTGGAATGGTGTACACCTGGAAGGAGAAAGAAAGGGAAACCCTGGAAACTAATGGATGCAAGAAATAAGAACTTTAATAATAACTAGGGGACTAGAGGACATGAATTCAATGGATAGGGACGAGTGGAGCAGAAAAATAAACATTTAAGCTCAAAAAGACATGTAAATTTTTAAAATCTGCATATAAATAAAATATTAGACAAAAAGTAAGATATTTACAATATTATTTACAATATTATTTACAATATTATTTACAATATTATTTACAATATTATTTACAATACCGGTATTATTTACAAATATGAGTCACACGGGCAGTAAGCCGTACGTGCTGTTCACAGTCCGTTACAATAAAGTAATAATTGGTAATAGTATAAAGAAGAACAAAAACAATAACATTACAATTACATAAAGAAAACACAATATTACAATCACGTAATAATACAATAGCATTATCCATTAATTATGTATAATTATTAAGAATTAATGGTATTGCATTTTGATAACATATATTTATTCACGAATGAGTGTTGTTCTTATTCTCCGCGTTTTGTCCAGAAATTTACCCAAGTTTATCCAATTTTCTAGATTTACCAATAACTCGTAGCATTTCAATCTTTCCCGATTTGAATTTAGAAATCTTTCCGATAATAACTGACGTCTCCAATATTCTAAATCATTACATTTTCCTAATATATGTATCTCGTCTTCAAAGTTCCCGCACATTGGACATATTCGCATATTTTTAGAAATTTCCATGCCCCTAGCCTAAACCAAGCAAGCCCTGATTTCTCTCTAAATCCTAGGTTGAGTATATAAGATTCTTTTCCCCAAACGTGTTTTAGGTCTCTTTGTAAACACAGTGAGCGTTTTTCCGTACATTCGGCGAAAATATCTTGTTGGTTTATATCTAAATACTTCTACCTTATTTTTCTCCACACGTTCTTGCGATTTTCAGTCCCTTTTTCCCATATCCAACCCAATATATAAAATATAACATATATCGTGAAGATAAACATATTGATGTTTACAATAGATATTATACAGACAAAGCTGGCTACTTTACTTTGTCATTTTCACGAGAATTTTTATTACGCAAAATAATGTACAGTACAAGAGTTACATTGACTATTTAACTCATGCCCCAAATGGGAGTCAATGACCAATCACGTTTCAATGATTTCTGTTTTACAACCAATCAGAGTCGTGTTTCACCAAATATTTATCAGTGTTATAATTACCATATTAAAGAAAGCTCCTCCTTACAATATTGCGTTCCTTTGGCAACAAATAGTATGATCTGGTTGCAGTGATAAACAAAAGAAGCAGTAGAAGCGTACCTATCGTTTCTCATTTGTAAACATCGCCGTTTACATTAAATATATAAATATTTTAAAATAACTATAGTTAAATAATGATTTGTGAGTAAACAGCTTAATTTTATTCGTTAAATAGTCCTAACAAATGCCACTCTTGATTTCCAAATTCTCTAGATAAATTTGGAAATCACTCGTGGCATTACTTATGATAACCTGAATAAGAGCTATCACTGTGAGTCAGTGAACTCGATAAACACATTCCATGAAAATTAAACAACACCTGCTCTTCCTTTGTGTTGATACAATTTTTTATACAATTGCTGTGACGGTGACCTCATCACGAGTTTCTGATTTCATAGAATTATGTTTCAATCTAATGATTCACTTTGAAAACATGAAATTGTTCTCATTATGTAACATAAATACTGAGTGAGTAAGGGGATGTGTGTCTACGTGGCAATCCCCAAATCGGGTAAGGGTGCTACCTAGTGGGAGTTACTTTAACAAGGTAATTCATATACGTTTATTCCCGTATAACAATGGATGCCAAATGATAAGTTTATCGCCCCGAAATGAAACGTAGTAAGCATTTAAGACATATTTTATTGTGAAAAGCCGATTAAATTTATCTCAAAACCTTCAATTTAGACTTGAGGTTCTTCAACGCGCCCAAAAACCTTCAGAGTCGAGACACACGGCTTGAAGTACTTTCCAGAAATTTATCCCTTGGATTTTCCCATCCTAAAATATTCATCAATGTCTTTCGGATTTGAACTCGCGACCCTCGATACCAGAGACTTTGAACTTAACGCCTAGACCATCCAGGCAAGAGTTACGTGATGTAGTATGTCGTGTTTTGCTATTATTAAAGCACTGTTCAAAATTGCATGCTTCTAAAAACTGTATAATTTGGTAGGAAAATGATATTATCTAATTCTCTCCTGCGCCCTGCTATTATATAAAGACCTAACATTCCATGTTCCATGGAATATTTCCCTGTGTTTGAGCCTTTGGCTTTGGTTCCCTGAAGTATTGCCCGCCCGGAGAACCGAATGTGGGACAATTTGACCTCCGAAAACGTTTACCTCAGAAGAACTCATGCCCGCATTTCTTGACGATTGTATTTTTTACGGTGAAAGATCGTTACTCTTTCGACCAAAGTACTTTTTTAGTCTGGCTTATCACCTTCGACCAGTCCGGCATGGGTAACCGTAACGAGATCAATGCTACCGCCGGCATTAGCTCTCGGAATCATTTTAGCACATAAGCCACTCCACCGCGACAAGGTAAAGATACCATGGAGGGTCGAAATTTTAAATAAGATAATTATTCATTCCTGGTACAACTTATTATTGGCATAGACATCGTGAAGAAGAATTTAACAATACTTCGTAATGGCCGGAAGTAGTGTACTGTTTTTGTGTCCCTGGCTTGAATGGTCGCCTCATTATCAGCACTGCCGCAAAAACTCATTCCCGAGTCCTGGCCTCCTCAAGGAGCATCCTCCAATTAGCTCGGCCCTGTGCGTTTCTCCACCAATTACTCAATCCCAACTCTCTAGAATCTCCATCCTCCTCATCCTTGCATCGTAGTTTCTGTCTTCATATTTTCCTTCTAAATTCTGGCTGAGTGCACCATATCCTTTTACATATTTTTGACTCTTCCTTTCTACTTACATGACCTAGGCCCAGCCGTCCACCCCTTGGGATACCTCGGTCGTCATGACCATACTCCCAAGTCCTAGTTCTAGTCCTCCCTATCCTATGTTCGCGTCCACGTTCAAGTTCACGGTCCTTACACCAACACCCCAGGGAGAGAGTGTTGGTGTTTGCAGTTCTGGGAATTGCTGAGCTACATAGTACATCAGGTCGCTCAATCCTGACGACCCCACAGTTGGTCCACGGCTCCATGAGCCTAGCCGGGAGGACTGCTGTCGCAGATCCACCGACCATTCCCCTGTTCTGCCTCCAGGGACGTGTCCTGCAGCCGTTGTGAGACCGGATGGGCTTACAAGCCCAACAGTTGTGAGACTTTTAGTACATCCAGGTGCTCATCTCCTGGCGACCCTACAGTTTGTCGATGGGCTGGTAGGCCAAGCCAGGAACCAGTACAGTAGCTCCCCCGCTGGACTGGTCCGAGCCGAGCCCTGGTGTTGCCCCCAGGGACGCCTTCTGCAGCTGTTGTGGGCCAGCACGGAGCTCGCAAGCTCCAACAGATGAGCAACTAGTACGACAAGGCGCTCAACTCTTGCCTACCCCACTAATGGTTCACGAGTCCTTGGACTTAACCGGGAGGACTGTCTTGCAGATCCACCGATCTTTCCCCCAGTGCACCAGCTGGGGACGTGTTTGGTTGCTGAAGTGGGTCCAGCCTGAGCATTAGTACGTCAGGTCGCTCAACTCCTGACGACCTCACAGATTGTCCTTGGGTCACTCGGTTCCAGAGTCGGCGCTAAATCTCACAGACCAAAAGACCGCGCTTCCTCCTTTCCCGAGCTTATTGACCTGGTGGTAATTCCCAGCATTACGCCCGGTATTGTCCCATCCAGCCCGTTCGCAAGACTAGGCCTAGTCGTGTAGCTGCTGTGAGGCAGCCCACTGAGCAATGTAGGCATCCAGGGAGCTCATCTCCCATGGTGCCCCCACAGATGGTCTCAGGTTCAATGAACCAGGAGATAGGGGGCACGAACCCCTAGTCTCCCACCGCCACGGCACATGCCCCCGCTGTGGGCCGGGATAGTTCTAGGTTTGACAGCAGGCCCCTTTCGCATATGTTTTTCCTGCTGACCCCACTCATGCTCCGCGAGTCCATCGGACTTGGAAGGGAGGACTGACTAGCAGATCCACCGACTTTTCCCCACTACGCCACCGAGGGGACGCGTTTTGCTGCTGGAGTGGGCGCAGCACGAGCTATATAGTACGTCAGGTCGCTCGAGTCCTGACGACCCCACAAATGGCCCGCGGGTCCGGTCTGGACCTAGCCGGGAGGAATGCAAGCAAACCACCGACCGTTCCCCTATCCGCCAACCGGGGACGCGCCCTGTTGCTGTTGTGAGCACAGCTGGGGCCCGACGGACCCCCAGGGACTTACATGACCTGCCCCTCATAGTCTGGTTAATTTAAAGAATTTACTACTTTCTACATCTTTGAATAATGCATATAACTGCTCATTATAGCGTTTTCGCCAGACACCATTCCCACATATAGGGTCATTCACCCTGCTTGATATTTTTCTTTCGAAACGTTGCAGAGCACATTACTTGTATTGCCTCATTATTCATGTGTCACATCCATATGTCAAAACGGGTCACATTATAGTCTTGTATAGTAATAAGTTTAGAAATCTTGACAAGACTTGTTTTTTTCGTGTTTTTAAATGCCCATATATTACGCGGCGCGACTGTTAAGCCCCTGCGTAACGGTAGCGTTACGTTTCCTATTGTTTAGGTTGTATTTGGCCCGAGCGGTTGGCCTTGGTTTTGTAGGAAAAGATTCTACAACATGTGAAATACACATATTAAATCAGAGTAAACGAAATAAACATAATTTATTGAATAAATTCAAACTGAAGATATATTATTAACATAGAAAAACAGTTATTTAGAAACAGCTGGAATCGCCACATTGTCGAATGTCCAAATATTCAAAGTATTGAAATGCTAATATTCAGAGAGAAAACAATCTTATTAAAATATACAAAAGAATCAACTTTGGTTATTTTTGGAATGAAGTTCCTTGGACCATTTGGTCCTTAATTAATTCTGAGTCTTAAAATGACCAAAAATAGTAAAAGAGAAGTCATATTACCAATGTAGACGCCACCGTCCTGCTGGACCCCGCTGACGGGACCGCACTCGATCCCACGGCCCTTCTCCCTTTTCATCTCAAAATCCCGGCTTTTTATATGATTATCTTCACCTTTCACCATCCCCTAAAGCTAATGGAAGCCCTATTTCTTGCCCAATCTGTTGTAATATTCCTAGTATTTTCATGGTCGACACATATAAGGTGTTTTTAACTTCTTCCCTAATGTGTTTGGGTTGCATAAGGTTTCGTAAGAATTTCCTATTAGGTTGAAACTAATAAGTTTTTTTGATATATATAAGATTTCGTAAGTGTGTCTTCATTGTTTGACAAATATATTGAATTGAAATAGTCATTTTTTAATAATTTTTCCTTAGTTTTTTATCTATAAAATACTAATATATATTTGGATGGAGATTTCAATCCGTATTTAAAGGGTGAATATTTATGCCCTATTTTTTGGTATAGTACACATGTATATGTGTCTATTCTTTATCGGCTTTTATAGTATTTTATTATTATTGCATTTAGGCTTAGTGTAGGCGTAACAATTCCCCCCCCTAAATAAGACTGTAGGGTTGAAAAACCGAAAGTCTTTTTTCCTTATAGGATATCTCTCGCCTCTCGGGGGTTTTGTCCTGTCATTTATCTTATTAACTTAACTGACGTCGTCAATTGGCGAATCCATCTGTCCTGGAAGTATATTGTTCTCATCCTAAGAGGTTAGATCGTTTTTTGTTATTTGTAAATTGCCCCGGATACCTTTAATTTCGTCGAATATCGGTAAGATCAGCTTACTTAGTGAGAACACTATACTTAAAAAAACAAAAATCTCAATATCGCAAGAAAATAGCAAGCCTTCGCGGCTTCAAAATATGTGTCACAAGAAAAAAAAATAATGTTCATTGCTGAAACAAAAAATATCGATTATACAAAAATATTTTTCATAAGTAATGCCACGAGTGATTTCCAAATTATCGATAAATTCACGACTCACGAAGTGAGGAGTGAATTTATCTAGAGAATTTGGAAATCAAGAGTGGCATTTGTTAGGACTATTTAACGAATAAAATAAAGCTGTTTACTCACAAATCATTATTTAACTACAGTTATTTAAAAATATTTTTATATTTAAAGTAAACGGTGATGTTTGAAAACTAATGAGAAACGATAGGTAGCCTACGCTTCTACTGCTTCTTTTGTTTATCACTGCAACCAGATCATACTATTTATTGCCAAAGGAACGCAATATTGTAAGAATGCTCTCTAGTGGAGAAAAAATGAAACACATCAATCTGTATATTAATTCATTTTTGATGTCGTATACATTTAAGAAAGTGCAAACAGTGGTTTCTTTTTTTTGGTGGTATAATCAATTGCTACAAATGTTGACATGTAAGCACTATTATATACAATCTGGTAGCCGTATTTGTTATAGGCTCAGTCACTGCAAAATAACGGTCAGACCTGTTCAGAATATTAAAAAGGAGGAGCTTTGCTTAATATATGATAATCCTAACGTTGATAATTATTTCGTGAAACACGTCTCTGATTGGTTGTAATACAGAAATCATTGAAACGTGATTGGTCATTGACTCCCATTTGGGGCATGAGTTAAATAGTCACTAAAATTCTTCTCGTCTTCTTTCTTCTTTCGTATTTACCTTCTGTGGTTTTTGGAAACGACGCACTTCACTTGTTATTTATTTCCGACGCACTTACATACATTTTGTTACTTTGTTATGCACTTTGACGGTTTCTTTTTTTTGTGATACCCTTTGACGGTTCGATTCCGTGAACCGGATTACTTGTAAAAAAAAAAAAAATATTATCAGAACTGTGGTGTCTGTTGTTGCTAGCTTGGAGGTCCAGTCTGCTTGCCTCGATGGAGGATGCGATGCTCTAATGCTCGAGTCCAATGTTCATTTACAGCTGCCGTTGGTCCAGGTAGGCCGTGGATTTAGTTAGGCCTTGTTTCTTTTGACAAAAACCAGTTAGGTCCAAGGAGAACTTGTGAAAGGTTTGATAGGATTTAATCTTGATGTGGAGTTTGTTTTCTTGATTTTTTATAGAAAAAATGTGGACTGAAGGAAGTTAGGCCAAGGTTTGGCGTCGGAGAAAGTCATTATTATTTTTTTTTATAACTGCCTGGGTTTGTTCTTTTCTGCTAATGAGGTGTTTGCCCCAGTTAATGGCGAGTCTGGACCTTCACTCTTCTTATGCTCCGACCCGAGATGTGTAGATGGTCCTGGCAGCTGCCCTGCGTCCTTAGATGTACAGGGTGTGGTTGGTCCTTGCAGCGTTTATCTTCTTCCCATCGTGTAGTGTTGTGGTGGTGGCCGCAGGTCCAGGCGTGAAACTGCAACCTTATGCATTTGTGAAAAACTTGGGAAAACATTGATTATGGGTTTGGTGCTAGTCCGTACTACATGGGTCCGCAACCCTCTTTTCATTCTTGGTCATTTTAATTTCCTTCATTGCTTAGAGGCTTCATTTTCAGCCATCATATCTCCGTTATTATCTTAGTCGTCCTGGCTTTAGATTTCATTGTTATCTACATGTATCGTTTAGTTTGGTGCACCCAAGTTCCTATTTGTCCCTTATAGCTAGCCTCAAGTTGCAAAGGAAATGCTCTTATGATTTTGGTCTTATGATTTCTCATAAATCATTTACGCCCTTATTGCAATTCAGGTTTACTAGGTTCCAAACATTGTCAGTATCTCCCTGTATTTTACCGCTGGTCTTCACTTTCCATTGCTTGGATAAACTTTCAATTTCGCTTTTCCTCCTCTAGAGTCCTGGGTTCGATCGAGTGTGCTCGCCTACACATGGATCGCGAGGCTTTAAATGTAAATACTTCCTAGTACGTTTATGTAACCTGAATTCCGTCTATCATTCCCTCGTGAGGTCCTGATTGGGAGAGCATTTCCTTTCTTTAATCCGGGATGCGTATTGCATCCTAAATTCTCCCGCTTCTACTCTGCCTGTCGTTTTTTCGTATTACGCCCACTGAGTTAAACTAATAAAAATAAAAAAAAAATGCGTCTCTGCGTCTCAAATACTCTCGTTCCTAATTTATCTGTCGAATTCTCGTGTTACAGCCTACAAAGTTAACTTAATAAAAATGCGTCTAAATGGTGTTGTTTCCTTAAGTCCTTCTAAATTCGTTCGGCAATATTTTCTTACGCCCTTCCTGATTCGTTCGCAATATCTCATCTGGTTTCTTGAATTTACTGTATTTAATTTTCCTTTCATAACTCCCGATTAAGCGTGGACTTTATTCCGTGTCTTGGGTCCCCATCTTACCTATGGGTTTAACCTCTCCCTTTTTTATTTCTTATCCTTTGGTTTCCTCTTAATTTCCTTTTATGTTTTTGAGTTAATTCCTGGTCTCATACGTGTAGACTTATTCCCTATCTTACGTATGGTTTGTACCTCTAAATTCATGTCCAACCCTATGTGTTTAACTTCTAATTTCCTGTAGTACCTTATGTGTTTAACCTCTCTTTTCGTGTGCTCCTTATGAGTTTAACCTCTCTTCCTACTTCTGTATTACTTATGTGTTTAAACTCTAGTTTCTGGTATTTCTTATGTATTTAACTTCTAATTTTCCGAGATCTCCTTTATGTATTACCGTATGTGTTTAACTTCTAATTTTCTATACTCCATATGAGTTTAACCTCTATTGTACGTAGTATCCCTACTTAGGTCAATCTGTCTCTCTTGGCTCTCCACGTCGGTCGCACAATCGTTATATCTGTGTTTCCTTTAGTATTCTTCTTCTTTAGTGTCCCAACGTATCTGACGTCCCTGTCTATTATTCATGTTCCTTCGTTATGACCATATCTATGTGTGCGTACGACTTCTTCCTCGCGGTTTTTCCTGGCATCATCATCCTTCCTAATTCGCTCGCTGAGTCGCCTGACTCATAAATTCCCTTAGGTAAGCCTGTTGGTGCCTCAACGTCCGCTACTGCGTCCAGAAGGGAATTAAATCCTATCCTCCCAGACGGGGTCCGTCTCTTGCTCACCTCACTTCCTAACTTCGGGTTTATTAGAAACTCTGTTGGTTCCTCAACGTCCGCTACTGCGTCCAGAAGGGAATTAAATCCTATCCTCCCAGACGGGGTCCGTCTCTTGCTAACCTCAGTCCCTAATCCCGGCTATGTATCCTCAGGGTGGGCTAGCGGACTTCTCGGGCTCGACCTTGAGGACGCGGAATGGACGCCGCCTCCCCACTTGGTGACTCGAATACTATTATTCGGGCTCGGCCTCAAGGGAGAGGACGGGGGTTTGTCCATCCGGGTCATCAGTGACTCGATCTGTCCCTAACTCTACTCCTCTCATCCTGCTGCCTCAGGATCTACCTTAGGGAGAGCCTTCTTGGGCTCATCGGACGACGGCCTCATCATCGGAGTGGATTTGATCCGATTCTCTTTTGATGGTGATCCTACTATTGCCCTCATCTCTTCCTAAACCCGGGTATCATGACAGTTTTTCCGTGGGTCTCCCTGCCCGTAATTGTATTGTGCTTTCATTTGTTCCTATGTTTTCCTTGTTTCCTCTTATCGTTATTTCCCCGATGCCTATCACTCCCTAAACAACGATGTTCCATATGGTCCCTAACGTCAGTGCCAAGCCGCAAGGTTTTATGGCCAGTGCCCCAAGATCATTTTGGAGTTCTCAGTCTCTAGATCATGTCATAACGGGGGTGCCCCACCTTCCGACTTGCACCTGCCTAGCTTGTTGGCGAAGTGTTCAGGCAACTCGCCAAATTTTCGAGGTCAAAACCTCTCCAAAAGGGTCCTTAGTCCTTCCCAACTTGTATCCCCGTGTGCGACTATGTAAGTTTCATGTCTGTGTGTGTATTTCTCACGTTACCTAGCCTAGATTGACCTAAGTTGTAGCCTATCCTTTTATTTTTATCCCTCGTAGGCCTAAATATGAAGAGTCTTAAGCGATCTAGTTTCCATCTATTTTCGAAATATGTCATATCCCATATGTGTGTGTGTCTACTACTCGACTGGTCACTAGTCCCAACTGACATGGAACAAGGCTCGCAGTACTAGGAGAGTCTAGGGCCCTTAGGCCCTCCAAACTTTACGAAGCCAGTCCATCTCAGCAGGAACCATTGCCTGCAGAGTGTATTATTTGTTGTGTCATACTCAGTAATAGTATTTTGTGTAACCCCTGGGTTCCCTTTTGAAATTCCACCCTCTACTAGATCGAAATAAAACATCTCACAGATCGCCAAGTATCCTAAATTTCGCTTTTTATATTTTAAGTGCATCCTTCACGGCGTTGTAATTCCTACCAAGTTTCCATGCCCCTCTTCCGTTCTCTTTCATTTTATGCATAAGTCTTATTCTGTTAGTTCGCTCTTATTTCGTTATTAATATTATTATTATTATTATTATTATTATTATTATTAACATTTTGGTTTATTAAGTTACCGTGAATTTTTATTATTATTATTATCATTACTATTATTATTATTATTATTATTATGGTGGTTTAGTAATTTATCGCGAATCATTATTATTATTATCGGTATTATTATTATTATGATGATTATTATTATCGTTATATTATTATTATTATTATTATTATTATGATTATTATTATTATCATTGTTAGTTATAAATTTATTGAGTTTTATTATTATCATTTTCTTTATTTCCATTATTTACTTTCCTGGTGGTTTATTTTTATTATGCTTTTTACTAAGTTTCAGGATCTTCATTAATCTTAACAGTTTATCCCAGGGTAATCCTATTAATCACACGAGGATATCATAACTTATCTCTAGCATCCTTCCGTACTCAGCGTGAGGGTTATTCGTCGATGTTTGTTTGTTGTTTGACTAGTATCCTAATTTTCCAAAAAAAAACCATGACACAGCCGAAAGGAAAATTATTTCTGGGAATAAGTCTACCCTTCCTTTACCACTTTGTAAGCATCAGCCTATCCTTATTTTAACACTTATGTAAGCATCAGTCTATCCTTCTGTTATCATTTCTGTAAGCATCTGGTCTCTACTTCCCCTCCTTAGCTTCACTAGCTGAGCTCTATGATTTAGCTAAATCTCCATTCCCCTCTTCCATTCGAGCTCTCTCTTGTTTATACAGAATTTCCATTCTTTTGTTTCCGAAACCTAAATCTGAATTACGGATCAAGCGAGTCCTCCCTTAATTGCGTTAGCCTCCTTGACTTTACTTTCGATTTACTTGACTCATGATTTAGAACCGTCTCACATTGTAGTCGAAATTTCCACAGAATGCGCTCGCCAGCATTGTTGTAAATCTCTCAACACCCCGTGAGGTTAATAAAAAAAATTTAATTTAAGTTATTATTTTACCTGAAGTTTGGTCGTCTTCCTTTCTATGAGTCTCGAATCGGAATTCCCTCAGTAATGTTATTTCCCTTAGGGAGGCGTGTGATGTCTGCTTTATTTTTTCCTTAATCTCCATTCCCGCTTTTGATCGAGTTCTCTCTAATTTATCCGAAGTTTCCATGCCCCTTTTTCATACTCTCGGTTTCGGATCTAGAATTTACTTCCCTAATTAGGTGCGTTCTCATTTTCTCTAATTGTGTTAATTCTCCGTTCCCCTCTTTGTTCGATGTTTCTCTAAGTTTTAAATTTCCAGGCCCCTTTTCCATTCTGTACTAAAATGCCACTTTTCCTTAACTGCTAATCCCTTAAGTTGTTATTAATATCTATCATTTATTTACTCTCCATTACGTTTCCTTACGACCAAAAAATAATAGTATTTATTGCATGTATGTGTATGGTGTCCATCTGAATTATCTGCTAACTAGATGTTTGTACAATTGAATATTACCCTGAAGGCAGTCAAACTTTCACTTCCAAAATAAACACATTCCAGAATCAGCTGAGAGCTTACAGCTAGTTGACCTTCTAAATGATATCAGTCTTCTGCATGTAAATGAAGGTCGTGTTTCATTTTAATATAGTTCTCAAGATGGCGGTTATTTGTTTTCCACGCTGGTGAGTTGATATTTGTTATTCAGAACTTCTATATTCTTGGACTTCCCTAATATTATTATTATTATGTGTCATCCTTTTTCTTCCCTTACCTTGCATTATGAATGTAGGATTGTACCCGATCTTTGTGTGATGATTATTATTTTATGGTGTGTTTTATTATTATTAATTTTAAATCGCGCAGCCAGTAGTTCCCTCGATTTTTAACTGAAAACGATCCTAAAGCTAATACGGGCTCGTCATCCTATAACCCAGAATACATTTCCAGCGTAAATCGGTATTATTTGCCTCATGCCCTGTCCGTTAATGTCGCACGGTAGGCGGTTGTAACTTTAATTGGTTTTAAAAATTCCTTCGATATATTTAGTATGATTATTTATTCCTACTAGCCTAGTGGTTAAAGTACTTCGCTACAAGCCGAAAAGTTGGGGGTTCAAGTCCCGGTATGTTTATGATTTTTACCCTGATCCAAATCGTCAGGCGCACTACGGCCCTGGGGTCGATCCAGCCTCTAACTGAAATGAGTACCAGACTCTTGTTCTGGGGAGAGGGCGTCCGTCACGCAGGGCTGATAACCCGGCTGACATTCAGTGCTGATTGTCTAAAAAATATTGGAGGCCCTAACATTTCCGTTACCTCAAGATCTCCGGTAGGGGTGATATGTTAGGTCTAATGTCACTTTATTTTCCACTGTTATTACTCTATTTACAAATCCTCTGATTTTTATGTTGTCCGATTCCCTAACTGTTTTCCTGCTAGTTTTCGGTTATTTTTCGCATAATATAATAATATCAGAATAATTGATAATTTATTTTCCCAATATAAATCATTCATTGCAAGTTATAAGGCGGTCCCGTGAGCCTTACGTGGGCCAAGATTAATTCCCAGTGTGGATGCTCGTGTTGCAGCATGGGGACTTAAGTATCAATCGATTTATTTTCCCTTTTCCAAACAAAAAAATATCAACATTTCAATTTACCAAAACAAAAAAAAATTCCATTTAGTGGCGTGTAAAGCAACCTATGATCCTTGATGCTTCCAGAAATGATTTATGTGTACCTATGATCGTGCCACGTCTTCCCGATAGACGAAGTAAATAAATTATTGTCATTATACCCGTACGATTTTTACCATTGGATGAGATATTGCCACACAAAAAAAAAAAAATACGATTTCACTTTCATTAAAACCTCTACAAATATTCAAAATAAAAATATCATAACCTAGGTAAACAACAACAACAAAAAACAAAAAAAAATATACTCTAACTGAAACACATCAATTTGTATCCAAAAAAAAAATCAAGTTCATATAACATAGCCTAGAAAAGTAATGTACATATATAAATGTCTGCCTATTAAGAAAACAACACCAAAAAAAAAAAATGATTAACAACACCCATTTGTCTTATATATCCAAAGTTTACCCCTTGTAAAAAACTTAATTATGCCTAGAAAATAAAACAATTATCGAAAAAAAACATCAATACCAAAAAAATATAACTTAAAAAAAACAGCGATATATTCAACTTTACCCATTGTCCCTAAACATCCTAAAATTAGATCAAAAAAAAAACAAGATAAGATAACCTAAGCCAGTTCTTAATAATAATGTCCCAAAGTTGAATCTTTTCTGGTTTCTCTCTGTTTTAAAAGACATAGTCCATTTATTTGTACCGAAAGTGACTCTGATTGACGAGAAAAAAAAAACATGTTGATTTTTACTGTATATGAATTGAAGGTTAATTTTGTGGTTTAAGGTTCGTTTCTTTGTCCGTGAATATAATAGAACATTATTTTCACGAACATTCCACCAAGCTGCCAACAGTTTATTACGCGCCGCGACTGTTAAGCCCCTGCGTAACGGTAGCGTTACGTTTCCTATTGTTTAGGTTGTATTTGGCCCGAGCGGTTGGCCTTGGTTTTGTAGGAAAAGATTCTACAACATGTGAAATACACATATTAAATCAGAGTAAACGAAATAAACATAATTTATTGAATAAATTCAAACTGAAGATATATTATTAACATAGAAAAACAGTTATTTAGAAACAGCTGGAATCGCCACATTGTCGAATGTCCAAATATTCAAAGTATTGAAATGCTAATATTCAGAGAGAAAACAATCTTATTAAAATATACAAAAGAATCAACTTTGGTTATTTTTGGAATGAAGTTCCTTGGACCATTTGGTCCTTATTTAATTCTGAGTCTTAAAATGACCAAAAATAGTAAAAGAGAAGTCATATTACCAATGTAGACGCCACCGTCCCTGCTGGACCCCGCTGACGGGACCGCACTCGATCCCACGGCCCTTCTCCCTTTTCATCTCAAAATCCCGGCTTTTTATATGATTATCTTCACCTTTCACCATCCCCTAAAGCTAATGGAAGCCCTATTTCTTGCCCAATCTGTTGTAATATTCCTAGTATTTTCATGGTCAACACATATAAGGTGTTTTTAACTTCTTCCCTAATGTGTTTGGGTTGCATAAGGTTTCGTAAGAATTTCCTATTAGGTTGAAACTAATAAGTTGTTTTTGATATTATATAAGATTTCGTAAGTGTGTCTTCATTGTTTGACAAATATATTGAATTGAAATAGTCATTTTATAATAATTTTTCCTTAGTTTTTTATCTATAAAATACTAATATATATTTGGATGGAGATTTCAATCCGTATTTAAAGGGTGAATATTTATGCCCTATTTTTTGGTATAATACACATGTATATGTGTCTATTCTTTATCGGCTTTTTATAGTATTTTATTATTATTGCATTTAGGCCTTAGTGTAGGCGTAACACCATAATAACATTTGTTGGCTATATTTTGAATGGTAGCCTAGGAAAAATTTATCAACGGTCAGCGTTTCGTATATTTATTGACTCTAGCAAAGTAAATCTAAAGGGTTTTTTCTGCATAATGGAAATGAATTAGCATCTTATCCAGTAGTTAAGTAGGTGTACTTGAAAGAAGTATTTTCAAATATGTGTATTATTCTAGATAAAATAAAATATAATGAACAAAGTGGTACACCCTTAGACAAAGAAAAATTAGTCATCTCTTGAATGCACATTTCTTCTAAATCATACTAGGCACAACGCTGGGTTCAAACTAGGATACTAGTCACAATTGTGCAGTCCCTGTGCTACTGTGTTGTGTGCATGAACTCTTGACTCTCCTACGTGTCCTGATAGCTCAGCGGTAAAGCATGCGGTCACTGTCTCTGTTAATGAATGTAGTAGGTTCGCGTCTTCAATTATGCAGTTATTTGTGATATTTGTATTAAAATGTTTTATGAATTAAATAAAACATTTTATTTTGACATTTGCATTACCCTATACATTTTAATTTCATAATTGTTTTTATACCGTTGAGGTTATAACAATGTTAAATTATATATTTTTTACCTTGTAATCTACTTTCTTCCTCAACTATTTAAAATTTTCGTTGATTTCACTCTAAGTCTTTCGAAGCATGCTTCAACTTCTGGATTGTTGTAGCAGTATTGAATTATCTGTATATGTCTAGTGAGGGTTTTGCTAATTAGGCATATTTTCGTTGAGAATGTTTGTATTCTTGGCCTCTTTGATAATTTCGATTTCTTCTAAAATGTTAATTTTCTGTCTGTTGTTTACTCTGTGTGTAATGGACATTGTATTATCGATATTGTTGAAACTGTGGCTGCTTTCTAAAATGTGTTTAGCGAAATGTTTTTTGATTGTTAAAGGAGAAGGCAAATCACATTTCGTTAAACTTATTTTAGAAGGCTGCCACAGTTTCAACAATATTGATGATAAAATGTCAATTATACACAAAGAAAAAACACACAAAATTAACATTTTAGAAGAAATCGAAATTATCAAGGAGGCCAAGAATACAAACATTCTCAACAAAAATGTGTCTAATGAGCAAACCCCTCTACTAGACATATACAGATAATTCAATACTACAACAACTCCAGAAGATGAAGCATGCCTCAAAAGGCCTAGAGTGAAATCAACGTAAATTTTAAAATATTTGAGGAAGACGGTAACAATCATGGTAAAAATATTATAATTTAACATTTTAATTAATCAATGTTAATGTCATTATTCTAACAATTATATTTACCACATTAAGGGATTGTTATAGGTAATTAAATATATTCCATTCAATATACTGTAATGCGCAGACGTCTGCGCAAAAGCAACAGCCCCTAACAAGTTTGTTTATAATTAATCATATCGAGTTTTACCATGGCTCAGCACACACACAAGGACTTAGGCACAAGTCAGTCTCTTCTTGCACTTGTAAACGTTGAAAGTTTTAATGCTCGTGAGGCTGGAAGGCGTTTGAGAATCTGCATCTACAGCTCAGAGGTGGGTGAGATTATCAAGGAAGGGATTGAAAATCGTTGTGTTGGTTCAGGAAGAAGGCGTGTTTCCACTCCCCAAGGGAATGAAGCTTTAATTGCAGAAGCCCATAGGAACCCCATCCAAACTGCTTCTCAAATTAAAGCAAATTCTCAATTACCTGGATCAGCTCGGACAGCTTTGCAGCGTTTAAATGATGCAGGACTTTTTACACGGACAGCAGCAAAGAAGGGACACCTGACAGACAATCACAGATTGTTTCGGCTCACCTTCGCAGAGGAAAATGCCAACCTTGATTGGAACAATATAATATTCTCAGACGAGGTGATATTTTCTTCTACTCATGACGGCAATATGATTGTCTATCAACAAAAGGAGTCTCGATACGATGCAGAATACGTGGATAGAAAATTTCGTCATGGTCGCGTATCTGTGTCGTGTTGGGGTTGGATATCACGGGACGGTCTGGATGTATTGTACAAGCTGGACGACACACTGATCAATATGCAGCATAAGGTTATACTAGAGAACATCTTGATACCATCTGTGAGTATGACATATCCTGATGAAATTATTGAATTCTTACAGGATAATCATCCTGTCCACATTTGTCGAGCAGTTTCATACTGGTTTTCGGAGAGGCACGACATCAGTGTGATAGACTGACCTCCCAGTTCGCCAGATTTAAATCCAAACGAAAATGTGTGGGCTAAGATTAAAATGGAGATGAACTCTTAATTGGACTGCAGATGCACGAAAAACGACATACGGGTTATGGGCACAGATACAAGACGTCTGGGATGCTCGAGCCGATCGTCCACGTGCCTGTAGAAATTTTATTACATCAATGCCCGGTAGATTGAGGGCGGTAATAGACGCTGAGTGTTCGTACATGCTATATTGATTTTGTTTTTTTTTTTAAGTTTTCATTTTAGAAGATATTATTTTCTTTTCTCATTTATTTATTAGAAGAATGTTTTAATTTATGTTGTTGTGTGTTTTGTGCGTGCATTACAGCCATAAAACTCAAATATAAAATTAAATATGAAACTATATTACAGGTGAAATGTTATTCCAACATTCAGTTTAAAAAAAGATAGAACGGGAATTGAACCCGTGAGGTCACGAACGCAGATGATATCTGTTAAGCCACTCGACCACGGAAATATACCAAGCCAAGCTCTCTCTTGCATGTTGCTTGAGTGTGCACTGCGTTAATTAGCAAACAACCCAGTACAATTATTGAAAACGTGCTGATGTGAATACAGCTTCTGCGAGCGCTCACGAAGTTCCCCGATCGATTAATAGAATCTGCAGATCACTCATTTCTTGTCTAAGGGAGTACATGTGCTGTAACCTTAAGGAGTGTGGTATTTTACTGAGACAACAAGGAACGGACACAAAATGTTAGTGTTTTTCGTGCGATTGGGACTCTACATCCAGGGAAAGACCCTGGAATGTCACTAATTGGCCTGAAGAAAACATCTGGAACCAGGGACAAAAACGTAATAAATCGTGCAATAATTGATTCTGAAAAAAGGTACTACCACTTTTGTACATGGAACTAGAATTAATGAAGTAATTTGTTAAACTTTTGGACACAAATGTCCTTTGTTACCAATATATTGATAAAAATTCCGTTACTCTCGGAAGCAAATGTGAAGGAAGGATTGTTGATGGCCACAGAGTTGCAAAATTATTAGGGATGTGGTTGAGTGGTAGACAAGGCCTTAAGGCCTTAACTCTGCCAGGTAAAATAAAGCTATTATTATTATATTATTATTATTATTATTATTATTATTATTATTATTATTATTATTATTATTATTATTATTATTATTATTATTATTTATATAACTGAATGTCTGACATGGAACTACAATCTAGGGAATCATACAGGGAAGTCATCGATTAGTTTCAGGGTAATGTCAAATATTATCAATACGGGAAAATTGTAAAAACCTTGCACGAAAAGTTCTGGGAACTGGCATGAAACATGAGCATGAAGTTACACTTACTCCACTACCATCTCCAACATTTCGTAGATAATCAAGGAGCACCAATTGAAGAACATGGTGAGAGGTTACATAAAGCAAAGAAAAATTGGAAACGAGGTACCAGGGTTGTTGGGATGTCTGCCAAATTGCCTACCATTGTAGGTGTTTAGTAAGATAAGAATCCTTGGCTGGAGCACAATCGTCAATCAACTCGCCGTTCACTTCTTGCTAACGGGAGGAAAAAATATGAATCTTTAAGTATATTAATAGTTATTCACTTTGATTAAAATGTTTTATCTGCACAATTGATATATCAACCCTCTTTAGTTTTTACAACAATTTAAAAGATTATGGCTTTTACATATAATATATTGTCTTGTAAGCCCTTGTTTCCTTGATTTAGGTGCTCTCCCCTTAGAGGGAAGAAATTGAACCATACTAATTTAGTTACACTTGTTTTCATATATATGTCATTGGAGTGGTCCATTTTCAGCGTTTCGCCTCATAGTGACATCTAGGAAACCAAGGTAGTATTAGGACTAGAAAATTGGGTAAAATTTCCTTAGAGGTTTTTTATTCAGGTTTAGAATCTTTTATGAGATTGAAAATGTTTAGACTCGGGACCCACAGATTTAATTCTCTCTCGGAGGACTTGCTCTTTGGATTTTTCTAGCCTAAAAATACATCGACCACGCTCGTGTTTGTACACGCGACCCTTGAGATTAGAGGCAAGTAGCAAAACCACTATTCTACCATGCCGAGCAATTTAAAAGATTATGTCTATTACATATAATATAAAACTAATAAATAATTAATTTCAACATCGCAATGAAACATTACGTGATACGAAAGAAGTATTGACATATTTGACTTCAACCCACAAAAAGTTAGTTTAGAGACCTGTTCATTCCTGTGCCACAGAAGAAAATTAAATTCGAAGGACTGTGATAATTTATAGATCACTCTGTTATTCAACATTCAATAGTAGATTGTATGAGCTATAAGTAACTAATCTGGTATGTGCATGTACGACGAATGCAAGAAAAACATTAGGATATTGGCCACTTGGAAGAAGAAAGAAAGAGAAGACCTGTGAATTAATGGATGCAAGAAATAAGAAGTGGAATAATAACTAGGGGATTGGAGGACATGAATTCGATGGATAGAGTCAAGTGGAGAAGGAAAATAAACATTTAGGCAAAAAAGATGTGTAAACATTGAAAATCTCTATAAAAATAAAATATAACAAATCTCGTGAAGTTAAACGAAAGTGTGCAATATATATTACACAGACAAATATGGCTTTTTTACTATGAGTTGATTTCATGAGAATTTTTCTTACGCTAAATAATGAACAGTAAAAGAGTTACTTTAATAATTTTAGTGAGGGAACACGATAAACACATTCCATCAAAATTAAATAACACCTTCATTCCTTTGTGTTGATATATATTTTTACACAATTACTGTGACGGTGACCTCATCACATGTTTCCGATTTCATAGAATTGTGTTGCAATCTAATGATTCTCTATGAAAATATGAAATCCTTTCCATCATGTAACGTAAGTCCTGAGTGAGTAAGGGCATCTATCTATACGTGACCATCCCCACATTGGGTAAGGGTGCTACCTATCGGGAGTTACTTTACCAAGTTAATTAATTTAAGCTTATTTCCGTATAAATAACAATGAATGCCGAGAGATTAGTCCATCGCTTCGAAGTGAAACATAGTAAGCAATTAAGACATATTTTATCCGGAAAAGCCGATTAAATTTATCTGAGAAATTTAGACTTGAGGTTCTTCATCGCGCCCAAAAATCTTCAGACTTGAGACACACTGCTTGAAGTGCTTTCCAGAAATTTGTCCCTTGGATTTCCCCATCCTAAAATATTCATCAATGTCTTCCGGATTTGAGCTCGCGACCCTCGATCCCAGAGACCTTGAAATCTAGCCGATAGTTAGGTTACCTACAAAGTCATATATTGCTATTATTAAAGCACTGGTCAAAATTGCTCGTTTTCTAAAAATCTGCACAAATTGTAGAGAAATTATATTTATATAATTCCCTTTAGCGCCCCGCTATTATATAAGTTCCTACATTCCATGTTCCTAGATACATGTCCTTGTTTTTTAGGTATTGGCTTGGGTTCCCTGAAGTATTCCCTGCCTGTAGAAACGAATGGGGGACTATTTGACCTCCGGAAAATTTTACCCAGTGGAACCCATGCCCGCATTTCATGACGGTTGTACTTTTATGGTGAAGATCGTCACTTTTTGACCAGGGTAGTTTTTTCATCTGGCTTATCACCTGTGACCAATCCAGCGTAGGGAGCCCTATAGGCAGCAATGCCACAGCCGGCATAGCTCTCGGGATTATTTAAGCACCAAGCCACTCCAACACGACAAAGTAAGGATACAATGTACGGTCGAAATTTAAATAAGACAATTATTCATTCCTGGGACATCCTATTATTGGCATATTGACATCGTGAAAAAGAATTTAAAAAGTGTTTCCGTAAAGGGGGGGAAATTGTGTACTCTTGTTTTGTCCCTGGTTTTAATGGTAGCCTGGAAACAATTTATGAATCGTCAGGATGGCGTATATTTATTGACTCTAGCAAAATTAATATAAAGTGTGTTCTTCTGCATAATAACAATAAATTAGCATCAGTCCCAGTAGTTTAGAAGGTGTACATGGAATAAACATGTGCAAACATGTGTATTATTCGAGATAAAATAAATTATAATGAACACAAGTAGTACATGTGCTCTGACCTTAAGGAGTGTGGTATTTTACAGGGGCAACAAGGAGGATACTCGAAATTTCCTTTTTCTTCGTTGGAAAGTTTTTTATATCCAGGGAAAGACACTGCAAAGTCACTAAATGGCCGAAAATAATATGAATGGGACCAGGGACAAAAACTTATTAAATCGTCCAATAATTGATCATTATAGAAAATGGAGCTACCACTTTTGGACATAAATCTAGAATAAATTAACTACTTTTTTTTATTAAGGTTTTGGACAAAAATGTCCTTTGTTACCAATATATTGATAAATTTTCTCTTACTGTCGGAAAAAAAAGTGAAGGAATGATTGTTGATAGCCACTCACTATCTAACTCACTGGCACTACCGAAACCGTAGGTTCATGACCGCGCGGACATAAGCTCTCCATATATCTCTTTGCTGAATGTTTTCCAAACATCCCCTGTATAATCTACTTGCCTCAAAATTGTTGATGGTCACAGAATCGCAAATATTTTAGGGATGCTACTTTATATAATTAATGTCTGACATGGAACTACAATCTAGGAAATCATACAAGGGCGTCATTGGTACGTTTCTGCGTAATGACAATGATTATCAATATGAAAAAATTGTAAAAACTTGCACAAAAATTTCACGCTACTGTGATGTAATATGAGCTTGAAGTTACACTTCCTCCACTCTCATCTTCAACATTTCCCAAAGAATTAAGGAGCACTAATTGAAGAACTTGGTGAGAGGTCACATCAAGACAAAAAAGATTTGGAAACGAGGTATCTGGGTCGATGGGATGTCTCCCAGATTGTCTATTGTCGTTGGTGTTTAGTAAGAGAGAATCCTCGGTAGGAGCACAAACGTCAATCAACTCGCCGTACATTTCTCACTAAGCGGAGAAGAGAAATGATGATCTTAAAGTATATTAAGAGTTTTTCTCTTTATTTTTAAATGTTTTATCTACACAAATGACATCATATCAAGCCTCTGTAGTTTTTACAGCAATGTAAAGGATTCTGGTTATTACATATAATATATTGTCTTGTAAGCCCTTGTTTGCCTCAATGAGATTTAGGAGCTCTCCCCTTCAGGAAATTGAACCATACTAATTTAGTTACAATTGTTTTCGTATCGATGTCATTGGAGTGGCCCATGTTCAGCGATCCGCCTCATAGTGACATCTAGGAAACCTAGGTAGTACTTGGACGGAAAAATTCGATTAAATTTGTTCAGATGCCTTTTTATTCAGGCTTAAGGATGTTTTACGAGTATAAAATCTTCAGATTCGGGACCCACGGCTTAAAGTCTCTTCCGGAGGACTTGCTCCATGGATTTTTCCATCCTAAAAAATCCATCAACCTCGGCCGGGTTTGAACCCGCTACCCTCGTGACAAGAGGCAAGGAGCATAGCCACTAGTCCACCGCGGCCAAGCAATTTAAAGGATCAGACTGTACAAAAAATTTAACTTGTGTTCGTTACGGAATTGAAATGAGCATATTTCGATGTACTATTTAATGCTGAACACGAATATGACAATGAAATTGTCTGCAGTGGTTCACTTTTCTCGTAATTTTGACAAATATATTTGAGTAAAATAAAACCCCTTCTTAATTATCGTGATATTAAGACTTGCTTACTTGTTAAGGACGTTTCCATTTCGCTTATCTGCTGTAATGGATAACTTTCACCACTGAACAACAATAGTCTGCTAGCATAGATGCGTTCTAGTTCCCTTGGTATAGTCTTTCAAATGATGTGATCATTTGGTGAAAATATTCTCCATGGTCATCAGAAACTGCTCCACAGTTTTCCAGGAAAAATTCCATATGAAAGTGGAAAAAAGGACTTTTAATGATATATTGCACCCCATTTCACGATAATATAGTAACATATTGTCCCCACATTGTCTATAGTTTGGTGCCCCGTCGTAACTACTCTGAATGATTCCCTTGCATATTTTTCTTTTCTTTTCAAATGTTCCGAAAATGTTTATTCTGGAAGAGTTCTCTGACCAAGGAACCAATAAACATACCTTCCTTAATTTTAGTTGTACTTAATCTCGGAAATTTTGTGAGTAAATACCTAAATTCACTCCCATCAAGTACCTAAATGCACTCACATCAGTAACACTGTTTTAAGTCTGAACGTTGATGAATTTAAAAAAGTTAACACCCTTCTGGTCTGTGTTGGATGTTTATAGCAGACATTATACCTTGTGTATTATTGCAGAATATCATGTATTTATTTAATTGCTCAAGAGCCTTCTGGCGTGTTTTATACGCAGAGACCTTTACATTGTCGCCAAGATACTTAAATTATCTATGTAGCGAAGCCAGGAGCTCTGCTTTGGATTTGAGAGTTCTGAGTCTCGGACAAGGTAATTTAATTCCTCTTGAATCATTCTGTATGACAGTTGCAATTTCAGGATTGAAGTCAGGATCATGGGATGTGAAAGGTCTGGGAATATCTTCCGAAGTGCTAGATTTCGTTTCATCTTCTGAATCAGTATTATATTATAGGAGTCTGGTGGTACTGGAATAGGAAGCTGTTTAAAGTGTGACACCGGACGATTAGCTGAAGGTATATTGGGATAATTCACGGCTGACCTCTTCTTCTTTGAAATAAACTTAATTGATGGGGCCATGAAGAAATAACAATCATTTACATTATTAGCTTGTTCTCTTCATATCATGGGGATTTCTTCTTTCCTTTCAACCAGTCACTACGATTTCTAGAACATGCCAATGTAGCAAATATGTGTAGCAAAATATTTGTCAAGATCCTCTATTTCGTACCCAAAATTGGTGCGCTTTCATAATAAATGGAGTTATATGTTGCTTTAGCAATACGAACGTCACCTTTCTTCAAATATAACAAACTTTACGTGGATTATACACACAATTTAGTGGCATTTTAGCTTTTATTACACTGCAATCATATCTCTGCGCATAATTTTAAAAACGTATCTGAGAAAATATAGATATATCACACATGTGTTCTACAAGACAAAACTGTACAGCTACATAACTTATACAAGGAACGAACCATTATTCACTCACGAAATTCCACTTCAACTGATATCACAACGTGTTAGGGTAAACACCGACTCTTTAAGATAAATCTTATCCATTTTAAACAGCCCTCACTCTCACCCTCCCCGAAGTGTTTTTCCTTGACCTTCCCACTGACTACAATATTCATAGTATACGCATTAACAATATTAATGCTGATAATTTAAAAACCAGACCACTGTCATTATTTTAATTGTCATATTCGTAATTAGGAATTTCGTCTTAATGTGAGTTAGTAATGATTTAATTTTTTAAAAACAGGTTTGAAGAATAATCTGTGGTAGGGAATTGTAATTTTTATATTCTCTGAAGCTAAGACATAGCAATGAGACATCTGAATGAAACATCAGTTGCACGAGCAGTTGCATTGTTTGAAGACGGTCGTTCCATTCGCCATGTCTCTAGGATTCTTGATGTCAGCCCTTCCTTCATCCATAGGCTTTGGAGGCGATATAGAGAGACACATGGATACAAGAGGAGACCCGGGCAAGTTCGTAAGAAGAAGACTACAGACGTACAGGATAGATTTCATCTCTTATCAGCTTTGCGCAGAAGAAAATTACAGCCAGAGATCTACAAAATAATTTACGCACAGCAACTGGAACGGTAATTTCTGATCAGACTGTAAAAAATAGACTGAGAAATGTAAGGTTGAGGTCTAGAATCCCCTTTAAAGCCCCTCGTTTAACACGTCAGCACAAAGAAGCGCGGCTGCGATTTGCTCAGAATCATGTCATCTGGCAGCTCCGCCAATGGAAGGGTGTTTTATTCACGTATGAATCAAGATTTCGTCTAACAAGTTCTGATGGTCATACACGTGTATGGAGACGTCCTGGTGAACGTTTTGATCCAGACATATTTATTGAACGTGACAAATTTGGAGGTGGTTCGGTTATGGTTAGGGCTGGGATTAATATTGAGTCTCGGACAGAGCTTGTCGTTGTCCCACAGCGCATAAATGCTGATATTTACATTAATGATATTATCCTTCAACATCTTGTAACCTTTGCTTATGATACGGACCCTAATTTTCTTCTAATGCAAGATAATGCTAGATGTCATACAGCACAGGCTACCATAGATTCCTACAAGAATGCCAAATTCAGGTGACGGACTGGCCTTCATGAAGTCATGGCCATAATCCGATAGAGCATATGTGGGATAAGTTGGAAAAACATGTTCGTAAGCGTCGTGCTGTACCTCAAAACCTTGAACTTTCACATACACTCACAGAGGAATGGGAGAGAATGTCACAAGTTCCTGTATGAACGCTTCTGCGAAGCAAGCCTCGTAGGTGTAATGTGGTCATTCAGGCTCACAGACACTCTATGTACTAAATGTTGAAATAACCATAGAAACGTTGATTCCAAAAATTGTAAATCTCTAATTTCCACTTTGTTTTCTGTTACAAATCATAACTTGTTCGTACTGTACAAGAAAATATTGTTTGAATGTCTATTCTAATTTTATACAAATCTTCAATTTATAATTACTACGGTCGAACATTAAATTGTTTCAATATTCTATTATCGTGTTTTAGTTTAAATATGTGTTCCTCTAATTTTTTTGAGTAGTGTATACAGTCCTAACATTTCATGTTCCTTGGAACATGTCCTTGTCTTTGAGTCTTTGGCGTGGGTTCCCTGAAGTAGTCCCCACCCGGAGAACCGAATGGGGGAATATTTGACCTCCGAAAAATTATACCGAGTGTAACACAAGTCCGCATTTCTTGACGGTTGTATTTTTACGATGATAGATCTTCACTCTTTGGACCAAGGTACTTTTTTCGTCTGGCGTATCACCTTCGACCTGTCCTGCATGGGTAACGCTATCGGCAGCAATGTTAACGCCGGGAACGCTCTCGGGATTATTTAAGCACGCAAGCCACTCCACCACGAAAAGTTAGATAACATTGAGGGTCTAGATTTAAATAAGACAATTATTAATACCTGGTGCAACTTACTATTGGCATAGATATCGTGAAAAATAATTTAAAAATGATTTCGTAAGGGGGAGGAAGTAGTATACTATTGTTGTGTCCCTAGCTTGAATGATAACCACATTATCAGCACTGGTGCAACAACTCATTCCAGAGCGGGCCTCCTCCAATTAGCTCGGTCCCCTGTGCCTCTCCACCAATTTCTCAATCCCACCTCTCTAGCATATCCATCCACCTCATCCTTCCATCGTACTTTCGGTCTTCCTCTTTCTCTTCTACCTTCTGATTGAGTGTACATATCCTTTTCCATATTTCTAACACTTCCTTTCTCCTTACATGCCCCTCACAACACAGTATGATTAATTTAATGAATTTACATATTTCCACATATTTCATTAATACAACCCTCTGATTATTGCGAGTTCGCAAGATACCATTTTCACATATGGGGTCATACAGCCTCCTTAATGTTTTTCAAAAAATAGCTGAGCGCATTCATTGTTTCCTTCTTTATCCATGTTTCACACCCAAATATCAAAACAGGGTCTTATTATAGTATTGTATAGTAATATCTTTACAGATCTTTACAAATCTTTACAAGGCTTGGCTTTTCGTGTTTTTTAAAAGCTCATAACAATTTTTGGCTATATTTTGAATGGTAGCCTAAGAATAATTTATGAACCGTCTGGTTGGCGTTTGTTCATTGACTCTTACTTACACTTACTCATATATTCACTGGCAATATAGAATCCGTAGGTTCATGGCCGCGAGGACATAAGCTTTCCATACATCCCTAACCTGAACTAATGCTTTCCAGTCATTCCCTGTATAATCTACTTCCCCAAATCATAGTTAATGTATTTTCCCACCTCATTCTTGGTCTACCAACTGGGCGTTATCCCTCTGCTGTTCCTACAAGAATCTTCCATGCACGTCTTTCATTCCCCATTCGTTCCACATGTCCTGCCCATCGCTGTCTACGAGACTTGACTGTTATTATATCTAGCTGCCTATAAAGACCATGTAGTTAATTATTATGTAGCCTTCTCCATACACCTGTCTGTTCATTTCTCTTTGGTCCAAAAATTTTCCTAAGTACTTTATTGTCAAATATTCGTAATCTCCTTTCCTCCCTTAAAGTAAGAGTCCATGTTTCGGATACATATAATATAACTGGTAGAATAATAGTTATATATATTTTGAGTTTAGCGTATTTGAAAGGAGTTGGGACATCAAGAGTCTATGTAATGCATAATAGCACGCATTTCCAGAAATGAGTCTTTGTTTAATTTTCTTTTGCATATCATTCCTGTTTGTCATTATTGTTCCTAAGTATTTGAATTAAGCCACTTCCTCAAAATATCCCTCATTTTCCATTAGCGTCCTTTTCCATTATATAATGTATTTCTACGTGTGAACATATATTTACTTTTATTGATATTTACTTCCAGTCCTAATTTTGTAGTGTTACTAAATAGTGTGTGTGTGTGTTGTCCTTTAGTATATCCCCGCTATCAGCCAATTGTACCTCATCATCAGCATAAACTGACATTTTGTTAATACCATTCAGTTCTAGGCCTTCTTTATCCTCTAGAGATCTGATGTCATGCTCTAGTACAAAATTAAATAGTAGAGGAGATAGTGCATTTCTTTGCTTCAGCCCATTCTAAATTTCAAAAGTGTCCAAAAAAAGTTTACCTACGCGCACCCTACTATTTGTGCCATTTTGATACATTCGTATAAGTCTAACTAACTTCTTAGGAATTCAGAATACCAGCAGGATACTACTTAACTTCACCCTCTTGATTGAATCATATGCTTTTTAGAAGTATACATATAGATGATGTACAGTACCATTATATTCCCATTTCTTTTCTAAAGTCTGTCTTATACTAAAGATCACATTTGTTGTAGACTTGTTTCTTTTAAATCCACATTGATGAAGATTTATTGGCTCTAGCAAAATAAATCTAAAGTATGTTCGTCTACATAATGGAAATAAATTAGTATCAGTTCCAGTAGTTCGGTAGGTGTTCATGAAGGAAACAAGTGCAAACTTGTGTGTCATTCTACATAAAAATGAAATATAATGAGTTCAAGTGTTATATGTGCTGTGACAATAAGGAGTGTGGTATTTTACTGGGGCAACAAGGAGGGTACATGAAATTTCCTTATTTTTCGTCCTAATGAGATTCTGTATCCCGGGAAAGACTCTGAAAAGTCACTAATTAACCGAAAAGAAAACAACTGCAACAAGGGACAAAAACGTAATAAATCGTCAATTAATTGATTCATAAAAAGATGATGCTACCACGTGTGCAAATAAATCTAGAATAAATGGAAGTAGCTTGTTAAAAATTTTGGACCAAAATATCTTTTGTTCAATATATTGATAAAAAGATCTGTTACTGTCGGAATCAAAAGTGAAGGTAGAATTTTTGATGGCCACAGAGTCGCAAATTTATTAGGAATATTACATCATATAATTGAATGTCTGACATGGAACTAGAAGCTAGGGAATCATACAAGGACGTCATCAATATGTTTCTGGGTAATGTCAAAGATCACACCGTTTTCCCTTTTAAAACTTATGTTTTTTTTTTGTTTTTATATTATCTGATATGTGATTCTGAATGGATTTTGTGTTCTGAATTCGAAAATGATCTCCATTTTCTCGCATCACGTCAGGTTTTCAAAATCTCCATGAATAACTAGAAATGAAAGCATAGCTTGGTGAAACTTATTAAACATTACTTTAAACAAGAATTTTGAGTGAAAATCAAGGTCAGAATTCATTTGCCATAATTAAACGTAAATTAATACAAATTAATAATCATAAGCACGTTCATAACCTTACCTCAATATTGTATTTAAAATTTTCCCCTCATTGACCATCTCGCATGTTGTTCAGAGCAGTCCCTTTTTAACATCCTGCAATAATCAGCCATCATGTTAACACTCCACTTCTGTTGATACCCCATTTCCATATTTTTATATCCTGGTGAAATCTTTCACCCTGTTCGTCACTAAAATATCCTTAATTACCATGGAAATAATTTAGATGAGAATAAAGGAAATTAACTTTGGCACTCATTTTGCAACCAATCTGTTTGAAATTTTTTAACATCACTTTCAGTGTGTTAACATGATTTGGGTCTCTTTGTTTCCAATGAAATTAAAAACATTTCTGAAAGCATTCGAGGCATACTTCACTTCTCGACTCATAGTATTCTTTAACTGACTTATCCACCATCAGTTTTCGAATTTGTGGGCCAACCAATACACCAGCTTTAATTTTTTTCATAGGATAATGATGGAACTGTAGCACAAAGATATTTATATCACTCACTGTCTTTGTCTAGATTTTTCACAATTCGTTTCATTAAACCAAATTTTACATACATGGAGAGGTGGCAACGAAACTTTTGAGGGATCAATAAGAGGTTCAGTTCTTATATTTTTTCTTCCGGTATTAAATTATTCCTACGTGTCTGCTGTTCCCTTTCCCAGGGTTCCATTCACATCAGAAACAAGAGTATTTTGTGAAACCAGCTTTCTGACCAAGCAATAGTCCAGTAATGTTGAAATCTCCACGGACTAGCCATATATGGTTTTCGTACTGCAGTTTTTGTAACAAAAAGTTTACATTTCTATGTTTCTTTTAAAACAAAAGAGTGGGCCACAGCAATGTAAGGATGAATGTTTCCATTACGATGCAAAACACCTTTCAAAATTTTTTGAGAAGAATCTGTGAAGATCCCCCACTCTTTGAAATTATAGTTTGTTATAAAATTTTAAGACAACCGGGATGTCTTGGCAATACACTAAATTTTCTTCTTCAGCAAAAAACAGGACAAGTTCCTCCTCACGATGCCTTACCATGTAAAATATGTACCGTCAGCCAATACTTTATTTTCTTTTAAACTAGAGCCTAATAGTTTTGCTGATTCTTTACTCAAATTTAAATCCCTCACTAAATCATGAATCTCACATTGATTAAAACATCTATCATGATCAGAATTCAATGGTTTATTATTGCACAGGAGATTCACTTGGATGCAGACGGCAATATATGTGATTCAGGGTGTAAGGGAGCCCTAATATCACGACCATGAGGTACAGGCTGAATGGCAGAGAGGATTTCAGGATATACAATATCTTTCTTGTTTTCAGCATTATATCCTACTAACTGTGCAATCGTCTCCAGGATCTGTAGGTATCCCTCCAAATCATAGGGATACCAAAGGGCAATGACTTTTTTTTCCATGTTTCCAAATCCTCAACTCTACAACTAAACTACGACACACTTTGTGATGGCACCATGATTTTTCCTGGTCTCCTAACTTAATGCCATGCTATTGAAAGTAAGTTTTCTTTACAAAAGCAGTTATATTCTTTGTTTTATTAACGTATATGACACACATACATAGCAAAATAATTTTGGATCATTTATACAACCACACATTTTTTAACGGCCGTAGGACGGATATAGCTAGTTGATTTTAATAAATATAAACACAATTTAAAATATGAACTTAACATTAGATATATTATTTCACGATTAAGTAATGAAGTTTAAATTATGAACTTTTGGGTCTTTCAAACAAACGATAAGCAAACTGTAATATTACTACAGTACGTACATTACGAAAAATATTCAAAACATAAAATTTTGAATTATAAATAATTTTGACGTGTATGCGAAAACGGATTTCATTTTCGCAATCAGAGTGAAATTGTGATTCAGAAACGCCTATTTATTAAAAAAACTCCATGCAGAACAGGAGCCTGTAAATAAAAAATATAAGAAATCTCGTGAAGATAAACAAACGAAAGTGTGCAATACATATTATACAGACAAAGACGGCTACTTTATTACACGCTTTATATTAGCTTGACCTGTATCTGTCCATATAACGGAATTTTTCAACTCGATTTTTACCCACTTAAAAACATTGGATTGACTTGAAACTTTGTATACTTGTAAAGGGCGAATGACAATACAATAATTTAATATTTTTGTCTAAGATGCTGGACAGGATCATCAGGACAACAAAAAAATAAAAACACAGTATTATAGGTTCCGTACTTATCGACCTTATAGGCCATCGTTGTAATAAATTAATATCATATCCTCTGGTACCTCATTTGGTAGAGCGATGGACTGTAGTGGTATATAATTTCAGTAATCAATAGATCGCTGGTTAAAATCCAGCCATCAGGATTTTTAGAAGAGTATTACTAAAAATTAAAAAATAAATAATAGTTTAAAAACCTAAAACAACACGCTTTATTAGAAAACCGAACTAAAAAATGCATATAATTTTAATTTCCAACACGCTTAGGTTACAATTGAAGTGGTCAACAAAAAAATAATCTCCAACACATGAACAATAAAACTAGAGTTATCTTGCAAAAAAATAATTTTACCCTCAAATGCGTGGGGTGGTTTATATGGTTTTTACGTTTTCTTCTTAGAGACTTTACTTTTACCAATATCTGCTTATTATCAAATATATTTGTTGATATAGAGCACCCCACGCTTTTGATGGTAAAATTATATTTTTGTAGATAACTATAGTTTTATTCTAGATGTGTTGGTGATGATTTTTTGCTGACTACTTTAATTTTATCCCAAACGTGTTGCAAATTAAAACAATTTTTCATTTTTAGTTCGGTGTTGTAATGACGCGTGTTGTTTTATTTTTCTAAATTATTATTTATTTCAATTTATTTTCATGATAATTTTTCTTAGTTAACTAATGTAGAGTAAAGAGTTGCATAATAATTTTAATAAGAGCTATCACTGTTAGTGAGGTAACTCGATAAACACATTCCATCAAAATTAAACAACACCTTCTCTTCCTTTGTGTTGATACATATTTTACACAATGTCAATGACGGTGACATCATCACGTGTTTCTGATTTCATAGAATTGCGCTGTAATCTAATGTTTCACCTTGTAAATATGATTTTTTGTATCATGTAATGAAAGTACTGAGTGAGTAAGGAAGTCTGATTATACGTGACCATCCCCACATTGGGTATGGGTGCTACCTAGAGCGAGTTACTTTACAAAGTTAATTAATTTACGGTTATATGTATATCAGATGTCAGAGAGTGTCAAGTAATTAGTTCATCGCCTCGAAGTGGAACATTTAAGACATATTTTATTCTGAAAAGCCGATTAAATTTCTCTTAGAACCTTCAAATTAGACTTGAGTTTCTTCAAAGCGCCCAAAAATCTTCATAATCTAGACACACGGCTTGAAGTGCTTTCCAGGAATTTGTCCCTCGAATTTTTCCATCCTAAAATAATCAACAAAGTCTTTTGGATTTGAGCTCGCAACCCTCACCTACCAGAGACTTTGAACTTAACCCCTAGACCATCCAGGCAATAGTTAGAATATCTAGAAAGTTATACAGTTCTATTATTTAAGCACACTTCAAAATTGCACGTTTTCTAAAAATATTTGTAAACATTGCAGGGAAAAGATGCTTATCTAATATCCTCTAGAGCCCCGCTATTATATAAAGTCCTAACATTGCATGTTCCTAGGAACATGTCCCTGTGCTTGAGTCTTTAGCATGGGTTCCTTGTAGTATTCCCAGCCCCGAGAACCCAATGGGGTACTATTTGAACTCCGGAAAATGTTACCCCCGTGGAACTCATGTCCGCATTTCTTGACAGTTGTATTTTTACGGTGAAAGATCGTGACTCTTTGGACCAAGGTACTTATTTCGTCTGGCTTATCATCTTCGACCATTCCGGCATGGGTAAACCTATCGGCAGCAATGTTAACGCCGGCATAGCTCATGTTAACATTTAAGCACGCAAGCCATTCCACCACAACAAGGTAAAGATACCATGGAGGGTCGTAATTTAAATAAGACAATTATTAATTCCTGGTACAATTTAATATTGGCGTTGACATCGAGAACAAAAATTAAAAAAGTATTTCGTAAGAGGGGGAAATTAGTGTACTATTGTTGTGTCCCTGGCTTGAATGGTAGCCTCATTATCAGCACTGGCGCAACAACTCATTCCTGAGCCCTGGCCTCCTCAAGGAGCCTCCTTCAATTAGCTCGGTCATGTGCCTCTCTCCACCAATTTCTCAATCCCAACTACCTAGCATCTACATCCACCTCATCCTTCCATCGTACTTTCGTTCTTCCTCTTTTTCTTCAACCTTCTAATTGAATGGACCATATCATTTTACATATTTCTGACTCTTCTTTTCTTCTTATATGCATGCCCATCGAAGTCTTCTTAATTTAATGAATGTACTAATTTCCACATCTTTGTCTTAGAGCTATCTATGCTTATAATTATTAATTTTTATTAGTAGTGATTAATTATGGCAAATAAATTCTGACCTTGTTTTTCACACAAAATTCTTTTTTAAAGTAATTTTTAATAATTTTCAAGCTATAATTTCATTTGTAGTAATTCATGAATATTTTGAAAACCTGACGCGACGGGAGAAAATGGAGATCATGTTCGAATTCAGAACATAGAATCCATTCAGAATCACCAATCGTCGCCATGATTTTTTGGTTTCCTGAAAATCATTGGAATACCAAAAGCAATGACTTATTTTTTCTATTTTTGCATCTACTCAACAATTACGTCACACTTTGTGAGGGCACCACGATTCATCATGGTCTTTTACCTTAATGCCAAAATATTCAAAGTAATTTTTACAAACGCTATTACATTCTGTCTTTGTTTTACTAATGTATATCACCCACATATATAGCAAAAGAGATTTGGATCATTTACACAACCACGTTTCGTCATTTCTAAGAAACAAAACAATTTGGGTGCACTCTCGCAGAAAAATGATAACTCCCACACTTAACATTTACACGACAACGAACAGCACAAGACTGATCTCCAATTTGAAAACATCTTTTAAAATGGGATAGGTTCATTATCTCAGAAAGGTTTACTTTAGCCTGATAAGCTGGATGACACTTACTTACATAGAAGAGTGAAACTCTGTCAGTTCTCTAATGCGTTGCTTGTTTTAATAGTAATCTGTAGAAATAAATATTTACTAAAATTAATTGTTATGGCCTGAGAAAGTAAACATTTCAACTTCGTATTTATAGATACGATGATAGATGAACATCTCCAAGAATAACAACGGATATCTTAACCCCTGTCCAGTTTAAGGGAAAGACAAATTTTTGTACGGATCTAATACGGATATAGGCTAGTTAGTAAATTTTAATAAATACAAACATAATGAAAAATATAAACATAATAATAGTTATATTATGTCACATTTAAAGTAATATAGTTGAAATTATATGCTGTTGGGCCTTTCTAGCAAACGATAAGCACACTGTTATATTACTACAGTACGTACAATACGAAAAATATCCAAAACATAAAATTTTGAATTGCAATCAGTGTGAAATTGTGATTCATTGATTCATAAATGCTCATTTATTTAAAAAAATGCATTCAGAATGGTGTAATCAATACGAGATAGTTGTAAGAAACGTGCACGAAAAGTTCAGCGCACTGAGATGTTACATGAGTTTGATGTTACATTTCCTCCACTCTCATCTTCAACACTTCCCAGAGAATTAAGGAGCACTAATTCAAGAACATGGTGAGAAAATACATCAAGACAAAAACGATTTGGAAACAAGATACCAGGGTCGATGGGTTGTCTCCTAGATTGACTACTATCGTTGCTGTTTAGAACGAGAGAATCCGCGGCAGGAACGCAAACGTCAATCAACTCTCCATTCATTTCTTACTAAGCGGAAGAAAAAATATAGATCTTAAAGTATATTAGTAGTTTTTCTATTTACTTTAAAATGTTTAATAAGCTGTTAGTTTATGCTGATGATGTAGTACTACTGGCCGATAGCGAGGAGATACTAAAGGCCAACACGCACACACTATTGAGTAACACTAAGAAATTAGGACTGGAAGTAAATATCAGTAAAACTAAATATATGGTCACACGTAGAAATACATTATATAATGGAAATGGACAGCTAATGACAAATGAGGGAAATTTTGAGGAATTGGCTGAATTCAAATACCTAGAAACAATAATCACAAATAGGAATGAGATGCACAAAGAAATTAAACATAGGCACAATTATGGAAATGCAAGCTATTATGATGGCAGAAGGAGAGACTTTTGATGTTTGTCCCAAATCCTTTCAAAAAACGTTAAGCTGAAAATTATATCAAACTATTATTCTACCAGTTATATATATATGGGTGCGAAACATGGGACTCTTACTTTAAGGGGGAAGGAAAGGAGATTACGCGTATTTGAGAATAAAGTTCTTAGGAAAATTTTTGGAAACCAGAGAGAGAATGAACAGACAGGTGAATGGAGAAGACTACATAACAATGAACTACACGGTCTTTATAGGAAGCCAGATATAATAAGAACAGTTAAGTCCCGTAGACTGCGATGGGTAGGACATGTTGCGCGTATGGGGAATGAAAGACGTGCATGGAAACTTCTTGTAGGAAAGCCAGAAGGAAAACGCCCAGTTGGTAGACCAAGAATGAGGTGGGAGAACAACATTAACTATGATTTGAGGGAAGTAGATTATACAGGGAATGATTGGAAAGCATTGGCTCAGGATAGGGATGTATGGAGAGCTTATGTCCGTGCGGCCATGAACCTACGGGTTCGATAGTGCCAGTGAGTAAGTAAGTAAGTATGTTTAGTCTGCACAATTGATATCGTATTAAGCCTCTGTAGTTTTACAGTAAATTATAGGATTGTAGCTATTACATATAATATCTTGTTTTGTTAGTCCTTGTTTCCCTCAACGAGTTTCAGGCGCTCTCCCCCTACAAGGAAGAATTTGAACCATACTAATTTAGTTACACATGCTCTCGTCTCGATGGCATAGGTGTGGCTCGTGGTCAGCGTACTAGGACGGGAAAATTCGGTAAATTTTTTTAGAGTCATTTTTATTCAAGCTTAAGGATCTTTCACGAGCCTGAAAATCTTCAGACTCCTTACCCACGGCTTAAAGACCCTCCCTGAGGAGTTCCTCCTTGGACTTTTTTTTCCTATTTAAATCCATCGACACCGGACGGGTATAAACCCGCGACCCTTTGGACAGAGGCAAGGAGCATGGCCACTTTTCCGCCTCGGCCGAGCATTTTAAGGGATTATGGCTATTACATATAATATAAAAAGTAATAAATGTTTAATTTCAACATAGCAATGAAACATTGTGTGTTACAAAAAACTGTCAACATATTTGAATTCAATACACCAAAATCAGTTTAGACACCTGTTAAACCCTGTGTAGCAGAATAAAATAAAATTGGCAGGCCTGTGATAATTTATATATAAGGTCTGTTAATCAATATTAGTAGAAGATTATATAAGATACAAGAAAATAATTTAGTATGGGAATGAACGACGAATGCAAGAAAAAAAGGTTACTCAGTAAAACATTTTAATGATGTCCGCCTGGAAGAAGAAAGAAAGGAAGACCTCAAAACTCGTGGATGCGAGAAATAATAACTGAAATAAGAACTAGAGTACCGAAGGAAATGAAATAGATGGGTAGGTACGAGTGGAGAAGCAAATTAACCTTATGACACAGAAGGATGTGCAAACATTGTAAATCTATATGTAGATAAAATATAAGAAATCTCGTGAAGTTGAACAAATTAATGTGTGCAATACATATACGAAAGAAAATAATGCATGGAGAAAGAGATACAATAATGAATTGTATAAATTGTACAATCAGCCAGATATTTTGAATTTTGTTAAAGTTAATAGATTGGCATGGGCTGGACACATTATTCGCATGGACAACAAAAGGATTACAAAAAGAATTTACAATGAACAACCACTATTGGCCAGAAAAGTTGGAAGACCTAAATTAAGATGGGAGGATGGTATAATTCAAGACATCAAAATTTTAAAAATAAAAAACTGGAAGAATGAAGCGCAGAACAGGGAAGTCTGGCACAGGTTTCTGAAGGCGGCCAAGGCCCACATAGGGCTGTCGAGCCAATTATGATGATGATGATGAATACATATACGAACAAAGATGGCTACTTTATTTTAAATTATTATCGTGATAATTTTTCTTACGCTAAATAATGTACAGTAAAAGAGTTACATTAATAATATTCACTGTTAGTGAGGGAACTCGATAAACACATTCCATCAAAATTAAACAACACCTGCTCCTCCATTGTGTTGATATATATTTTTACACAATTTCAGTGACGGTGACTTCATCACATGTTTCTAATTTCATAGAATCGTGTTGCAATCTAATGATTCACTATGAAAATATGAAATTGTTTCCATCATGTAATGTCAGTTCTGAGTGAATAAGGGGATCTGTCTATACGTGACCATCCCCACAAATTGGTAAGGATGCTAGCTATCGGGAGTTACTTTACCAAGTTAATTAATTTACGCTTATTTCCGTATATATAACAATGGTTGCCAAGTGATTAGTCCATCTCCTCGAAGTAAAATATTAGTGGCCAATTAAGACTTATTTTATTCGGAAAAGCAGATTAAATTTCTCTCAGAACATTCAATTTAGACTTGAGGATCTTCGAAGCACCCAAAAATCTTGAGACACACGACTTGAAGTGCTTTCCATAAATTTGTCCCTTGGATTTTCCCATCCTAAAATATTCATCAATGTCTTCCGGATTTCAGCTCGCGACCCTCGATACCAGACACTTTGAACTTAACCGCTAGACCATCCAGGCGATAGGTGATCTAGAAAGTTATATATTGTTGTTATGAAAGCACTGTTAAAAATTGTACGTTTTGTAAATATCTGTATACATTGGAGGGAAATTATATTTTATCTAATTCCCACTTGCACCGCGCTATCATGTAAAGTTCTAACAATGCATGTTCCTTGATACCTGTCATTGTGTTCAAGTCTTTGGCATGGGTTATCTGACGTATTTCCCGCCCGGAGAACCGAATGGGGGATTATTTTCCTCCGGAATATTTTACCCAGTGGAACCCATGTCCGCATTTCTTGACGGATGTAATTTTACGATGATAGATCTTCACTCTTTGGACCAAGGTCCATTTTTCTTTTGGCGTATCACCATCGGCCAGTCCTGCATGGGAATCCCTATCGGCAGCAATGTTAACGCCGGCAAAGCTCTCACGATTACTTAAGAACACAAGCCACTTCACCACGACAAGGTAAATATACCATTGAGGATCGAAATTTAAATAAGACTATTATTAATTCCTCGTGCAACTTATTATTGACATAGATATCGTGAAGAAAAATGTAAAACGTATTTCGTAATGGGGAAGTTATGTACTCTTGTTTTGTCCCTGGTTTGAATGGTAGAATATGAACAAATTATGAATCATCAGGTTGGCGTATATTAATTGACTCGAGCAAAAATATATCCAATGTGTGTTCTTCTGCATAATGGGAATACATTAGCATCAATTCCAGTAGTAATAGTAGGTGTACATTAACAAGGCATGTGCAAATATGTGTATTTATTCCAAATAAAAAATATATAATGATCAAAAGTGGTACATGTTCTGTGACCTTAATGGGTTTGGTATTTTACTGGGCTACAAGGAGAGTGCACCAAATTCCCGGTTAATTTTTTTCATGCGAATGGGACTCTATCCAGGGAAAGGACATTGGAAGGTCACTAACTGGCCGAATAGAAAAGAACTGGAACCAGGGACAAAATGATTGCAACAACTACAGGGGCATCTCATTACTTTCAACTTCGTCAAAATTCTCACAAATATATTAGTAAGCAGACTTACTCCCTATATTGATGACATTCTAGGAGATCATCAATGTGCATTTAGAAGAAACAGGTCTACAACAGATCAGATTTTTAGTATAAGACATATTTTATAAAAGAAATAGGAATATAGTGGTACTGTACATCAACTATATGTAGACTTCAAAAAAGCATATGATTCAATTAAGAGGGAGAAGTATCCTGCTGGAGTTCGGAATTCCTAAAAAGTTAGACTTATACGAATGTGTCTAAATGGCACAAAGAGTAGGGTGCGTGTAGGCAAAGAGTTTTCGGACATTTTTGAAATCCAGAATGGGTTGAAGCAAGGAGATGCACTATCTCCACTACTATTTAATTTTGTACTAGAGCATGCCATAAAATCTTTAGAGAATGAGGAATGCTTACAACTGAATGGTATTAATAAACTGTTAGTTTATGCTGATGATGTAGTATTGTTGGCCGATAGTGAGGTGATACTAAAGGCCAACACGCACACACTATTGATTAACACTAAGAAATTAGGACTGGAAGTAAATATCAATAAAACTAAATATATGGTCACACGTAGAAATACATTATATAATGGAAATGGACAGCTAATGACAAATGAGGGAAATTTTGTGGAAGTGGCTGAATTCAAATACCTAGGAACGATAATCACAAATAGGAATGAGATGCACAAAGAAATTAAACATAGGCTCGATTCTGGAAATACGTGTTATTATGCATTGCAGAGACTCTTGATGTCCCAACTCCTTTCAAAAAACGTTAAACTGAAAATATATAAAACTATTATTCTACAAGTTATACTATATGGGTGCGAAACATGGACCCTTACTTTGAGGGAGGAAAGGAGATTACAAGTATTTGAGAATAAAGTACTTAGGAAAATTTTGGACCAAAGAGAGGTGGACAGACAGGCGAATGGAGAAGACTACATAACAATGAACTACATGGTCTTTATAGGAAGCCAGATATAATAAGAACAGTTAAGTATCGTATTCTGCGATGGGCAGGACATATTGCACGTATGGGGAATGAAATACGTACATGGAAGCTTCTTGTAGGAAAGCCAGAGGGAAAACGGCCATTTGGTAGACTAAGAATGAGGTGGGAGAATAACATTAACTATGATTTGAGGGAAGTAGATTATACAGAGAATGATTGGAAAACGTTAGCTCAGGGTAGGGATGTATGGAGAGCTTATGTCCGCGCGGCCATGAACCTACGGGTTCGATAGTGCCAGTGAGTAAGTAAGTAACCAGGGACAAAATCGTCCAATAATTCATCCTAAAAAAATAGCGCTAGAATTTTTGGACGTAAAACTAGAATAAATTAAGTAATTTGATATTAAGATTTTGGAAAAATGTCCTTTGTTACCAATAGATTGATAACCATTCTGTCACTGTTGGAAGTAAAAGTGAAGGAGGAATTTTATAATGACCACAAAGTCGCAAATTTATTAGGCATGTTACATTATAAGTTATAATTGAATTGTTGACATGGAACTACTAGCTAGGGAATCATACAAGGACGTCATCAATAGGTTTCTGCGTAATGGCAAAGATTATCAATACGAAAAAATTGTAAAAACCTTTGCACGAAAAGTTCAGGGTACTGGGATGTAATATCAGCTTAAAGTTACACTTCCTCCAGTCTCTTCTTCAACATTTCCGAGAGAATTACGGAGCACAAATTGAAGAACATGGTGACAGGTTACATCAAGACAAAAAAGATTTCGAAACGAGGTACCAGGATCGATATGATGTTTCCCAGATTCTCTATTATCGCTGCTGTTTAGTAAGAGAGAATCATCGGCAGGATTCATGTTCGTATCTTACTAAGCGGATGAGAAAAATATAGATCTGAATGTATAGTAGTAGTTTTTTACTTATTTTGAAATGTTTTATCTGCGCAATTGATATTGTATCAAGCCTCTGTAATTTTTTCAGCAATTTAAAGGATTATGGCTATTACATACAGGGTTTTAATAAATAATGTTTACAACGTTCCTGGGACGTTATAGGAGGTAAAAGCAAACATTTTTTTACCTGACAAAACTTTGGTATATGCGCTGTTTTGCCGCTAGATGGTCTTACGTATAGATGGCTCGACTTTCGTCACATTACGCACCGATTAGTTGTAAACGTTATATTTAACACCATGTATAATATTTATTCTTGTAAGCCCTTGTTTCCCCTCTTCCTACAGGGAACAAATTTGAACCGTACTAATTTAGTTTCAACTCTTTTCGTATAGATGTCACTGGAGTGGCCCGTTGTCAGCGTTCCGCTTCACCGTGACATCTAGGAAACTGTGGTAGTACTAAAACGGGGATTTTCGGTAAATTTTACTTAGAGGCTTTTTATTCATGCTTAAGGTTCTTTTATGAGCCTGAAAATATTCAGACTCTGGACCCTCGGCTTAAAGTCCCTCCCGGAGGAATGGCTACTTGGATTTGTCCATCCTAAAAAATCCATCGACCCCGGCCGTGTTTGAACTCGCGACCCTCGGGACCCGAGGCAAGGAGCATAGCCACTAGTCCACCGCGGCCAAGCAATTTATAGGACTCTGGCAATTACATCTTGTATATAAATATCAATGTTCGTTTGTTTGTTGGTTTGTTTCTTTCTTCGTATTCTATGCGCGGCCATCCGCTGATCCGATTTTGATGGTGTTTTTTGCAAAATGTTCGGAAGTTTCCCGGAACGAACATAGGCTATAAGAGAGTTGTGAATTTCAAACCCTTCACCCGTAAAAATCACCCTTTGTAGTAAAAAACGTGAAATAAGTCCCTATATTGACGTTTAAATGGCTTAAGCTGCCTAAACCATAACAAATACACCAAATTAATATACACAGAATTGAATATCTCAAAACATTCTACGAAAAAGTCCGCGACAGCATATGTTTATCTTCTACAGATAAATCACAATAACCATTTTTGTCTTTCATTGATACCATGAATAACGGTATAAGCATATTCCAGAACAGTGCTCGGCTTGTGGTAAAAGGACATTAACATTTATTTATGAGTAACAGCTCACGACAGGTATTTGTTAGTATAATATAAAAAAGTAATAAATATTTAATTTCAACGTGGGAATGAAGCGTTACGTGATACGAAAAAACTGTAACATATTTGAATTCAACACACCAGATTTAGTTTAGAGACCTGTTAATCCTAGAGCTACAGAAAAAAATTAAATTCGCAAGCCTGTGATAATTTATAGATCACTCTATCAATCAATATTCGATAGTAGATTGTATAAGATATAATTAACTAATTTGGTATGGGCATGTACGACGAATGCAAGAAGAAAGTTTATCATAAGTAATGACACGAGTGATTTCCAAATTATCGATAAATTCACGACTCACGAAGTGAGTCGTGAATTTATCTAGGGAATTTGGAAATCAAGAGTGGCTTTCGTTAGGACTATTTAACGAATAAAATTAAGCTGTTTACTCACAAATCATTGTTTAACTATTGTTATTTTAAAATATTTATATATTTAATGTAAACGGCGATGTTTGAAAACAAATCAGAAATGTGAGGTTATGTTCATTCTCTGCTGCTTGATCATATTATTTATTGCCAAATAAGATCGCAATATTGTAAGAGTGCACCAAAGTGGAGAAATAATAAAACACATCAAACTATACATCATAATCAACATTACTGGTTATTCATTTATTTTTTTAGTAAACAACTCGGTAAAATCAAGAAATCTTTTCATTATTTGCTATAGTCAATGTATTTGTTGGAAAAAAATAATGCTTCGACCTTTTCAGAACATTAAGAAAGAGGAGCTTTCTTTATCACAAAAGCAGGAGCTGATAAAGAGAAATCGATAAAGAGCGAGGTGAAACACGACTGTGATTTGTTGTAACTCAAAAATCATTGTAACGTGATTGGTCATTGACTAGCATTTGGGGCATGAGTTAAATAGTCCAGAAAAACATTGGAATTGTGTCCACCTGGAACAAAAAAGAAAGAGAAGACCTGGAAATTAATGGATGCAAGAAATAAGAATGGGAATAATAAGTATGGGCCTGGAGGACATGAATCGGATGAATAGGGACTAGTGGAGAATAAAAATAAACATTTAGGCACTAAAAGATGTGTAAACATTGAAAATCTGTATATAAATAAAATAAAAGAAATCTCGTTTAGATGAACAAATTAATGTGTGCAATAGATATTATACAGACGAAGATGGCTACTTTATTTGAACTTATTTTCATGAAAAATTTTTTTTCGTTAAAAGAAGTAGAGTAAAAGAGTTACGGTAATAATTTTAATAAGAGCTGTCACTGTTAGTGAGGGAACTCGGTAAACACATTCCATCAAAATTAAACAACACCTTCTCTTCCATTTTGTTGATACATATTTTACACATTTTCAGTGACGGTGACCTCATCACATGTCTGATTTCGTAGAATTGTGTTGAAATCAAATGTTTCGCCTTGTAAATATTAAATAGTTTCCGTAATGTAATGTCCGTTCTGAGTGAGTAAGGGGTCTGACTATAAGTAACCATCCCCATATTAGGTAAGGGTGCTACCGAGCGGGAGTTACTTTACCAAGTTAATTATTTTACGCTTATTTCCGTATACATGTCAATGAATGTCAAGTGATTAGTTCATCGCATCGAAGTGGAACGTAGTAGGTATTTAAGACATATTTTATTCTCAAAAGCCGATTAAAGTTCTCTCAGAACCTTCAATTTAGACCTGAGGTTCTTCAACGCACCCAAAACCTTCAGTATCGAGACACACGGCCCGAAGTGCTTTCCAGAAATGTGTCCCTTGGATTTTCCCATCCTAAAATATTCATCAATGTCGTCCGGATTTGAGCTCGCAACCCTCGATACCAGAGATTTTGAACTTAACTGGTAGACCATCCAGAAAGTCATATATTGCTATTATTAAAGCACTGTTCAAAATTACAATATTTCTAAAAATCTGTATACATTGCAGGGAAATGATATTTATCTAATTCCCTCTAGCGCTCCGCTGTTATATAAAGTCCTAACATTCCATCCATCCATAGTAATTCTGCTCGAGGGCAGGTCTGTCACTGCAATCATAGCATTTTCATGCTATGCTTTGCAGCTTTACTAGGAAATTGTAGGTGTGATAGCTTCCCGTTGCTTTCCACACCGGTGAAGGATGATGATGATGATGATGATGATGATGATGATGATTTCGGGGACCACTTACAGGTGAGGAAAATCCCCGATAAAAAACCTCGCCCAGAAAAACTGCCCCGACCGGGGATAGAACTCGGGCCCGCTGCGTGTAATGGCAGCACGATACCTCGAGACCACAGCGGTGGACTAACAATCTTTGTTCCTAGGAATATGTCCCTGTGTTCGAGCGTTTGGCATGGGTTCCCTGAACCGAATGGGAACTATTTGACCTCCTGAAAATTTTACCCCAGTACAAATCGTGTCGGCATTTCTTAACGGTTGTATGTTTAAGGTGAAAAATCGTCACTCTCTCGACCAAGGTACGTTTTTCGTCTGGCTTATCACCTTCGACCAGTCCGGCATGGGTAACCCTATCGGCAGAAATGCTACCGCCGGCATAACTCTTGGGATCATATAAGCACGCAAGTCACAGCACTACGACAAAGCAAAGATACTATGGAGTGTCGAAATTGAAATAAGATAATTATTAATTCCTGGTACAACTTATTATTGGCATAGACATCGTGAAGAAGAATTTAAAAAGAATTTTCAAAATGGGGCGAAATGGTATACGTACTATTGTTTTGTCCCTAACTTGAATGGTAGCCTCATTATCAGCACTGGCGCAACAACTCATTCCTGAATCCTGGCCTGCTCAAGGAACCGCCTCCAATTAGCTCGGCCCTGTGCCTCTCTCCACCAATTTTTCAATCCCAACCCTCTAGCATCTCCATCCACCTCATCCTTCCATCGTAGTTTCGATCTTCCTCTTTTTCTTCTACCTTGTGGATGAGTGGACTATATCCTTTTACATATTTCTGACTCTTCCTTTCTTCTTACATGCCCTGTCATACGTAGCCTGGTTAATTTAGTAATTTCCGCATATTTCAATAAAACACACAACTCCAGATTGTATCGTTTTCACCAGCACCATTCTTACATATAGGGCCGTACACCCTCCTTAATATTTGTTTTTCAAAAAAATTGCAGAGCGCATTCATTGTTTTTCCCGATTAACCATGCTTTCACATCCATATGGCATTTCGTGTTTTTTAAAAGCCCATATAACAATTGTTGGCTATATTTTTAATGGTACCCTAGGAACAATTTATTAACCGTCAGATATGCGTATATTTATTGACTCTAGCAAAATAAATCTAAAGTATGTTCTTCTGCATAATAAGATTAAATTAGCGTAAGTTCCAGTAGTTCAGTAGGTGTACATGAAAGAAACATATACAAATATGTGTACTATACTAGATAAAATAAAATATAGTGAATACAAGTGGTACATGTGCTGTGACCTTAAGGAGTGTAATATCTTACTGGGGCAATAAGGAGGGTACACGAAATATCCGTGTTTTACGTACGAATGGGCCTCTGTATCCAGGGAAAGTCACTGGAAAGTCAGTAATGGCCGGAAAGAAAACAACAGGAACCAGGGACGAAAACATAATAAATCGACCAATAATTTATTGTGAAAATATCGTGCTACCACTTTTCCACATTAAACTAGAATAAATCAAGTAATTTTTTATTAACGTTTATGACAAAAATGTCCTTTGTTACCAATAAATTGATAAAAAATGTGTTACTGTCGGAAGCAAAAGTTAAGGAAGATTTTTTGATGACCACGGAATCGCAAATTTAATAGGTATGTTACTTTATATGTATTATTGAATGTCTGACATGGAAATACAACCTAGGGAATCTTACAAGGAAGTCATTGATAAGTTTCTGGGTAATGTTAAGATAACACCGTTCTGCATTCTAAAGCTTATTTTTTTGTTTTTTTAATCTGTTAGGTGATTCTAAATGGATTTTTGTTCTGAATTCGAAAATGATCTACATTTTCTCCCATCGTATCAGGATATCATAATAGTCATGAATAACTAGAAATGAAAAAAAATTGGTGAAACGCATTAAAAATTATTTTCAACAAGAATTTTGTGTGAAAAACTAGGCCAGAATTTATTTGCCGTAATTAATGATTACTTAATAATAATTAAAAGCACGTCCATAACCATACATCTATATTGTAATTCAAATTTTCTCCTCTTTGAGCATCTCGCATGTTGTTCAGAGCAGTCCCTTTTTAACATCCAGCAAAAGTCAGCCGTCATTTTCACACTGCACTTCCCTTGATACCTCATTTCCATATGTTTTATATCCTGGTTAAATAAATCTTTCACCCTGTCCCTTACTAAAATCTCCTAAATTATCAGGGCAATAATTTAGATGAGAATGAAGGAAACGAATTTTGACACTCATTTTGCAACCAATCTGTTTGAAATTTTGTAGCATCACTTTCAGTTTAACATAATTTGGGTCATTTTTATTTCCAAACGAATTTAATATCATTTTTGAAAGCATCGCAGCCACTTCACTTCTCGACTCATAGTATTCTTGAAATGACTGTCCATCATCAGTTTTCGAATTTGTGGACCAACGTTTACAACAGCTGTAATGTTTTCAAAGGATAATAAAGGAAATGTAGCGCTAAGTTATTTAAAGCACTCGCTGTCTTTATCAAGAATTTTCACCAATTGTTTCATTGAACCTAATTATACATGGAGATTTGGTAACAATACTTTTGAAGGATCAATAAGAGGTTCACTTCGTAAATTTTTACGCCCAGTATTAAATTAGTCCTAAGTGGCCACTGTTCCCTTTCCCAGTGTTCTAACCTAGGTCTGTTATCAGATTCATCTATGAAACAAGGGTATTTTATGAAACCAGCTTGCTGACCTACTAATAGCCCAATAATCTTGAAATCTCCACAGACTAGCATAGATGGTTTCCGTACTGCAGTTTTTGTAACAAAAACTTCACCTTTTCATGTCTCCTTTAAACCAAAAGAGTGGGCCACAGGAATGGAAGGATTAATGTTTCCATTATGAAGCAAAACACCTTTAAGACTTTTTTTTTGAGAAGAATCTATGAAGAACCTACACTCATTGGAATTATAGTTTGTTATGAAATTTTAAGACAGCAGGGATGTATTGGCAATACATTAAATTTTCTTCTTAGGCTAAAAAAAGGGGACAAGTTCCTCATCTCGATGTCTGTAAGACGGAAAATATGTACTTAGTCAATACTTTCTTTACGTTTAATCTAGAGCCTAACAGTTCTGCTGATTCTTTAGGCAAATTGAAATCCCTCAGAAAATCATGAATCTCACTTTCATTAAAATATCTATAATGATCAAAATTATATGGATCATCAACCACTGGATATTCAGTGTCAGTGCTACTAGATGCAGACGGCAATGTATCTGATTCAGGGTGTAAGAGAACCGGAATATTATAACCATGATGTGCGGGCTGAATGGTAGAGGGAATATTAGAATATACAATATCTTTCTCATTTTTAGTATTAAACCCTCCCATCTTAAGTGTGCAAAAATAACAATCGTCTCCGTGATTTGTAGGTACCCTCCAAATCATAGGGAACCCAAAGACAATGACTTTTTTTCAATTTTCCAACTCCTCAACAATTACGACACATCATGAAGATCTTGAAGATTTCCGGGCTGTTGGCCGTAGTCTAGAGGCTTGAAGTTCCCTGACGTTTCGCCAGAGACTGCGTCCGGCATCCTCAAGACAACCCTTGAGGAAACGTCGGGGGCCTTAAAGCATCTAGACCACGGCCAACAGCCCGAAGATCTTCTTCAAGATCTTCATAATAACTCCGGCCGTGAAAGCCTAAGTCAGTAAATTACGGTACACTTTGTGAGGACACCACGATTTATCCTGGTCTCCTAACTTCATCCCTAAATATTGAAAGTAAGTTTTTTTTCACAAAAGCTGTTATATTCTACCTTTGTTTTACTAATGTGTATATATATATATATATATATATATAGTAAAACAGGTTTGGATCATTTACACAACCATGTTTCGTCACTTCTAAGAAACAAAACTCGCAAAAAAATAACTCGCGCACTTCACGTTTACACGACAACGAATAGCGCAACACTGGTAACCAATTTGAAAACAACTTTTAAAATGGATGGGTGTATTACCTCAGAAAGGTTTTCTTTAGTCTGATAAGCTGTATTGCACTTCGATATCTACAGTGACCCCTTGTCAGTTCTCTAATGCATTGTTTGTTTTAATAGCAATGTGTAAGAGTAAATATTTCCTATAATAAATGTTTATGACCTGAGAAACTAAACATTTCAACTCTTTATTTATAGATAACATGAATGCAGATAGATAAACTACTCCAAGAATAACAACGGGTATGTTAACCCTGTTCAATATAAGGGAAAGATAAATTTTTGTACGGATCTATTACGGATATAGGCTAGTTAGTAAATTTTAATAAACACAAACAATGAAAAATATAAATATAATAATAGTTATATTATTTCATATTTGAAGTAATGCAGATGCATTTATATACTGTTGGGCCTTTCTAACAAACGATAAGCACACTGTAATATTACTACAGTACGAACAATATGCAAAATATTCAAAACATAAAATTTTGAATTGTAAAAATCTGACGTGGTACGCGAAACTCATTTCATTTTTTATATCAATGTAAAATTGTGATTCATAAACGCTCATTTATAAAATAAATATCCATGCAGAACGGTGTTATCAATATGAGAAAGTTGTAAAATCCTTGCACAAAATGTTCACGACACTGGGCTGTGTTTGAAAATCACACTTCCTCCATTCTCATCTTCAACATTTCCCAGAGAATTAAGGAGCACTAATTAAAGAACATGGTGAGAGGGTATATCAAGACAAAAACGACTCGGAAATGAGGTACTTGGGTCGATGGGATGTCTCCCAGATTGTATACTGTCGTTGATGTTTAGTAACAGAGCATCATCGGCAGGAGCACAAACGTCAATCACCTCGCCGTTCATTTCTTACTAAGCGTAGGAGAAAAATAGAGATCTTAAAGTATAGTAGTATCTTTTATTTAAAAACGTTTAATCTGCACAATTGATATCGTATCAAGCCACTGTAGTTTTTACAGTAATTTTGAAGATTATGGCTATTGCATGTAATATGATGATCTTGAAGTAGATTTTCGGGCTGTAGGCTGCGGTGGTGAGGCTTGTAGTTCCCTTGCGGATGCCAGACGCAATCTCTGATGAAACATCGGGGAACTACAAGCCTCACCACCACGGCCTACAGCCCGAAAATCATCTTCAAGATCATCATAGCAACTCCGGCCGTGAAAGTCTACGTGAATACATTACATGTAATATCTTGTCTTGTAAGCCCTTGTTACCCTCAACGATATTTAGGCGCTCTCCCCCTACTTACTTACTTACTCACCGGCACTATCGAACCCGTAGGTTCATAGCCGCGCGGACATAAGCTCTCCATACATCCCTATCCTGAGCTAATGCTTTCCAATCATTCCCTGTATAATCTGCTTCCCTCAAATCATAGTTCATGTTGTTCTCCCACCTCATTCTTGGTCTACCAACTGGGCGTTTTCCTTCTGGCTTTCCTACAAGAAGTTTCCATGCACGTCTTTCATTCCCCATACGTGCAACATGTCCTGCCCATCGCAGTCAACGAGACTTAACTGCTCTTATTATATCAGGCTTCCTATAAAGACCATGTAGTTCATTGTTATGTAGTCTTCTCCATTCACCTGTCTGTTCATCTCTCTTTGATCCAAAAATTTTCCTAAGAATTTTATTCTCAAATACTCGTAATATCCTTTCCTCCCTTAAAGTAAGAGTCCATGTTTCGCACCCATATAATATAACTGGTAGAATAATAGTTTTATATATTTTCAGCTTAACGTTTCTTGAAAGGAGTTGGGACATCAAAAGTCTCTGCAATGCATAATAGCATGCATTTCCAGAATTGAGCCTATGTATAATTTCTTTGTGCATCTCATTCCTATTTGTGATTATTGTTCCTAGGTATTTGAATTCAGCCACTACCTCAAAATTTCCCTCATTTGTCATTAGCTGCCTATTTCCATTATATACTGAATTTCTACTTGTGACCATATATTTAGTTTTACTGATATTTACTTCCAGTCCTAATTTCTTACTGTTACTCAATAGTGTGTGCGTGTTGGCCTTTAGTATCTCCTCGCTATCGGCCAGTAGTACTACATTATCAGCATAAACTAACAGCTTATTAATACCATTGAGTTATAAGCCTTCCTCATTCTCTAAAGATTTAATGGCATGCTCTAGTACAAAATTAAATAGTAGAGGAGATAGTGCATCTTCTTGCTTCTTGCATCTGGAAGAGCTTCTTTTTCCCAAATCATACTAAGCAACCAGCGTATCTTGTCCATCATTTTTTCTCCCCCTGATTTTATCAGTTCTGCTGGGATCTCATCTGAACCTGATGCTTTATACATCTTCAATTTTTCAATTACCATTTCAACCTCTAACGCACTTGGCTCTACGACTAGCATTTCTGCTGTCTGTAAATTATCCTCCTCAAAGTCCTGTTCTGTATATACATTTAATAGCTGATTAAAGTAACTTTTCCATCTATTTAATATACTCCTAGAATCTGCAATCATATCCCCATTTTCATTCTGAATTATGTTTGTTCTAGCCTGAAACCCTTTCTTCTCTATACTAATTCCCTGATATAATTCTCTAATGTTCCTATTTTTTGCATTCATTTCAAGATCATTAATCTTCTCTCCCAAATATTCCCTCTTTTTACTCTTTAGTAACTTGGTGGTTTCCCGTCTAACACTACCCAAGTGCTCTAAATTTACCTCATTTGGTTCGTGTAACCATTTCATTTTTTCTAGCTTTCTTTTCTTTACAATGTCGGCACATTCCTCATCAAACCATTTCTTGTTTTGCCTCTTTTTTAAACAACCAATGCTTTCTGATGCTGACAATTTAATTGTATCTCTTATAGCCTCCCATTCTTTATTTATATCGGTTTCTTCTTCGTTTGTCACATTGTCATCTGAAGATTCCAGTACTTCAAATCTATTAGCAACTTTAATTTGGTATTCTTGCCGCATTTCTTCATTTTTCAATTTTTTTTAATTCAAATTTTACAGAATCATCTTTAGCGTTTGTTCCTCTCATAAGCGATAGCCGTTGTCTGATTTTCACTCTGACCAGATGATGATCCGAATTGCAGTCTGTCCCTCTAACTGATCTAACATCGATGATGCTACTGTGCCAGCGTTTGTCCACTAATACATGATCTTTCTGGTTCCGAGTTTTCTCCATCTGGAGACGTCCAGGCGTATTTATGAATATCCTTATACTGTAATGTTGTGCCTTTAACAATGAGATTCTTTGATGTGGCGAAGGTGACTAATCTAACCCCATTGTCGTTACTATCTTTACGAAGACTGAATTTGCCTATTGTTGGTTTGAATATATCTTCCCGCCTCACTTTTGCATTAAAATCTCCTAAGACAACTTTCATATGATATCGTGAAAGGCTATCAAATAAGCTTTCTAATTCTTCATAGAACTCATCCTTAATCTTGTCATCTTTATCTTCTGTGGAGGCATGTACATTTACAATTATAAAATCATGTTGTTTACCCTTTAGAATTATGTATGATACCCTATCACTAACAAACTTAATATCTCGGATAGCGGATAGGATCCTCATTTTGACTGAAAAACCCGTTCCAAATGCAGGTCTTTCTGCACCCCTATAGTATAATGCAAAGCTTCCTGATTCGTGACTACCTTCTCCTGGCCACCTAACTTCCTGTAAAGCGACTATATCCAAGGGCGATTTATCTAATTCCCGCGTTAATATCTCTAGTGCCCCGCTAGTGTATAAAGTCCTAACATTCCATGTTCCTAGGAACATGTCGCTGTGTTTGAGCCTTTGGCATGGGTTCCCTGAAGTAGTCCCCGCCCGGAGAACCGAATGGGGGACTATTTGACCTCCGGAAAATTTTACCCCAGTTGAACCCATGTCCGCATTTCTTGACGGTTGTATTTTTACGGTGAAAGATCGTCACTCTTTCGCCCAAGGTACTTTTTCGTCTGGCTTATCACTTTCGACCAGTCCGGCATGGGTAACCCTATCGGCAGCAATGCTACCGCCGGCATAGCTCTCAGGATCATTTATGCACGCAAGCCACTCCACCACGACAAGGTAAAGATACCATGGAGGGGCTCTCCCCCTACAGGGAAGAAATTTAACCATACTATTTAGTTACACCTGTTTTCGTATAGATGTCATTGGAGTAGCCCGTGGTCAGCGATCCGCTTTATAATGACATCAAGGAAACCAATGTAGTACTAGGACGGGAAAATACGGTAAATTTTAGAGGCATTTTATTCAGACTTAAGGATCTTATATGAGCGTGAAAATCTTCAGGTTCGGGACCCACGGCTTAAATTCCCTCCCGGAGGATTTGCTACTAGGATTTTTTCATTCTAAAAAAAATCCATCGACACCGGCCGGGATTGAACCCTCGATCCTCGGGACAGAGGCAACGAGCATGACCACTAGTACACCGTGGCCGAGGAATTTAGAGCATTAAGGTATTACATATAAATGTAATAAATATTTAATTTCAACATAGTAAAGAAACATTACGTGATACGAAAAAAACTGTTAACATATTTGAATTCAACACACCAAAATTAAATTAGAGATATGTTAAACCCCGTGCAGTAGAAGAAAATTAAATTCGCAGGCCTGTGATAATTTGTAGATAAAGTCTGTTAATCAATATTCAATAGTAGATTATTTAAGATGTAAATAATTTGGTATGGGAATGTACGAGGAATGCAAGAAGAAAGGTTACCCAGAAAAAAAATTGGAATTGTGGCCACGTGGAAGAAGAAAGAAAGGAAGACATCGAAGCTCATGGGTGCAAGAAATAAGAACTAGGGGACTGGAGGACATGAAATGGATGGATAGGGACGAGTGGAAAAGAAAATTAATCAGTAGGCACAGAAAGATGTGTAAACATTGAAAATCTGTATATAAATAAATATAAGAAATCTCGTGAAAATAAACAAATGAATGTGTGCAATAGATATTATACAGACAAAGCTGGCTATGTTATTTTATGTTATTTTCATGACAATTTTTCTTACGCTAATAAATGTAAACTAATGAGATTACATCACTGTTACTGTGGGAACTCGATAAACAGATTCCATCAAGATTAAACAAAGCCTGCTCTTTCTTTGTATTGATACATATTTTTCCATAATTTCTAAGACGGTGACCTCATCACATGTATCCGATTTCATAGAATTGGGTTGCAATCTATTGATACACCTTGAAAATATGATATTATTTCCTTCATGTAACGTACGTTCTGAGTGAGTGAGGGGATCTGTCTATACGTGACCATCCCTAAATTGGGTAAGGGTGCTACCTAGCGGGGGTTACTTACCAAGTTAATTAATTTACGCTTATTTCCGTATGTATAACAATGAATGCAATGTGATTAGTTCATCCGTCTCAAAGTAAAACATAGTAGGTATTTAAGACATATTTCATTTGGAAAAGCCGCTTATATTTCTCACAGAACGTTCAATTTAGACTTGAGGTTCTTCAACGCGCCCAAAAATCTTCAGACTCGAGACACAGGGCTTTAAGTGCTTTCCAGAAATTTGTCATTTGGATTTCCCCTTCCTAAAATATTCATCATCATCTCCCGGATTTGAGCTGGCGACCATCGATACCAGAGACTTTGAACTTAACCCCTAGACAATCCAGCCGATAGTTAGGTGATCTAGAAAGTCGTATAATTCTATTATTAAAGCACTGTTCAAAATCACACAATTTCTAAAAATCTGTATACAATGCGGGGAAATATTTATCTAATTCCCTGTAACGCTCCGTTATTATATGAAGTCCTCAAATTTCATGTCTCCTAGGAACATGTATTTGTGTTTGAGTCTTTTAGAATGGGTTCCATGAAGTATTCCCCGCCCGGAAAACCGAATGGGGGAATATTTGACCTCCAGAAAACTGTACCCAGTGTAACCCATGTCCGCATTTCTTGACGGTTGTATTTTTACGATGATAGACCGTCACTCTTTGGACCAAGGTACTTTTTTTCGTTTGTCGTATCACCTTCTTGTTAAAGTTTTGGACAAAATTATGCGTTGTTCCAATATACTGATAAAAAATCTGTTACTGTCGGAAGCAAAAGTGAAGGAGGTATTTTTGATTCCCACAGAGTCGCAAATTTATTAAGAATGTTACTTTATTTATAATTGAATCTCTGAAATGGAACTAGACGCTAGGGAATCATACAAGGATGTCATCGATGTCGAAAGATTACACCGTTCTGCCTTTTAAAACTTATTTTTTGTTTTATTTTTTATGAAATAGGCGATTCTAAATGGATTTTGTGTTCTGATTTTGAAAATTGACTTCCATTTTCTCCCATGACGTCAGGTTTTCAAAATATTCATAAATAACTACAAATGAAATGATAGATTCGTGAAACGTATTAAGAACTATTTTAAACAAGTATTTTCTGTGAAAACAAGTTCATAATCTGTTATTTGCCATAATTAATCATTACTTAATAAAAATTAATAATTATAAGCACGTTCATAACCTTACCTCAATATTGTATTTCAATTTTCTCCTCTTTGACCTTCTCGCATGTTGTTCAGAGCAATCCCTTTTTATCGTCCAGCAATAGTAAGCCATCATGTTAACTCTCCACTTCCCTTGATACCTCATTTCCGTATTCTTTATATCCTGGTGAAATCTTTCACCCTGTTCCTCTCTAAAATATCCTAAATTACCAGGAAATACTTTAGATGACAATAAAGGAAATGTACTTTGACACTAATGTTGCAACCTATGTGTTTGAAATTTTGTAGCATCACTTTTAGTGTGTTAACATAATTTGGGTCTTTTTTGATTCCAACAAAATTTTAAAAAATCTGAAAGCATTCCAAGCATACTTCACTTCTCGACTCCTAGTATTCTCGAACTGACTTGTCCACCATCAGTTTTCGAAGTGGGGCAACGAATACACCAGCTTTAATTTTTCATAGGATAATGATGGAAATATAGCACAAAGATATTTGTAGCACTCTCTGTCATTATCTAGAGTTTTCACAAATTGTTTCCTTGAACCTAATTTTACGTGGAGAGGTTGCAACAATAATTTTGAGGGATCAGTAAGAGGCTCACATCGTATATTTTTTTCGTCCTGTATTAAATTATTCCTACGAGTCTACTGTTCCCTTTCCCAGGGTTCTGACCAAGTTCTGATATCCCATTCACATAGGAAACAAGGTTATTTTGTGAAAGCAGCTTTCTGGCCTAGTAATAATTTGATAATCTTGAAAAATTTACACAGAGTAGCCATAGATGATTTTCGTACTGCCGTTTTTGTAACAAAACTTTACATTTCCATATGGCTCTTTTTAAACAAAAGAGTGGGCCACAGGAATGGAAGGATGAATGTTTCCATTTTGAAGCAAAACACTTTTAAAATGTTTTGAGAAGAGTCTGTGAAGAACCCCCACTCTTTGAAATTATAGTTTGTTATAAAATTTTAAGACAGCGTAGATGTCTTGGCAATACACTAAATGTTCTTCTTCAGCAGAAAACAGGTCAAGTTCCTCCTCACGATGCCTGTACCATGAAAAATACGTATGGTCAGCCAATACTTTATTTTCTTCTAAACTAGAGCCTAATAGTTTTGTTGATTCTTTACGCAAATTTAAATCTCTCAGTAAATCATGAATCTCACATTGATTAAATATATATCATGATCAGAATTATATGGTTCATTATGCACAGGAGATTCAGTTTCTAAGCTACTGGATGCAGACGGCAATATATCAGATTTAGTGTTTAAGGGAACCGTAATATCAGGACCATGAGGTACAGGCTGAATGGCAGAGGGAATTTTATGATATGCAATATCTTTCTTGTTTTTAGCATTATATCCTGCTAACTGTGCAATCGTCTCCATGATTTGTAGGTTCCCTCCAAATCATAGGGATACCAAAGGTCAATGATTTTTTTTTCCATATTTCCAAATCCTCAACTCTGCAACAAAATTACGACACACTTTGTGAGGGCACCACGATTTCTCCTGGTCTCCTAACTTAATGCCAAGGTATTGAATGCTAGTTTTGTTTACAAAAGCAGTTATATTCTTTGTTTTACTATCGTATATGACCCACATACTTAGAAAAATAGATTTGGATCGTTCATACATCAACACAGTTCTGAACGGACCTAGGGCATATCCATCCATCCATAGTAATTCTGCCCGAAGGCAGGTCCTTCACTGCAATCATAGCATTTTCATGCTATGCTTGCAGCTTTGCTAGGGAATTGTGTAGGTGTGGTAGCTTCCCGTTGCTTTCCACACCGGTGAAGGATGATGATGATAATGATAATGGTAAGGATGATAATGATAAGGATGATGGCCATATGATTTCGGGGACCGTTTGGGCCTTAAAGTTTTCCTGGCATTTGTCTTACAGGTGAGGAAAAACCCCGATAAAAACCACACCCAGAAAAACTGTAGGGCATATATAGTTAGTAAATTTTAATGAATATAAACATAATTTAAAATATGAACGTAATAATAGTTATATTGTTTCACGTTTTAAGTGATAAAGTTGAAATTATAAATTACTGGGTCTTTCTACCAGACGATAAGTACACTGTAATGTTACAACAGTACGTACATTACGAAAATATTCATAACATAAAATTTTGAATTGTAAAAAATTCTGACGTCGTACGCTAACACGGATTTCATTTTTGCAATCAGAGTGAAATTCTGATTCAGAAACGCTCATTTATTAAAAACAAAATCCATGTAGAACAGTCAAATCTGTATATAAAAAATATAAGAAATCTCGTGAAGATAAAGAAATGAATGTGTGCAATAGATATTATACAGAGAAAGATGGCTACTTTATTACACGCTTTATATTTGCTTGACCTGTATCTGTCTATATAACGGAATCTTTCAACTCGAGTTTTACCCACCTAAAAACATTGGATCGACTTGAAACTTTCTATATTTGTAAAGGACCAATGACAATACAATAATTTCATAATGTTTTCTAAGATCATGGCCAGGATTATCAGGACATCAAAAAAATAAAAAACGGTGTAATATGTTGCGGACTTATCGACTTTTCAGGCCATCGTTGTAAGAAATTAATGTTATATCCTCTGGTAGCACATTTGGTAGAGCGGTGAACAATAGTGCTATATCATTTCAGTAATCCATAGGTCTCTGGTTCAATTCCGGCCAGGAGGATATTTTTAGAAGAGTATTACTAAAAAGTAAAAAAAATAATAATAGTTTAAAAAACTAAAACAACACGCTTTATTAGAAAACCGAACTAAAAAATTAAAAATCATTTTAATTTCAAACACGCTTCTGATAAAATTAAAGTGGTCAACAAAAAAAACATCTCCAACACATCTAGAATAAAACTAGAATTATTTACAACAAAAAAACAATTTTACCATCAAAGCGTGGGATGCTTTATATGGTTTTTATGTTTTATTCTTAGAGACTTCACTTTTACCAATATTTGTTTATTATCAAATATATTAATTGATATAGAGCATCCCACGCTTTTGATGGTGAAATTACTTTTTTGTAGATAACTCTAGTCTTATTCTAAATGTGTTGGAGATGATTTTTTTGTTGACCACTTTAATTTTATCCCAAGCGTGTTGAAAATTAAAATTGTTTTTCATTTTTAGTTCGGTTTTCTAATAAAGCGTGTTGTTTTAGTTTTCTACTATTATTTATTTTAACTTATCTTCGTGAGAATTTTTCTCATGTTAAATAATGTACAGTAAAACAGATATATTAATAATTTTAATAAGAGCTGCCACTGTTCGTGAGGGAACTCGATAAACACATTCCATCAAAATTAAACATCTGCTCTTCCTTTGTGTTGATACATATTTTTACACTACTCCAATGACGGTGACCTCATCACGTGTTTCTGATTACATAGAATTGTGTTGTAATCTAATGATTCACCTTGAAAATATATAATTGTTTCCATCATGTAACGTAAGTTCTGTGTGAGTAAGGGGGTCTGACAATATGTTACCCACCCCACATTGGGTAAGGGTGCTATCTAGCGCGAATTACTTTACCAAGTTAATTAATTTACGCTTATATCCGTATAGATGTCGATGAATGCCTAGTGATTAGCTCATCGCCTCGAAATGGAACATAGTAGGCATTTAAGACATATCTTATTCTGAAAAGTCGTTTAAATTTCCCTCAGAAACTTCAAATTAGACCTGAGTTTCTTCAACGCGCCAAAAAATATTCAGACTCGAGACACACGACTTGATGTTCTTTCCAGAAATTTGTCCCTTGGCTTTTCTCATCATAAAATAATAATCAATGTCTTCCGGATTTGAGCTTGCGACTCTCGATACCAGAGACTTTGAACTTAGCCCCTAGGCCATCCAGGCGATAGTTAACAGATCTAGAAACTCGTATATTGCTGTTATTAAAGCACTCTTCAAAATTGCACGATTTCTAAACAAATCTGTATACATTGCAGAGAAATGATATTTGTCTAATCCCCTCTACCGCCCCGCTATTATATAAAGTCCTAACATTCCGTGTTCTTACTAACATGTCTCTGTTTTTGAGCCTTTGGCATGGGTTCCCTGAAGTATTCCCCACCCGGAGAACCGAATGGGGTGCTATTTGACCTCCGGAAAATTTTACCCCAGTGGAACTCGTGTCCGCATTTCTTGACGGTTGTATTTTTACGGTGAAAGATTGTGACTCTTTCGACAGGTACTTGTTTTGTCTGGCTTATCTTCTTCGACCAGTCCGGCATGGGTAACCCTATCACAGCAATGCTACCGCCGGCATAGCTTTCGGGATCATTTAAGCACGCGAGCCATTCCACCATAGACAAGGTAAAGAAACCATGGAGGGTCGTAATTTAAATAATTCAATTATTAATTCCTGGTACAACTTATTATTGGTATAGACATCGAGAAGAAAAATTTAAAAAGTACTTCGTAATGAAGAGAAGCAGTGTATTTTTTGTTGTCTCCCTAGCTTGAATGGTAGCTTCATTATCAGCATTGGAGCAACAACTCATTCCTGAGTCTTGGCCTCCTCAAGGAGCCTCCTCCAATTAGCTCGGTCCTGTGCCTCTCTCCACAAATTTCTCAGTCCAAACTCTCTAGCATCTCCATTCACCTCATCCTTCCCTTTTAGTTTTGGTATTCCTATTTTTCTTCAACCGTCTAGTTGAATGAACCATATCCTTTTACATACTTCAGACACTTGCCTGCTTTTTATATGCTCTGCCTATCATAGTCTCATTAATGTAATGAATTTACTTATTTTCGGCATCTTTCAATAATACATACAACTCTTGGTTATACCTTTTTTGCCAGACACCATTCTCACATATAGGGCCATACACCCTCCTTAATATTTGTTTTTCAAAAAATTGAAGAGCGCATTTATTGTTTTTCCCCATTATCCATGTTTCACATCTATTAGTAAAAAGAGTCTTATTATAGTCTTGTAAAGTAATATCTTTACAGATCTTGACAAGGCTTGGCTATTCGTGTTTTTTAAAAGCCCATAATAATAATAATAATTGTAGGCTATGTTTTGAATGGTACCCTTGGAACAATCTTTCAACCGTCAGGTTGGCGTGTATTTTTGACTCTAACAAAATAAATATAAAGTATGTTCTTCTGCATAATGGGAATAAATTATCATCAGTTCTAGTAGTTCAGTAGGTGTTCGTGAAGGAAATCCTTGCAAATATGTGTCTTATTCCAGATAAAATAAAATATTGTGAATACAAGTGGTATATGTACTGTGACCTTAAGGAGTATGGTACTTTACTGGGGCAACAAGGAGGGTACACATACCATCCGTGTTTTTCGTGCGAATGGGACTCTATACCCAGAGAAATACAATGGAAATTCACTAATTGGCCGAAAACAAAACAACTGGAACCAGAGACAAAAACGTAATACATCGTCCTGAAATGAAATGGTGCTAGCACTTTTGCGCATAAAACTAGAATAAATGAAGTACTATTTTATTAAGGCTTTTGAACAAAAATTTGTCACCAATATATTGATAAACATTCTGTTACATTCGGAAGCAAAAGTGAGGGAAAAAATTTTGATGGCCACAGAGTCGCAAATTTAATAGGGATGTTATGTTATATAATTGAATATCTGACGTGGATCTACAAGCTAGAAAATCATACAAGGAAGCCATCTATAAGTTTCTGCGTAATGACAAATATTATCAATATGAAAAAATTGTAAAAACCTTGCACGAATAGTTGAGGGCACTGGGATGTAATATGAGTTTGAAGTTACACCTCCTCTACGCTTATCTTCAATATTTCCCAGAGAATCAAGGAACAATAATTGAAGAACACGGTGAGAGTTTACATCAAGACAAAAAAGATTTGGAAACTAGGTACCAGGGTCGATGGGATGTCTCCCAGATTGTCTACCTTCGTTAGTGTTTAGTAAGAGAGAATCCTTGGCAGGAGCACAAACGTTAATCAACTCGCCGTTCAATTCTTACTAAGCGGAGGGGGAAAATATAGATCTTAATGTATATTAGCAGTTTTGTATTTACTTTAAAATGTTTTATCTGCACAATTGACATCATATGAAGCCTCTGTTTAAAGTATTGTGGCTATTACATATAATAAAATGTCTTGTAAGCCCTTGTTTCCCTCAACGAAATTTACGCGCTCTCCCCCTTCAGAGAAGAAATTGAACCATACGAATTTAGTAACACTTGCTTTCGTATCGATATCATTGGAGTGACCCATGGTCAGCGTTCCGCTTTATAGTGACATCTAGGAAACCTAGGTAGTACTATGACGGGAAAATTCGATAAATTTAGCTCTAAGGCATTTTTATTCAGAATTGAGGAACAATTTACGAGTGTGAAAATCTTCAGACTCGGGACCCACGGCTTAAAGTCCCTCCCGGAGAATTGCTCCATGGATATTTCGATTCTAAAAATTCCATCAACTTCGGCCAGGTTTGACCCAGCTACCCTCTGGACAAGAGGCAAGGAGCATAGCCACTAGTCCACAGCTGCCGAGCAATTTAAAGGATTAGTTTGGACAACAAATTTTAAATTTTGTTGTTTAAAATGACCAGAATTCGGTGTACTTTTTCATGCTGAACACGAAAATGACTGTTAAATTGTCAGCAGTGGCCAGCTTTTTCGTAATTTTGACATATATCTTTGAGTAAAACAAAACCCCTCCTTAATTATAGTAATATTAAGAGTAGCTAACCTCAGTTAAGGGCGTTTACTTATAGCTTATCTGCTTTAATGGACTACTCTCACCACTGACCAACAATAGTCAGCTAGTATAGATGTATACTATTTGCCCTGATATCGTCTTTCATATGACAAAAATGTTCTGGTGAAAATGTTCTCCATGTTCATCAGAAACGTCTCCACAGTTTTTCAGGATAAATTCCAAATGAGAGTGGAGAAAATGGATTTTTAATGACATATTGCAACCCATTTCACGATATGCTAGTAACATATTGTCCCCACACATTGTCTGTAGTTTGGGGCTCCGTGGCTCGCCAAGAAATGTATGGTAACTGCTATGAATGATTCCCATGCATTTTTTTCTTGTCTTTTAAAATGCTCCGAAAAATGTTTATCCTTGAAGAGTTCTCTGACCAAGGAACCAATAAAATACCTTCCTTAATTTTAGTTGTACTTAGTCTCGGAAATTTTGTGAGTAAATAACTAAATGCACTCCCATGAAGTACCTAAAAGCACTTACATCAGTAACACTGCCTTAAGACTGAACTTTGTTGAATTTAAAAATAATATACACTCTTGTGGTCTGTGTTGGATGTTTATAGCAGACATTATACCTTGTATATTGTTGCGGAATATCGTGTATTTTTTTAATTGCTGAAGAGGCTTCTGGCGTGTTCTATATGCAGAGACCTTTATATTATCGCCAAGATACTTAAACTTCTAAGTCGCGAAACCAGGAGCTCTGTTTTGGCTTTGAGATTTCTGAGTCTCGGACAAGATCATTTAATTCCTCTTGAATTCTGTTTGAATTGAGTTGGAATTTCAGGATTGAAGTCTGGACCATGGGATGTGGATGGACTGGGTATTTCTTCCGAAGTGCTGGATTTCGTTTCATCTTCTGAATCAATATTATATTATAGGAGTCTGGTGGTACTGGAATAGGAAGCTATTTAATGTGTGACACCGGACGAAAAGTTGAAGGTATGTTGGGATAATTCACGGCTGACCTTTTCTTCTTTGAAATATACTTAACTGGTGGGACCATGCAGAAATGACAATCATTTACATGCTTAGTTTGTTCTGTCCATATCATGGGGATTTCATATTTCCTCTCAACCAGTCACTGTTGATTTGCAGAACAAGCCACTGTAGCAAATATGTGGAGCAAAATATTTGTCAAGATCCACTATCTATCCATCCATAGTAATTCTGCCTGAGGGCAGGTCTTTCACTGTTATCATAGCATTTTTATACTATGCTTTCAACTTTTCGAGGGAATTGTAGGTGTGGTAGCTTCCCCTTTGCTTTCCACACCGGTGAAGGATGATGATAATGACAATAAGGATGATGATGAAGATGGCCATATGATTTCGGGGACCGTTTGGGCCTTCAAGTTTTCCTGACATTTGTCTTACAGGTTAGCAAAAATCCCGATAAAAACCCTCACCCAGAAAACTGTCCCGACCGGGGATAGGACACGGGATCGCTGCGTGACAAGGCAGCACGCTATCTCGAGACTACAGCGGAAGGCAGATCCTCCATTTCGTAACTAAAATAAAGATTGGTACCCTTTCTTAATATGCGACGTTATATGTCGCTTTTGCAATACGAACGTTACTTATCCTCAAATATAACAAACGTTATGTGGACTATACATACAATTTCGTGGCATTTTAGCTTGTATTAGTCTGCAATCATATCTCAGCGCATAATTTTAAAAACGTATCTGAGGAAATATAGACATATCACACATGTGTTCCACACGACAAAATTGTACATCTACATAACTTATAAAACAAGGCACGAACCATTGTTCACTCACGAAATTCCACTTCAACTGATTTCACAACCTATTGAGATAAACACAGACCCTTGAAGATGAATCTTATCTATTTTATACAGCTGTCACTGTCTCCCCTACTCTATGGGTGTTTCCTTAACCTTCTCACTGGCTACAATATTCACAGCATACATAATAACACTAGGCATGCTGATAATTTTAAAACCAGAACACTGGCATCATTTTTATTGTTATATTCGTAATTAGGATTTTCATCTTACTATAAAAGACTCACTTTTACTTCCGTAACTATTTTGCTGCTGTCCAGTGTAATGGCTATTACATATAATATAGAAGGTAATAAATATTTAATTTCAACATGGGAAGAAACATTACGTGATACGAAAAAACTGTCAACACATTTTAATAAACACACCAAAATTATTTAACTTTTATAGGAATTAATCACTATGAGGTTTAATTTATGGTGAAATTAAATATTTCTTACCTCTTAATATATGACGTTATATGATTCATTGTATGTAGAGAGGTAAGAAACATTTAATTTCACCATACACCAAAATTAGTTTAGACACCTGTTAAACTCTCTGCAGCAGAAGAAAATTAAGCTCGCAGCCTATGATAATTTATAGATAAAGTCTGTTAATCAATATTCAATAGTATATTATATACGATATCAGTAAATAATTTTGTATGGGAATGTACCACGAATGCAAGAAGGAGGTTACCCAGAAAATCATTGGAATGGAGTCCACCTGGAAAAAGAAAGAATGGATGCAAGAAATAAGAACTGGAATGAAAACTAAAGGACTGGAGGACATGAAGTGGATGGGTAGGGACGAGTGGAGAAGAAAAATTAACCTTTTGGCACAGAACGATGTGTAAACATTGAAAATCTGTATATAAATTAAATATAAGAAATCTAGTGTAGATTACTACGGTCTAACTCGGTGGGATGTAAATGTCTGTGAGCAATGAGGTTCAGGGGACAATCATGATAACTTTGATAATGAAGATGGATGAAGAATTATTATTTTCTATTACTTATTACTTTATTCAAATGCAAGGAAATCTTGATACACTTTCCATTCTTTTCTTATTTTATGAATTAATATTTGGCAGAACTAATCTGACAAATATCGCCCTTAAGATTCTCAAGGCACTTACTTATTCGCACTCTATTTACGGGAATATGACTTCCTATGCAATCCCTATATTTGACTATAGCACACGTTTAATCAATTGGAGATCTATCCTCCTAACTATAAAATTACTTAGTGACCTCTAATATTCTCACTAAGTTGCGGCCGTTGTAAAATTTTAGAACAAATATTAATTTTGCGCCCGCTCCTGGGGGGGAGCAAATAAACTTATCCTGCACAATGCAGGAGCGAGAGTGACTGTGAACTTCGTTCTAGACTCCTTTCGAAGCCTAACCTTTCGAGAATCTTTACCATCGCACATTCAATTGGTTATTAGATTATAATACAAAATATATACTCCTATTGGCCAAAAACATTTACGCCTACAAATTTCACACGCCTTGGGACCATTTTTCTCCGAGTTCATTGACCTTCGTTCACAAGCGACTTTTCTGGACACCTTAACACCTGTACAGACGGCAGGGTTGTAATATGTTTATTTGTAAAGAAGGTTGTATTATCCAACTACGTTCCACCCTTTCAAACTACTGAGTTTTATGGTATCTACGTGACTATCCCTATAGACTGAAGGATTTGCAGGTAATTGCTTATTTCCTTTGGGGTCCATGAGCTTCAGATTACCATGCGTATTTCTAAATTTTTGTCACCAGACAAGTAACTACTGGAATTTCTCCTTTATGTTTAATATATATATATATATATACACTTTTAATTTAATTTCAATAATAACATGTATAATGGGGGATTAGTTTCCGTCTCAAATTGCCTCATATTGTCTCATGAGAACAATTTAATTGATAATTTTTTATTAGCAATATCTATCGCTTCGAGTTTCTTACCCTCTCGTTTGGCTAATCTATCAATTATTTCTAAATATTGTGTTGCATTAATGTCCTTTAATTTTAGACAAACACTCAACAATAAACATTCATACAATACAGTGATAAATAAATATAATCCTTGACAAAATATGATTTTTACCTTTTCCTAAAAAAACATGTTTTACATACAACATATTAATTAATTCAATTTTATAATATTTCTTGTTTTAACATAGGTACTAAACACTTCCAACAGTTTTTCTTCATAATAGTTTATTCATATTTTGTCCTATTAATACACGTATACAGAATTATCTCGTCGTAGCTCATAATTCGTCCATTTCATTACAGACGACAATTATATCTCATTAATAGCAACAAGTCGACATCATCGGTCGAATCAAAATCATAAAAATTTTCGCTATCATATGAGCGACCCTTTCTCATAATAAAACAATATAAGTGTCTCCTCCGGGCTTTGATTCTGTATTAATTCATTCTTTCACTTTGTCTACGCAAATATTTACATTCATTCATTTTTTACCAATTTTAAAATATTCAAAGGACAATTCTTTAACCTCTCTTTTAAATTCCAGTATGCTTATAATGCTTCAGTTTTATTCCTCAAGACCAATATTCGATTTTTAAGAACATATATTTATTATCATAAGTAATTATGATTAATACATGATTACCAAATTATCGATAAATTCACGACTCACGAAGTGAATTTATCTAGAGAATTTGGAAATCAAGAATGGCATTTGTTAGGACTATTTAACGAATAAAATTAAGCTGTTTGCTCATAAATCATTGTTTAACTATAGTTACTTTAAAATATTTATATATTTAATGTAAACGGCGATGTTTGAAAACAAATCAGAAATGTGAGGTTATGTTCATTCACTGCTGCTTGATCATATTATTTATTGCCAAATAAGTTCGCAATATTGTAACAGTGCACCCAAGTGGAGAAATAATGAAACACAGCAAACTGTATATCATAATCAACATTACGGGTTATTCATTTATTTTTTTAGTAAACATCTCAGTAAATTCAAGGAATCTTTTCATTATTTTGCTATATTCAATGTATTTGTTGGAGAAAAGTAATGCTTTGATCTGTTCAGAACATTTAAAAGGAGGAGATTTCTTTATCACAAAAGCAGGAACTGATAAAGAGAAATCGATAAAGAGCGAGGTGAAACACGACTGTCATTGGTTGTAAAACAACATTCATTGAAACGTGATTGGTCATTGACTTGCATTTGTGGAATGAGTTAAATTAGTCACCGAAAACATCCTATTTATATATTTCTATCTATTGTCAAGTTGGTTTTAAATTTTGATAGCGCAATGATTACTTAATATTTTTTTACAATTAATGACATTTAAAACCTTGGTTTAAGTATTCATTTATTTATTTATTTATCTGATTAGGACGGTAAACTAGTTTTGTACAGACGAGCTTCTACTGGAAGGGTGAGTATTTTCTGTCTTGCTCGAACACTTGTATTTTCTTATAAAATACATTTAAAGATTATTCTCAAAGCGAGATTCTTATCTCCCGTCTTTTCAAGTCACGAGTTCAACGTTTCTTTAAATATTTTTTCCGATCAGCTGTTCATTTTTTTATTACGAATATTTTTATTTTATTCCTACTTATCTATATCCAGGCAAGGAAAACCATTTAGGTTTCAATCAACCCTTTTTATGTATATTACATATATTTTTTAACAATAATTTACTCTTATAATTATATTATTCGCCCTTACATGCAAAATGGAAAATTTTACACCTTAAATTCTATATCTAACCTAATTTTGCATTTCCGTACACCTGGCAGATATTTCATTGTGCCTGCGTCTCCGAGCTACAATTATGGCTTGGATAGTTCGCGTTCCGCGGATCATTAACCCTTACACACCCATGATTATGCCTTTCTTCAGTCGAATTCAATTCAATATTTACCATAACATTTTCCCCACAATTTCCGGCGTCAGTAAACATATCTGGACAGGGTTCAAAGAGGTGTCGTTTAAGTTTATAAGTGAACTCGCGAAATCTGTGTTTTTACCATACGATATTTTATCCTTTCTCCTTCCTATTCCGGCGATTCCGGGAAGCATAGGAGACATATCTACTTCCCCTGAGGTCTATGACACACATTTCTTTTAAGCTCTCGTGGCCTACCTTTTATCATTTTCCCGTTTTTTCTGTGCTTTACATATTCGCGATTTCCATGTAATGAGGTTTGTCTTTCATATGAGAATTCTTCTGCCCCCTTATCGCTTCTTTGAAGCTTTATCTGGGGCCTTAAATCTACTTGCTCTCCTCCGCGTTTCTCACCATTTCGAGCCTTACCCTTTCCACTTTGCATATATTTGTTTTCTGATGGAGTAGCTGAATCAGATTTTGCTTGCATTTGGCCTACTGTTTCAGCTTCTTCAGTCTGCGGGCAATTCTTACTATTATCTAACACACAATCATTAGATACTACATATGCGTTAATAGAGGATGACTGATTCTCTGATCCCCTACTATATTATCTATCGAATTAGGGAGTTTTTCTTAGCTCTCTTCTAATTCTACTGGGGAATTCACACTTATTTCCCGCATCTGATTTCTAAAATGAACGTGATAATTTTTCTGCTAAATTTGAGGTCAAATATTCTATTGTCCCCCTGGATTTCTGATTTTACACAATCGTGACTTTGTTTTATTTCTATTTTCAAAGATTTTATGGATTCAATTGACTTATTTATTTCTTCCCTCAATACTTTATTACTTTTATTCATATCTGCCCTCAATTCTTTATTACTTTTATTCATATCTTCCCTCAATTCTTTCTTAAATGACTAAATTATTACCAATTCCTTCCTTAATTGACTCCTGTATTTGCCATATGAAGTTTCGAACGTTGATCTGGGACATATTTATTCTATTTGAATAATTTCCATTTTCATTTAAGGGGATGTTCGGGCTATCATTTGCTTTGTCCCTACTTCTACTTCATCATTAGGCCTACTTTCTGACGAAACCTAAACTTTTATATGCGTTTTTTTTTCAGTTTCCATTTTTTTGACATTTTTCAAAACTTAAAATGCCCCTTACGATGCAATTTTTATGCTATCAAAGTGAAATTTTGTGGTTAGACTCTCAAATATATACTAATTCACATTTGCTATGCAGTTACCAGTTTAAGACACATGTGTTCATTTAAATTGAGATGCAAAACATTATGAGAGTGATATTGTTTTTTTTTTTTTCAAAAATGAAAAATAAGCAATATCCTCCCTTTATGATTTTTTTTTTGTATAGCAAATATGTTTAGTGGAATCATAAAGACTCTAAATCACAAATTTCATCAGAACATATTTAGAAATGCATCGTAAGGAGCATTTTTTTAGAAAATATTAAAATTATTTATTTAAAAAATCATAATTCTGAAACTATTGTAATTATAAACACCACGCTTCACAGAAACGTTTCTACAAGCACCTAATGTATGTGATAAAAATTTCAAAACAATCAGATGAAAACTAAAAAAAAATAGAAATTCACCATTCGATCCCCTTAAATCATTCCTGTTTGAATAAGAGCTAAATATTATTAACTTTCATAAAATATACTTACTCATACTCTGTTGCGCGGCGAACCAACAAAGGCCCTTGGTCTACCAAAGGGTTGCTGGCCTCAGATCCACATGTGCAATACTATCCTAACATTATAGAGGTGACATGTAGTCATCATGTCTGGCCCCCAGCAGTTATAAATGGTTTTCTCATGTTAAATTTCTTCTTATTGTAGATACCCAAATTCGTATACCAATCCTGGGCACTGGTCCTATACTGGTTAAAATTCGATGAGAAGATTTCTTCCCCCATGCAGAGTCGAGTCAGCACAAGTCACCAAGATGTGAGCTAAGGTATGTTCAATTATGCCTCCCTGCTAAGGTATGGTAGTCATAAAATATAGACTCGAAAAATGTATAATTGTAATGAAAAGCATTTTCATTACTTTTTTTTAAATATTCGATTTTTTCATTAAAACCACAATCTATATCATACATGTTTTAATTAACTTAAACTTTTGAATATTGCTGTATTATTGACAAATATTTGAATTATTTTGAGCTACAGGCAGTTACACAACTTAATGTGAAAGTAAAAAAAAAATACTGAAGTTCAATTAAAGGTATTCTAGCAACATTAAATTATAGACTAAAAAATCAAATATTGCAACAATTCCTGAAGATGTTTTTTTACTGAAATAAAACATGTGTAATAATGATCATATTTTTGCATGAAAAATGATAGAAATTGATATAAAATGTGAATAAAAAGGAAAAAGGAGGAATGTTTTTAAAGTCTTTAAATGTATTAATAAGTTTGTATTTAATATGTGTGTGTTTGTGTATGCGTGTCTTAATTATTTCTAAATTAATATTTAGCTATAAAAATGCTGAAGTAAGAAATATTTTTCTGAAGATATTGACAATAAAACTGTATTTCGAATAAAAAGTGTACAATCAAATTGAAAACATTTTAGCACATCTTGGCTATGAATACTGACATGTTTCTAAAATTAATTAATGATTGCTACAAAATTATAAATCGTAAAATTATTCACTTACATTTCTTCTTATTATGTTTGTGATTGTGTAGTATACCAGCAGTTTTTTAATTCAATATGTTACTTAATTGAAATGTTGTACAAAATGTAATGTATACAAGAGGAAATATCAAAATATGACAGTTTCTAAAATGTGATTAGATTGTAGTTTCAGCTTGTCTTCTACGTTGTAATGACACAGAAGGGCAGAGCTGTTCTTATTTGTAGCCCAGTCTGAAAAAAAAACAAGCATTACATAGTATTATTTGCCCTATTCATATTTTATAACAACTTTATAGAAAGTATGAAATAATTTGATTAGATAGGGTAAACTAAGTCCAGTAATCATAGATTTGAAAAATTAATATATTGCCATACACAACCACTTTATCATAATCGCTACTCTTGTAGATGCTAAAAATACTTTGATTATTATTATTTCAACTCCTTTTATAAATAATCTATATACTATGATACAAATCAGAAATAAATTGTATTACCATTAAAAATATATAATGCAAAATTGAATTCAGTGGATTGATCTAAGAAGTGCAATTTTTTTCACATAAGGGAAAAAAGAAAGTAACTTCGAACCAATGAGCTTGCAGTTTATTTCATCTATTGCTATTTAAATTGTGTCACAATTAAATCTAAAATATTTTAATTTATTTCATTTTCAGACTTATGATGTGTTCACCCCAAGGTTTTATTTAAATTTTATTGTATTATATTGCATAGAATTATCATAAGTAATGCCACGAGTGATTTCCAAATTATCGATAAATTCACGACTCATGAAAGTGAGGAGTGAATTTATCTAGAGAATTTGGAAATCAAGAGTGGCATTTGTTAGGACTATTTAACGAATAAAATTAAGCTGTTTACTCACAAATCATTATTTAAATATAGTTATTTTAAAATATTTATATATTTAATGTAAACGGCGATGTTTGAAAACAAATGAGAAACGATAGGTACGCTTCATCTGCTTCTTTTGTTTATCACTGCAACCAGATCATACTATTTATTGCCAAAGGAACGCAATAGTGTAAGAATGCTCTCTAGTGGAGAAAAAATGAAACACATCAAACTGTATATTAATTCATTTCTGATGTCGTATGATGTAAATATGACAATTATATTTTTCTGGATTGTTACCTGGGAAAAAATACATTTAAGAAAGTGCAAACAGTGGTTTCTTTTTTTGGTGGTATAATCAATTGCTACAAATGTTTTTATATAAACTCCCGCATGCTGCATGTGTTGACATTCATGCACTACATATATAATCTGGTAGCCGTATTTCTCACAGGCTCAGTCACTGCAAAATAATGGTCAGACCTGTTCATAATATTAAAAAGGAGGAGCCTTCTTTAATATGGTAATTATAACACTGATAAATATTTCGTGAAACACGACTCTGATTGGTTGTAAAACAGAAATCATTGAAACGTGATTGGCCATTGAGTCGCATTTGGGGCATGAGATAAATAGTCATTAAAATTTGATCATTTTGATGGAAAAATTTATATTCCAAATTTTCTCACTTAAATCAATAAATGAGCATTCCAACTTTAAAACTCTAAAGTAGCGTAAATAACTCTTCCTGAATAAAAATGTATAATAATAATTAAATTATAATTTAGGAAATATTTAAAATGTAGAGTGTTATTGTTATTTAAATAACACTGTAGTCATTAAAATAAGTTTTAATGTGAGCTACTTGAATATAAAAAAGTAAATATATTATCCTTTTTTAAATTATTTTTCACTGAGAGTAATTAATATTATAATTACAAAGAAATAAACGTTATCTCAGTCAAAGCATAAATTTATTACGTCGACTTTTTATTCTCCTTATATGAGACCATTTTCAAGACATGGTTGTTTTTAAATTTATTATATGTATAATACATTTATAAACAACCATGTCTTGAAAATGATCTCACATAAGGATATTGAAACGTCGACGTAATACATTTATTCTTTGACTGAGATAACGTTCATTTATTTGTAATTGTAATAAAAACGTAAGTATGATTTAAGTACTTTTATATGTATCATTTAAGTACATTAAACATTTTTAACAATTTCAAATGAAGTAATCAGTTCAAAGCATATCGTTCTTATACTTACTGAATAGTTAAAAAGTATTCTGTCCCATTTGAACTCCACGACGAACACAGGCCTCAGTGTTGGAAGAAGATTCATCCTCCAACTCAATCTGGATTCCCTCGTTTATGACATTGTGGTGGACTACGTTTTTATCACCAATGCTGGATTCTTTGTCGATGCTGCACTCGACGTCTTCGAAGGTTTTATTTCCAGGCCGAAAATCATTATGGTCCATGTCACGTTCATCCATTAATACAAGCTGAGATTCGGTTGTTGCCTTTTCCACACTGCATGCTACTGTCATCTCGTTCTCCATGCTCGTAGTGTCAATACCACGTTCTATGTTGCGTAAGGAGTTAATTCCGTCCTGGAAGACATGATGCTCCACTTCATCTTCATCTTGTATTTGGGCCCAATTACCATTCGTGACGAAATTTTCAGTGTCAGACGATGTTTTTCTTCCACACAGAGAAAAATTCGCGCAGCAAATGTAATTATTGAATTTTGCGGTAAAATTGATAGTCGGAGGAAATAAATACACAGTTATCGTGACCCTGATGTATATGAAAAGGAGTCGGAAGAGTTGGAATTGATAAACTGACATTAAAATTATCGCAACTCTTTTCACCATCCGTCCTTTTTCAGTTTGATGTTTTGATAGTTCTTCTCCGAAAAAACAGTACAACGTTCCATAAAATATTAACAACCAGAAGATCAAATTTAAGTAAAATCGTACTGAATTTTTATAGAGATCGAAGAAATGAAGAAAGTTTAGAACTGTGGAACAGAAAAATAGAACAATCAGACAGATACTCAATACGTACAAGATGGAGTTTCCTTTGATCGTATTGAAATATAACGAAAGACTTATGTAGAAACAGATTATTGCAGCCGCAAATTTAAGTGATTGAGATATTTGTGAACTTTCATAAATCGCATTTATCAAAACAATAACAATTGTACAAACTAAGGTGGAGAATATAATGATAAGTGTGACTTTTTCAATCTTGGTATCATTGAGGGCGATGTTTGTAGCAAAGTACAAAGCAATAATAATTCCAAATAGTTTCAGTGTTACACTCAGAAATTTCTTCATGGTTTTGTATCTTTCACTTTCTCCATATTCCATGTTTTGCTGAAATTCTGACCGTTGTTTCTTGTAGTGTCAATGTACTTTATGTACTGCGGCTTAATCCAAAAAGACAACCAAACTGGCGATCACTTCGTATCACAATTGTAGAATGACGCACCTAATTTACTGTTTATGGTTTTAATCGATCTTATCCTCCGAAGTACAACAGCAAACTGACAATAGCTCCGAAGCGTGGCGTGTTAACTGAGTTCAGAGCGCATGCGTCGTATAAGTACGAAGAGTAGGGGGAGGGGGTTGTAAGCGAATCGCTACTAAAACAAAGTTCAACACGCATCCGTTATGTCATTGTCAGAGATCGGCGGGATTTTGAACGAGTCGCTGATAGTGACAATTTAATGTTTCGCATTTCAATAATCGAAATGAATCGACTTCTTCGTGAAATGAAACAGAAACGATATATTTGTAAATGAAGAGTTAGGCGTTTAAATTATTATATCAGTATGAATTTATATTCTAACAATAATTCTATATCTAATTTTAAATTGGTTCTTGATTCGTTCACGATTATTCCATTTATTTCTTAGCTATATTTTTCAGTACAAAAAACGTGTTCCGGACATGTTTCTACCCAATTAATTAAATTTCAAACTTGTCACTTCACAATAAAAACAGTTTATTTTTATGATGGATGGATATCATTACATGGATTAAGCGCTTCGATTGTTCGTAATATATTCCATATAGGACCTATTTTAATATACTTCGTCACATAGGCTATGTCAGCGCATCAATTACATGAATTTCTAACTATGTCACAATCCCTAGTTTTCGTGTTTTATCTTACGATATATTTAAACAAGTATTATTTAAGTACGAGTCTTGGAAGAATCGATATTCCAAAATTGTTATTTCATTTTTTTAATGAATGATCCGTTAATTATTTTAATATTCTACCATTCTGACCCTTGAGTTATAGAATATTTTACTAGTTTAAACAACAGACTTAAAAATTATTAGGGATAGAATACGTTTTTTCTTTATTTAGGAATATTACACAATACAGTGTTTCTCCTTCAACCCAAAGTGATTTGTCGCCAGAGTTTCCAGTCTAAATCGCCTTCTTCCCTTAAATCTCTAGCTTCCATACTTATCTTCACTCCATATATCCATCGTTCTCTAGTCCTACTTCTTCCACTAGGTTTCCAATTTAGGATCTTCTTTGGTATTCTGTCTTCTTCCATTCTCATGAGGTATCCATTCCATTTCAAACGTTTTTCTTCTATTTTTTCTAATATGTTTTTTAATGTTATTCGCATTATAAATAATTGACCCATATTGAGTGATTCGCTAAAATGATTTAAAAACGCTACAAAGCCCTTAAATACCATTTCAAAATCTTACATGTGTTCTTGTGTTTTATTTACTTAAATCCGGGCCTTATATAATGGAAAACGTCGGTACATACAATTTTCTCGCCACTATTTCTTTAAGGAGAAAACTACTCTCAAACTTAAAGTAGTTTTCACTATGTCCTTAAATATTTATGCAATTAATCTATCATTGTTATTTGAAAGCGCTTACTTAAGCTGCATGGTAATAATCGAGGAACTATATGACGTGGACTTAAATAACGTGACAGAATTGGAACAAACTTATAAATTCTAGAGTTCTTCGTTTCGAATCTTCCTACTTTTTCGTTCTCATCAGTCATTTGGAACGAATGTTCGTCTCCTATCTTCATACACTCTTAAATAGTTTTCTTCACTTAATGTAACCGATAATTTTCCGAACACACAGGGTAGGCTAATACAGGTACAGGCAAGATTATATTTTATGTATTTTTACTTTAAGCTCTCAGACAAAAGCCTAGTAGGCAGCTAACTTAGAATTGAATATTAATTATATTATTTAAATTAAAAAATATGTATCAAGACGTAATGGATCTACTCTTTATATAATTTAACTGAGATTTATAAGACATCAAGTTATATTAAAAGTATAGTGGATCTACCGTGATTATTTAATGAAACAAACTGTCAAATACGAAATAGAACAATTTTAGAGGAAAAATTCAAATATGGTTTGCAGCTTTTTTAAATACGTATAAATAATTTATTTCTATTAATGTCATTCTTCACCAAGCAATATATAGAGGAACTTCGGATAATATGGACCCCTGTTTTGAATTTGTTATTCTTGATTTAATTAAGGGATTTAAATTTTATTTAATTATAGTGATTATCACTGAATTATATCATAATAAATATAAAAATCGAATAAAGTTAAGTTTTATTTTTATTTAATTAATGAATATGGATTTTCATCAAGTAAACACAAACTCAATTGATTATTATCATTAGTGTTGTAACTATGAAATAGCATTGTTATTTTATTCAAATGTGGAAACATCTTCACAATTTATAAACTTTTACATTACAAGAAATGTCCAGTTTAACCTCCATATTTGGATAAAGTGGACTCCAGAGTCCACTTTAGCTTTTTGTCTAATTTTAAATCTATTTACTGTATTAATTTATACAGACAGACACAGATTAATCTGAAAGTATTTATGGTTGATCATAATTGAGAAGCATGAATGTTTTAAAAAATTGTTGATTACCGTATAACATTCACGGTCATTTAACTGCAGAAAGCGACGGCTTTGGGTTTTGTAAAATTACAAGGATATTAAATGAAATTAATTAAGCATATGGTTTTTACAGTTAGCATCCTCATTGATAAAATATACGTATTCGTGTAAAGTGGACCCAGGTCCTCGTGGAGGTCCACATTAACCGAATTCCATCGTTATATTTGTTTTATGTAGCCACAATGTCACATAATATCAAGCCGAACCCGTCAGTATATTAAAACAGCATCTACATAATATATTTAGGATTTTTTCAACATTTGTAATATTCAATATCAGAAATTAAGAATTGATTTTACATTGAAAAACTTTTAAAGTGGCAATTTTCATAAATACCACAAATAAACCCTTCTTCGCACAAAGAACAAGAGAAACTAGCCTTGAACCCGTCAAAGTTGATGAGGGGAAGAGGTTAAAATATGTACTGTTCGAGGTCATCGCCAATTAAAGAAGATATTAACAGGGTCCACTCAAACAGAAGGGCCCACGTTACCCGTACCAAGAGCAGCATTCAACTACAAGCCAAGAGGTTCAAGGAATGTAGGATGGCCAGTGAAAAGATGGAAAGAACAACTGTGAGGCGGAACAGGCAATTTGCCTAACCCGTGAAGTGAAGAAGAAGAAGAAGATAAATGCAAATTAATTTTCCATAAGATATGCTGGATAAAAAAAATAAATGAATTGGATATAATGAAGGTCGAATGTAGTTATTCAGAACAAAACGTTTCTTTATATAAAAATAATATAACTGTATTTCCATATTCTACAATATGACATAGCCTTTCCAAATGACAATAAGAATAATAATAATTATTATTATTATCATTATTGTTATTTTATTTATTCAGGATTGTTTCTGTCATTTACACAGTTATCCTCAACCAAAATATAAATTTTTATTTTCCACATTTCCCGAACTTGTGTGTCTATTTCTGTCATATTTCTATTCTTCATGTTGTCTTGAATTCCATTTATCCACGCTGGCTTTGGTCTACCACGTTTCCCTTTTCCGGGAGGTATCCATTTTAATACTTCTTTGTTTGTGTGTCCCTTCTTCTCATTGCACGTCCATACCATCTTAGTTGGATTTTTCAATCTCTTGTACAATATTCTTTTTTTCATTCATAATTTCTCTTATTGTGTTATATTTTTATTTTGTCTAATTTTGATATTCTTACCGATCTTCTTGAAAAGTCAATTTCTGTTACTAATAATTTATTTCTGTGATTTTGCATCCACGTCCATTTTTCCGCACCATACAATAACATATTCTTCACAGTTGTGTTATAAATTAAAATTTAGCTCCTTTGAATATATTTCTATTCCATAAAATAGTATTAAATTTTCCAATAACTTTTTTATCCTTATTATTATTTTTTCGACCTCTAATTTAAATGATGCATCTTTTTGAATTGTTGATCCCAAATACTTAAAATATTCCACTGTTTTAATCTTTGTTCCATTTATTTCTAATTCCTCGGAAAGAAATGTGCTCATATATTGTGTTTCATTATAATTAATTGTTAAACCCCATCTTGAGTATTCTTCCTCTAGTTTCCTACCCATATAGTTTGCATCTTCACATCCTGAAGTGACTGCCACTTGATCATCTGTGAATAATAAGTCATGTATGTATTAGTTCTCATTTAATTTTAATCCCATTGGTTTCTTGTGGGGAAGAAGGAGTACAGCCAGAATTAATTAAATATGGTACAAGGAAATTATTTGAATTGTTAAGGAGTCTTTTTGAGAGATGCCTAAACGGAGATGTACCAGTAAAATGGAAAATTAAGTTGATATCAGTCATTCATAAGAAAGGAAGAAAGGATGGGTGCAATAATTATAGAGGAATCACCAAAATGAATGTTTTTAGCTGTATATATGGAAAAATAATCAAATACTATTTGAAGAAAATTATAAACATAAGGAGAATGAAGTACAAGCTGGGTTTAAGTCTGAGAGATCTACAATTGATCACATATTTGTGGTAAAACAATTGATTGAAAAGACAAATAATAACAACCAACAAGTTCATTTCACATTTGTGGATTTAGAAAAGGCAATAAAAATGCAGTATCTAAAATTAAAGTTGGAAAATATATATCAGAAGAAATTGAAATAACAAAAGGCCTTCGTCAAGGTTGTAGCATATAACCAACATTATTTAAGATATTTATACATTAAGCACTGTCAAACTGGAGCAAAAAATGTTCAGGAATGAGAGTACCAATTGGAGATGGATCAATAGATACAATATATACACTGTTATTTGCAGATGACCAGATAATAATAATTGCTCAAGAATATGAAGACATGGAGTTTATGTTCAGAAAATTATTGGGCGAATACGATAACTGGGGTTTGAAAATAAATTTAGAAAAAACATTTTATATGAGATGTGGAGCCGAAACCGAAGATTTGATACTATAAAATGAAATGGGGTATATTAGGGGATGTAAAGAATTTGAGTGTCTGGGAGTAAAATTAGATAAAGAGGATAAACAAGAAAGTGATATTAAGAACAGAATAAATAAAGGTAGAGCAATAACAGCAATGATGAATGGAGTCTTATGGAACAGGCATATAACCAGGAAAAATAAGTTACAAATATATAATTCAATAGTGAGAAGTACTGTCACATATGGAGCTGAAGTTTGGAAATTCAACAAAAACTTAGAACAAAAACTTATGTCGATGGAAATGGATTTCTTGCGGAGAGCAACAAGATGTTCAAAATTAGACAAAATAAGAAATACGGTCATAAGAGAAAAAATGAATATTGGTTATTCAATAGTAGTTTATATACGGTATAAGCAATTAAATTGGTATGGGCACGTACAATAAATGCAAGAAGAAAGATTACCCAGGAAATCATTGGAATGGTGTCCACCTGGAAGAAGGAGGAGAGGAAGACCTCGAAAATCGTGGTTGCAGGAAATAAGAACTGGAATGAAAGCAAGAGGTCTGGAGGTCATGGATTGGATGGAGAGAGATGAGTGGAAGAAAAATAAAACTTTAGGCACAGAAAGATGCGTAAACATTAAAATTCTGTATATAAATAAAAAAATTATTATTACTATTATCATTTTTTTTTATTGTGGATGAGCCCATGTAGGACTATGCATAGTACTTAGAGACATTTCCTTTGAGCCCAAATTTCTTTCATTCTTTTGCTATGAGCTTGTTTTCTATCATCTGTCCAAGTTGTTCCAGTTTTTTTCTTCGGTTTGTCCTCTTGGTCAACTTGCCACTTATTCACCTTAATTCTAAATATATCTCTGTTTGGGATATCTTTAGTAATTCCTGTAAATTTTAAGTCCTTTCTGACTTCATCAATCCACTTCATAGTATCCACTGGAGCTTTACTTCTGTTTTCGTAGAATTCCATTATCTGTTTTGTAAGCCTATTTGAGTTCATTCGTTTAATATGGCCATAAAATTTTAACCTTTGTTTTCTAATATCACTATTAATGTCTGTATATGTTTTTATTTCCTTTTTACTTCTGAGTCTAAATGTTTCACCTATGATTTGTGGACCTAAAACTTTTTTTATTATTATTATTATTAATATTATTATTATTATTATTATTATTATTCATGAGTATGGCAACTCCCCATTGCGCCCTTTGATGCTTTTTACCCCACTATAATAATATGTGTAAAATCCTTTATTTTCTATTCCGGTTCCTTTCTTTTTAGTTTCTGTATGGATCATGATATCTTGATTTTTTCTTTCTAATTCTTTGCATACTTCATCAAATTTATGGAATAGTATGGGACAAACATATCTTCAAAGAAACAAAAAAAACTATATTTAATACAATAATCAGAAGCATTATTACCTATGGAGCTGATGTGTGGGCTTTAAATGCACAAATGAAAAAAAAATTGCTCGCCACTGAAATGGACTACTGGAGACATGCTGCAAGAATATCCAGGAAGGATAAAATCAGAAATTCATATATAAAAGAAAAAATGCAGGTACGATATTCAATATTAGATTTTATAAAGAAGAAACAATTAAAGTGGTACGAACACATTAGAAGAATGGAATAAGGAAGACTACCTAAGATAATCATGGATTGGGAACCACAGGGAAGGAAAAAGAAGGGTAGACCAACTATTACGTGGATTCAGGGAATCAATGAAGCTAAGAGGGAATGGGAAATATAAGAAGATATATGGATGAACAGACAGGAATGGAAAAATGTGTTGAAACAAATCTGTAGTTAACTGTGAACATGGGTACCGGAAAAATGTATATTCATTGTTAAAGCCGGAATAATAAAAAATTATAATTATTATTACTATTATTGTAAGTGCCAAACACTTACTCCATCCGTAGAAAATGATGTTTGTAATTTATAAGACACTTAAATATGATTTTACTATAATTTATTAACTCTATGTTAATTGATTTTCAATTATTTGTGTCTTGCAAATTACAAATTCCATGTCAAGGTCTGTCCACATTGCAATTTATGTTTGGCTGGCCAGGTATTGTTAAAATTTCTAAATTTTATATTGTTATGAAAATTCTAGAAGACATCTTGTATGTGACAAGATGTGAAGATGTATTGTATGTAAAAAGATGTGAAGGCATGAATTGCATTAGATTTATTCCATGGTGTGAATGTGAAATTTAATTTATTTGGTCAGCGTACTATGATAATATGACTGAAAGTTTATTTTTTTAATTTGATCATGGTAGGATTGGATCTTGATGTGAAGCACTGGTGATGTATTGCTTGATTCCAATTCTGCAATTTGATTTAATGTTGTGATGGCATGGAAGCTTAATTAAAGCAAGATGAGTGAATACAGTATGTATTTTATTTAAACATAAAATAAAAAAGAAGATTGAACATAATGGTCCTCTGATTTTTTAATTTGGATATGAAGTATTTGTCCATATTGGTCCATACCAGGCAGGATTTAAACCAGCGACCCATTGGATTACTTCGAAATCAAGCTATTAGCAGTCTGCACAACATATCACAGTAAATATAGTGCAAAATAATGTGAATTTCAAGAAAAACTTCAATACTTTTTTGTTGTGTAATTAATTATATTTCAATTGATTTATTCATTTAATTATACATAGACAAAATGGAAGAATTCAATGAAGCCCATTTTGTCAGATTAAGGGCAGTTCAAAAAAGAAAACTAACCTATGTTAAGCAATTCATAGAATCTTATAATTTGGATTCAAATGATGTTAATTTAGTAGAAATTCATCTTGAATCATTACAGGAGATTCAAGGTGTATATAACAAGATTCAGACTTCACTTGATGTAAATTCTGAAAATCCAGAAAAAAATTATGAAGATAAAAAATCTTTTATTGCCTCACTTTTTGAAATTGAATCAAAATTAAGGAAAATTGTTCAAATATGTGAGCCAAATGTAATGGAGGAGGTTAAGTCAGTCATAGTGGACAGACCCCTCCCCAGGATTGAGTTGCCTGCTATTTCTCTGCCTAAGTTTACAGGGAAGTTGGAAGAATGGAATTATTTCAAGGATTCATTTCAAAATCATATTATTTCAAATAATTCATTAAGCAGTAAACATAAGTGGTACTAATAATTAAATGAATCGTGATGTTTTCTTACCTCATGCATCTATGTTTCTTTTAACACAGCACTGCAGTATTGGCGACACTTTGTCGTCATCGTCAGCTGTTTTCACGACTCAGCTGTCGTGAAAACAGCTGATGATGACGACAAAGTGTCGCCAATACTGCAGTGCTGTGTTAAAAGAAACATAGATGTATGAGGTAAGAAAACATAACGATTCATTTTATTATTATTAATTGAACCTCATAATGTTAAAATTCCCAAATTTAATATATAAATAAGTGGTACTACCTTAAGGACTGTCTAAAGGGAGATGCCCAAGATTTATTGTCTTCATTAGTAGTGTCAGAAGACACATTTCACATTGCATAGAAACTTTTGATGGATATATACAATCATCCTAGGGTTATATTATCTCATCACATGAAAGGCATTCTAAACTTGGCTCAAATTAAGAATAGTTCGTCTGTAGAATATAGAAACTTAATAAATGATTTGAAGGCTAATCTCAGGGCTGTGGAAAGTCTTCAAAAAGGAGAAAATCCATTTGATTTCTTATATTAGAGATTATGTTGTCAAAACTTACGGTTGAAGATTGTAAAGAATGGGATATTAATGTTGCTAAGCCTGATTGTAGTCTTGATGGCCTTCTTAATTTCATTGAGTCTAAAGCTCAGTCACTAGAAATACATGATTTTAAAGAAAATTATATTTCTACTAAGTCAAAGTTTGCTGTCCCAAGGGGAAGCAAGTCATTTTCAGTCACTGTGGAGGATGGATGCCTGTTTTGCAGTAAGGCAGGGCATAATTTCCAACAGTGTACTAAATTGAAATCATTATCTTTAGAAGGAAGGAGGTAATTCTTTAGAAAGAATTCCTTATGTTTTCATGTGGAAAAAAGGGTCACAATTTTAAGAATTGCAATTCTATATGTAAAATTTGCTCAAAGTCACATCATGTTTTACTACATATTAATAGTCCTTCTAATGATACTGTAATGGCAGTGGCACGAATAATTTTATTTCTTTGAAAACTATGAATGTGTGCAAGGATCAATCAATATTGCCCACAGCTCTTATAAAGGTTAGGATTTCTTCTGGCAATTGGTTCACTGCTAGAGCTATTTTAGATACTGGCTCCCATGAATCATTTGTTACTAACAACTTAGTGTAAAAAATTGATATTCCTGTCAGTAAAATTGAATTTAAGGTTTAAGGACTTAACAACACCAGTACTGCAAATGTTATTCATCGCTCAACTGCACTTCTACTAGCGCTTGATTTTTCAGTTATATTGTTGTAAACTATAGCTCTTCTTCTGTATTTACTAACATTATCTAATATTTTAAACTTTTCAAACAATTTTTATAACATTATTAGACAATTTTGAAGTATTTATTTAAATATGCAAATCACAATATTATGACACTGTTAGACAATATTGTGATGCTGCTATTTTCTCCACAGAGTATATTACTTAGTTTATGATTTTTCTATCACTCTTTTGGGTTATTGCTGGTTGGATCAGCATTAGGGAGTGATAAGTGTACACCCATTTTTAATAAACGTTTGGTAATTTTAATATTATTAATATATTTTTTTAACATAGAATTGGGGATTTATTGCAAATACTGGTCATTTAAATATTATAGCATCAGTTGTAATCGAAGATGATAATCAATATGTGGTTCAATTGTCTGTTATCGCTCGCTCTATAAACTCTGGCGCATGTGCACTTTTGTTCTATAGGACTTCAAAAATATTTCACGCTAGTTTAAGTGCAGTTTTTCCATTATTCATTCTTGTAGACTTCAATTAAGGTGCTTAGGATAATTCAACTATTAATGTGAACTGTGCTGTCCTCAGAAATATCACAGATTTGCTTCCTCAATTGAGAGTCAACATAGATTCTTGGAACATGCCTAAGGACATATATCTTACTGACCCCAATTTCTTTAAACCAGGTGAGGTCGATTTATTGTTAGGATCTTCTGTTATATTTCATTCACTTGTAGGCAGTCCTATTAAAAGGATAGGCTACCCAACTATTCTGCAAACTGAGTTTGGTGCTATTGTGGGAGGAAGGTTGCCTGCTAATTGTGTTTACCCATTAGTGCATAAAGTAAATTTTTATTTTTAAAATAAGGAATTCACTGTTTAATGAAAAACATGTGTTTTTAAAGTTAATGTATTGGTTTTTATACATGTATTTTCATTTTTATATGTTCGACATGCAAATTTAACTTGTCCTGAAAATTGATGTGATGTTATATATTACTCTTGTTTGGTTGTCGGAATGAAAAAATACAATAAATGAAATTAATTTAATTCTTGTCAAAGAGGGCACTCATTTATTGGAACATTGAGTGTTACATTATTTCTTTGTATGAAATTCCAAAAACCATTTTGGATGTAGTCCTATTTTGAATTCTGAGCAAATGAGCTTAGGCTTCCCAGCGCAATTTGCAAATCATCTTAGTGTATCATTTTCCATGGGCCAGTGACATTGGCCATCATAACTTAGGTCTTGCGAAGATGCTGGAGTCAATTTGCCTAGATGTGAAGGAATTCCATATGGTAATGGCAAGTTGGTACCCAAACTTCAACAGAGGTTTCGAAAAATTCTGATTATGTAGTTTTCTGTGAAGTATCCATGCATTCACAACACTGGAATCTAAATGTAAGCAAAATAGGTCACCACCATTTCTTCTGTCTCATTCTAGATGTATATGATGAAACAAATGGTCCAGTCGTTGAATAGGCCATCATCAGGAGGACAAACATTTACAAGACTCTCCTTTTCTTCACTTTCCAATATTTCAAAGATTTCGTTCGTAGTCAGACTGATAATAATTAGAAAAATGAAATTATGAGATGGTTTATGTACACTAAAATACTTACTTTATAACGAGATATTGATACAACGAGAAGAAAAGTCATGTGTTTAGTTGAGACATGACTAACAGATTTATTTATGAACATATTAGATTAGACATTTCAGTTCAAAAATGTTCATAAGTAATGCCACAAGTGATTTCCAAATTATCGATAAATTCACGACTCACAAAGTGAGGAGTGAATTTATTTAGAGCATTTGGAAATCAAGAATGGCATTTGTTACGACTATGAAACGAATAAAATTAAGCTTTTTACTCACATATCATTATTTAAATATAGTTACTTTAAAATATTTATATATTTAAAAGTAAACGGCGATGTTTGAAAACAAATGAGAAACGATTGGTATGCTTCATTTGCTTCTTTTGTCCATCACTGCAACCAGATCATATTATTTATTGCCAAAGGAACACAATATTGTAAGAATGCACTCTAGTGGAGAAAAAATGAAACACATTAAACTGTATATTAATTCATTTCTGATGTCCTATAATGTAAATATAACAATTATGCTATTATGCATTGCAGAGACTGTTTGACCTGTCTTGTCTTGGGTCCCAACTAATTTCAAAAAAACATTAAGCTGAAAATATATAAAAATCATTATTCTACCAGTTATATTATATGTGTGCGAAACATGGACTCTTACGTTTAAGGGAGGAAAGGAGATTACGAGTATTTGAGAATTAAAAATTTCTGAGGAAAAATTTTTTGACCAAAGAGAGAATGACCAGGACAGGTGAATGGAGGAAGACTAAATAACAATGAAATACATGGTCTTTATCGGAAGCCAGATCTAATACGAACAGTTAAGTCTAATAGACTGCGATGGGCAGGACATGTTGCACGTATGGGGAATGGGAGACTTGCATGGAAGCTTCTTGTAGGAAAGCCAGAGGGAAAACGCCCAGTTGGTAGATCAAGAATGAGGTGGGAGAACAACATTAACTATGATTTGAGGGAAGTAGATTATACAGGGAATGATTGGAAAGCATTAGCTCAGGATAGGGACATATGGAGAGCTTATGTCCGCGCGGCCATGAACCTACGGGTTCGATAGTGCCAGTGAGTAAGTAATATTTTTCTGGGGAAAAAAATACATTTAAGAAAGTGCAAACAGTGGTTTCTTTTTTTGGTGGTATAATCAATCGCTACAGGAGTTTATTAACTCCTGTATGCGGTATGTGTTGACATTCATGCATTATATATACAATCTGGTAACCATATTTCTTAGTGAGTCAGTCACTGCAAAATAATGCTATGACTTATTCAGAATTTTAAAAAGGAGGTGCTTTCGTTATTATGATAAACTTTAGTTGGTAAATTCTAGGCAAAACATGACTGTGATTGGTTGTAAATAAAAAATCATTGTAACGTGATTGGTCATTGACTCCCATTTTGGGCATGAGTTAAATAGTCAATTTAATTCATATTTATTTAATCGAATGTACTTTCAATATGGTACACACTGCATGGCGTCCTTTTTATAGGACACTCAAATATATTTTGTCAATGTGACAACGTTAATTTTCTAAAACAAATTACTTTAAAGCAATAAAACTATTTTAGTGTGTGGACATGCTGTAGCATAGTGGTTAAGGCACTGCGCTACAAGGTCGAGGGTTCAAGTCCCGGTGGGGTCAGGATTTTTAAACTGACCCGAACATTCTGGCAGCACTATGACCATGGGGTCGACTCAGCCTCTAATGCAAATTAGTGCCAGACGCTTGTTCTGGAGTTAAATGCAGCTGTCATGCAGGGCTGACAACCCAGCTGACACCAAGTGCTAATTGTCCAGAAAAAGTGGAGTCTTAATCTCTTACTACCCCAAGGGCCTGCTGAGGCCTGTAGTGAGATCACTTTACTCTACTTAACAATTAGAGTGAAATATAAAAAAATCATGTTATAATAGTATTGTAATTAAACATTTACTCACCCTCTGTGTGCAACAGCATACTGTTTGCCCACATTTCAGAACAAATACCAATTACAGTCAAATAATCAACTCTTGCAACAATGTGATAAAAGATTATAAAATACAGTCTTAAAGGAATGCAATACCACTTTAAAAAATGTTGAAATATTATTTCCAACTTCTGAGAAATATATATTCCACCGTCTTATATATGGGATGCTATGCACTAATGGGTTAATAGGCCATAAAAATAATTTTGCTATTTTACTAAAACTGACATAATAGATAAAAATATGTGGAAGCTATGGGAACTTGATGAGATGAGAGAAATTCCTGATACACCTGAAGATAAATTTTGTGAAAAACATTTCACTGAAAATACTATTAGAACCAGTGAAGGTAGATTCATGGTTCGATTGCCTGTCAGACTGCAAGTAAACATAGGAAATACATTTTAGCGTGCAGCTAAACATTTCAGTTTACATGAAAGGAGATTTGCTATTAATCCTAATCTTCAAAGGGATTATACAGAATTTATGAATGAATATCTTGCTCTTGGGCATATGGAGCCCATTTCTAATGAACATGAGGAGGGTGAGTTCTGTATCCCTCACCATGCTGTATTCAAACCTTCCTCGACTGCAACTAAAACTAGAGTTGTCTTTGATGGTAGTGCTAAATCATCAAAAGACTTTTCATTAAATAACATTCTATGTGTTGGACCTACCATACAGGATGATTTATCTTCCATTATCCTTCGTTTTAGAAAGTACATGGATGTATTAACAGCTGATATTGCCAAAATGTATTGTCAGGTAATGATACATCTTGAAGACAGGAAACTACATAAAATTTTATGGCGAAATTTATCTAATGACTCGATTCAATCATATCAGTTAACTACTGTAACATATGGAACTCCTTGTGCTAGTTTTTAGTGTACCCGGTGTCTTGTTCGGTTAGCACAAGAGAATTTTAATGATTTTCCTGTTGCCTCTCAAGCAATGCTTGATTCTTTTTATACTTACTTACTTACTCATTGGCACTATCGAACCCGTAGGTTCATGGCCCGCGGACATAAGCTCTCCATACATCCCTATCCTGAGCTAATGTTTTCCAATCATTCCCTGTATAATCTACTTCCCTCAAATCATAGTTAATACTGTTCTCCCACCTCATTCTTGGTCTACCAACTGGGCGTTTTCCCTCTGGTTTTCCTACAAGAAGCTTCCATGTACGTCTTTCATTCCCCATACGTGCAACATGCCCTGCCTATCGCAGTCTACGAGACTTAACTGTTCTTATTATATCTGGCTTCCTATAAAGACCATGTAGTTCATTGTTATGTAGTCTTCTCCATTCACCTGTCTGTTCATCTCTCTTTGGTCCAAACATGTTCCTAAGAACTTTATTCTCAAATACTTGCAATTTCATTTCCTCCCTTAAAGTAAGAGTCCATGTTTCGCACCCATATAATATAACTGGTAGAATAACAGTTTTATATATTTTCAGTTTAACGTTTTTTGAAAGGAGTTGGGACATCAAGAGTCTCTGCAATGCATAATAGCACGCATTTCCAGAATTGAGCCTATGTTTAATTTCTTTGTGCATCTCATTCCTATTTGTGATTATTGTTCCTAGATATTTGAATTCAGCCACTTCCTCAAAATTTCCCTCATTTGTCATTAGCTGTCCATTTCCATTATATAATGCATTTCTACGTGTGACCATGTATTTAGTTTTATTGATATTTACTTCCAGTCCTAATTCCTTTGTGTTACTATGTGGATGATTTTATTGGTGGCTGTGATTCAGTGGAAGAAGCTAAGAAAGTATATTCTGAATTAGTTGAGTTGCATTCTCTTGGTTGTTTTCCCATACATAAATAGTCTTCCAATTGTAATGAAGTTATTGAGTACATTAATCATGCCTTGCGTACTGATTATCTAAATAATGACCCTCTGAGGGATAATGTAATTCAAGCTTTGGGCTTATCTTGGAACTCAGTTCAAGACTCTTTTCATTTTCCTCATCCTATTAAGGGAATTAAAAAAATTACCAAGAGAAATCTACTATCTGTCATTTCTATTATTTTCGATCCACTAGGTTTACTAGCTCCTGTAATCATCAAATGCAAAATTCTTATGCAGAAACTTTGGTTAATTAATTCACAATGGATGACATTTTACCTTCATCCATTCAGGAGGAATGGAATGAAATTTCTCAGGACCTTAATGCTCTTAAGGATCTAACTATTGATATGAAGTTATTTTTTGTCAAATAATTTAAATAGAATTGAAATACATGGCTTTTGTAATGCAAGTATGGTTACTTATGGTGTCTGTGTTTATATTAAGTCAATCTTTGATAATGAAAAGATTCATGAATCATTGATTTTTCTTTAAGTCTCGTGTTCGTACTGTTAAAAAGCAAACTCTTCCTAGACTAGAGCTCAGTGGAGCTGTCTTGCTTTCACGTTTCTTGAATAAGGTAATGAATGCTCTTAAAATTGGGGTAGATCAAATCTTTTATGGAGTGATTCTACCATTGTACTCCATTGATTATACACTTCAGTTCTAAAACTTCATATTTTTGTCGCTAATAGGGTTTTTGAGATTCAGGAAACACTGATATTAGGTGTAGGCATCATGTGTCTATAGATTGCAACCCAGCAGATCTTCTTACACGTGGTATTTTGCCTTATGAAATCAGGTCATTGTCCTTGTGGTGGAATGGCCCACTATTTGAATAAGAATACATTTCTGATCTTTCTTTATTTTGTCATAAAGATATGGAATTACCTGAGGTGAACAACACTAAATGTACCTTATTTTGCACTGAATCATCTTTGATTCACAGATTGATTGATGATATTGTGAATAGATATTCAAAACTACATAAGTTGAAAAGAATTTTCACTTACATAAATAGGTTTTATATGAACGTAAGGTGTCCTGAGAAAAGTAGTCTTTCAAGTTTATCAGTGTCTGAGATTGAAGGAGCCTTTCTCAAATTAATTTGCTTAGTGCAATGTATGGAATTTTCTATTGAATTTGATTGTCTTCAGAAAAATAGGAATCTTTCTACTTCGAGTAGACTTAAAAGTCTTGCTACATTTATTGATGGTAATGGCTTCCCAAGGTTCGGTCGACGCCTTAACAATGCTGATTTAGAATTTCATAATAAACGTTAAATTATACTCTCTAGTAAACATGTTAACAAAACTAATTATTGAAAATGAGCACCTGAAATTGCTGCACGGAGGATTTCAAGTAGTTTTATCATCTCTATGGTTAAAATATTGGATACCTTCATGTCAAAATTTGATTAAAGGTATTCTCAGACGTTGTCTTACTTGTTTCAAGTTGAAAAAGACACTTGCTTATCACCTTATGGGACAACTGCCTACTGAACGAATTTGTATATCTCATCCCTTTGAATTTACTGGAGTGGAGTACTCCAGACTTGAAAGCATAATAATAGTCCCTTCGATTGGTTGCTGGCCAAAGGAAGGCAAGACCAGTGATGGGGCTGCCATCTTATAGCCTCTGGTCAGGCTTTTCTGGAAAAAAAAAGAAAATAAAGGAAAGAAGAAATGGAAGAAAGGAAAGACTCCCTAGCCCTCGGATGCCCTAATAGCATCGGGGTCGAAAAAAACGCTGGAGGGAAAATTTTCTATAGGATCGTAACAGGCCTTGGCCTAATACTTGAAAGGAAGAAGAAGAAGAAGAAGAAGTACTCCAGACCTATTCAATTGAGGTTAGGAGGTCCTAGGAGTAAAATTATTACAAAGATTTACATAGCTTTATTTGAATGTCTTACAACTAAATCAATTCATCTGGAACTCATATCTGATGTATTGAGTAATACTTTCCTGGCTGCACTAAAAAGACTCATCCAGGAGAGGTAGTCCTTGTGAGATCATGAGTGATAATGGCACTAATTTTGTTGGAGCTGCAGCTCAACTCAAACACTTTCTTTCAGACTCTGAAAATATTCATAATATTGAGAGATTTTGTGTTTCAAATGGGTTTGATTGGAAGTTTATTCCTCCTCGATCTCATATGGGTGGACTTTGGGAATCTGAGGTTAAGTCAGTCAAACTCCATTTGAAGTAGGTTGTAGGACTGACTATTTTGAATTTTTAAGAATATTTAACATTGTTTTTATTATTGTTATCTTTCGGTTCTGATTGGAGTATATTTATTATATTATACTCTTTATGAATTTTTGAATTTAGATTCTAAATTCAAGATTGTAAACTTAATATTTATAATATAAAATTGTATCTTTAATGAAAACTTTAAACTGTGGCATCAAGAGAGCACTAAATGAACTTCTGTTAATATTGTATAGAGTCACATCAAGAAATTCTTAGAATTCTATATAACTAGATTTAAGGAAGCTGCTTAGATTTTACTTATGCATATGTTAGTTTGATATATGGATATATCAAAGCGGGACGGTATCTAAGTGCCAATCACTTACTCCATCCATGGAAAGTGATGATTATAATTTGTAAGACAAATATGATTTTGCTATAATTTATTATCTCTATGTGAATTGACTTTCATTTGTTTGTGTCTTGCAAATTACAAACTCTCTGTCAAGGCCTGTTCACATTGCAATTTGTGATTGGCTGGCCAGATATTGTTAAATTTCTAAATTTTATATTGTTATAAAAATTCTAAATGTGACAAGATGTGAAGACATCTTGTATGTGAAAAGATGTGAAGGCATGAATTGCCTTAGATTTATTCCATGGTGTGAGTGTGAAATTTAATTTATTTGGTCAGCGTACTATAGTAAGATAGTGTGACTGAAAATGTACTTTTTGAATTTGATCATGGAAGGATTGGATCTTGATGCAAAGCACATAGTGATGTATTGTTTGATTCCAATTTTGCAATTTGATTTAATATTGTGAAGGCATGGAAGCTTAATTAAAGCAAGTTGTGTGAATACAGTATGTATTTTATTTAAACGTAAAATAAAAAAAGATTAAACAAAATGGTCCTCAGATTTTTTTAAAATTTGGATATGAAGTATTTGTCCAATTATTATTGTTATTATTATCATTATTATTATTATTATTATTATTATTATTATTATCATCAGTAGTATTATTAGTATTACATGTTATATACTTGTAGAATAGATGAAAAATACCATCTTCAGGGAAGAATTAAAAAAAAAAATTAAAAGAAAAAATGATCACCATAAATAAAATTGAAGGGCCTTATTAAGGGGATGGAAAATAGTGAACACCCTTAAGCTATTACTCCAAAATACCACTATAAACCAGAACGAAATAGAACTGCAGGAAAACCTAAAATAGACTCCCTAAGTTATTTTCTTTTTTATTTTCACTTTATGAAATGGATATGTAGAACAATAACTTAATTCAAGCAACATTAAAATACAGATAAAAAATGTGAATAGAACCTACATGTATGTTTTGCAACAATTCCTAAAGGTATTTTTATTTACATAAATCCTATGTGTTCATGATCATATTTTTACATGTAAAATGTTAGTAGTAATGAAAAAAATATAAATAAAAAGAAAAAGAGGAATGAATTTAATGTCTTCAAAGGTATTAAAACTGTTTGCACGTAATATATATATATATATATATATATACACACACTTGTCTTAAATGTTTCCAAATTGAACTTTTGCTATAATAATTCCAAAGTAAGGGGCATTTTTTTAAGATATTAACAATAAAAGCATATTTCGTAAAAATAGAGTAGTGCAATCACCTTGAGAACATTTTAGCACTACTTAGCTAAAAATACTGAAATTGTGTTTCTAAAATTAACTAATGACTGCTGCAAGTACACATACCAAATGGCCAGGAGAAGAGCAAGAGGAAGACCAGCCAAGAGATGGAGAGACAGTGGCTGCACATCTAATACATCTTCCTCCGAGGAGTGATTTAGGAAATTAACAGGGTGAAAATCCTACAAATAAAAAAGAAGAAGAAGAAGACTGCTACAAAATTATAAAACCTAAAAGCATTTACTTATAATTCACTCATAGTTTATTGAACTTGTGTACAAAAATGAGAAGATACAAAAATTTGTCAGTTTTCTTAAATATTGTTTTATTGTAGCTTCAACTTGTCCTCTACATTCAGAATACACTTGAAGGACCACACTGTTCATATTTATTGCCTCAATCTGAAAAAAAAAGAAAACAAGTATTACATAGTATTATTTGTCTAATTCATACCTTGTATGAAATTTCTGAAAGTATGAAATAGTTTGATTAGGTGGGACAAAATAAATTGCATAATCACAGTTTGTAAAATTAATATAATTTTACATACAAACACTTTACCATAATACCTACTCTTGTAGGTGGTAAAAATGCTTTATTATTAATTAAATACCTTTAATAAATAACCTATATTCTATTAAACAAATCAGAAAAGAAATTGTTCTGCCATTGAAAATATATTATATGAAACTGAATAGAGTGAATTAATCTAACAAATGCAATTACTTTTTTACATAAGGGAAAAGGAAAGTAAACTGTAACTAATGAACATGCAGACTTAAACTTACAATCAAATACAAAATGTTTGAATTTCTTTCCTCTTTTGGACTTGAGCATTATTTTCCCCAAGGTTTCATTTAATTATATTGTATTATAAGGCATATAATGTAAACTATATTTTTTTATCATTGTGATAGAAAACAATGTAATACTTAACAATTCCTCACTTAAATGAATTAGCATAATTTAAAACTGCAGTTAATCATTAATAATGATTACTGAATGAATGTGTCTAATAATTCAAGAATTATATGAAATGTAGAGTGTTATCCGAATAACATAGTACTCATTGAAATAATTTTTAAGGGAACTGGGTAGTGATTTACACATAATAAATTAATTTTATGTCCAAAAGTATATTTCAATATTTCTCAGCTTGTATTGATGATAAGTAATTGAAAATTTGTATAGATATACTCTGAAACTTGTGCATCCAATGGTATATGACACAATTAATTGTTTTTGTATCTAAAATAATTACAACATTTTAACTGATGGCCTATTTTCCAACATTTTAATATATATATATATATATATATTTAATTTCAAGTGCACTTTTCTTCAATATGTTTTATTCAAATTCCATGCTTTTTTTTATAATTTGTTAAATGATGTCTGTTCTCAATTCTAAAGCCATAGTTATTTCAATATTTCACTCTAAAGGTCAATATAAAAAATCTTTAATTTGATTAACTTTTTTAAATATATTTTCTCTAACTAAATATTTTGTTTTTTATGTTATATATGACGTATTTAAATAACTTTGGCTTTAGAATTGAGAAGAGGCATCATTTAACAAATTATAAAAATCAAGGAATTTGAATAAAAAATGTTGAAGAAAAGTGCACTTGAAATTAAATGTGTATTTTAAAATGTTGGAAAATAGGTCATCAGTTAACATGTTGTAATTACTTTAGATACAAAAACAGTTAATTATGTCTTATACCATTGGATGCACGAAGTTTCAGAGCATATCTATACAAATTTTCAATTAGTTATAAGCAATACAAGCTGAGAAACATTGATATATACTTTTGGACATAAAATGAATTTATTATGTGTAAATCACTACCCAGTCCCTTTAATATATATATATTATGTGGGCTATTAAAATAATAAATATTATTTAAGCACATTTTCCTTTTATCGTTTTACTGCATTAACCATTTTTAACAAATTGAAATGAAATAACTAGTACAAAGAATATCATTGATATACTCACAGAATTATTTTAAAAAATGTGTCCCATCTGAACTCCATGTCGAACAGAGGCCTCAGTGTTGCAAGAAGATTCTCTTTCTAACTCAGTTATGATTCCCTCGTTTATGACATTGTGGGGTATTGTAGTTCCATCTCCAATGCTGGATTTTTTTTCAACACTGCACTCGACATCATGGAAGGATTTATTTCCAGGCTGAAAATCATTACAGTCCATGTAACATTCATCCATGAGTTTAGACTGAGATTCCAAACAAAATATATTGTCTGATGCAAATTTGACTGTTTCCTTTTTCACACTGCATGCTACAGTAATCTCATTCTCCACGCTGGGATTATCAATACCACATTCGATGTTGCGTAATTTGTTAATTACCTGCTCAATATCATTACATTTCAATTCATGTCCATGTTGTATTTGGGCCCCATTATCATTCGTCACGAATTTGTCAGAGTCAGGCGATGGTTTTATTCCTGGCTTAAAATTATTTTTCGTGCAGCAAATGCAACAATTCAATTCTTCGATAAGATTGGGAGTCGCAGGAAAGAAATACAAAGTTACCAAATACTTAACGTACATGAAGAAGAAGAGGAGAGGTTGAAGACGCGTAAATGATAAACTGACAAAAAAAATATCACAGTTCTTTTCACTGTCCATTCGTGTTGATTTTGAAAAGTTCTTTCCAATAATTATCAAGCAGAAGAATAGTTTTAAAAAAACGTAATGTCTTTTTAAACACGTTGCAGTACTGAAGAGTACTAAAAAACGTACAGAATGTACAGCATAATCAAACACACATAAAACACGTAGAAGTTGTCCTCGTGGGTCGTTTTCAAAAATAAACAAACAGCAATTAAAAAACCGACTGCTCGAGGAAACAATCCCACTGATGCTTGTTTTATCAAAAAGATAGTAAGTAAAGACATATAGATGTTCATTACAGCGGTAGGTGCGATGGTTTCTGTATTGAAATCGTTCGGGGCTGTGAGTATATCAAAGTACAAACCAGTAAGAATTCCAAGTAGTAGCACAGTTGCGCCCACAAATACCTTCATTGTTTTATTTTCTAGAACTCCCGTGTCTTGCATAAATTATGTTCGTTGTTTCTTGCACTGACAATCTATTTTCTAGACTGCGACTTAATCCACAGAGACAAATAACTGAACTGGCGATCACTTCAAATCACAAGTGTAGAACGGCGCACCTGATTCACTGCCTATACTTAGCCCGACCTCACCCTCAGAAGTATAACAGCGAACTGACAGTGACAGTAGCTCCGGAGCGTACGTGTTAACCGTGTCGAGAGCGCATGCGTTGTACGAATACAACGGGAAAGGGGAGGATGTGAGCGAACCGTTCCTGAAACAAATATGAACGTGCATCCGTAACATGGGCCGCATTCAGCGACGAAAAGCGCTGCAGAAGCGCTTTAGCAAAAATTGCAGCGGAAATTTAAGAATTTTGTTGAATGGACTGCTGCATACAGCTGAACCGCCAATTTCAGTTTGTCTATTGACTCATTACTATTATTACTACGTGATGCTATTGAAATTAAGCATAATACTAATAGGGATATACAGAATTTACTGTTTATTTTAATGGATGTAATTTATGAAATGGACGAATAAATCGTTTTAAATAAAATACACTGATCAAAACAATTAGAGGAACACTATGAAATATGCAAATATTTTTTCATTGGATAAAGGTACAAACATGAAATTAATAAAGTACATTATTTGTGGCTATTTATTTATTTATTTATTTATTGCTCATTTCATTAAAAAGATGTAGAGCATGATACACTTCAAACTCATTTAAATGCCTCATTTTGTCAGAGACTTCAATAAACAAGGCTATAATCAACATTCGTCACTATAGCAACATCAGGAAGCTTACCAATTACAAGTGGCCAGTGCCTTCCAAAATAAAAAAAATGCTCTATATTTGTTATTTGAGGTAATTTCTCTGTATTTAGGCCATGGATCTCTAAAATTTGTATCCAATGATAAAATTAATAATTCAATTTTCATATTGTCCAACTTTCAGCATCACCGCTTTAAAAAACAATTACTTATTCAATTTATTACAAGTGTTCCTCTAATTGTTTTGAGCAGTGTATAATTGTAGCCAGATTTTTTTTATTTTTTTTTAATACCAGGTGGCTCTGGACGCAAGCGAGTAGACTCTCGCCTATTACCGCTGGGGTCTCGAGAACCTTATTTATAATATTTATTATTGGTTTAATCTTATTAACTTGTGTTTTGGTAAGAGTAGCTTTTTTAACTTTAATACAGTCTCGGTATTATACGTGGATTTCGTACAGGAGAAAACGAAGCTACGGCAGGTTCTTTCGGGGTTTCTACCATTTCCCCTACCACGATTTAATTCCACCTTTACCCACTCATCTCATCCATTTCGTTCATCAGACGTAGTTAGTCTGCACCTTTGTTATTCACAGACCTCTATAAATATAGGGGCTTAATTCCATCTCTTGATCGGACCCTGAGTTGGACACAACTATATATTTAATTATATTATATTTAATATATTATTAAAATATCACTTCTGCATATTCTCCATGTGATGTAGACCTATATCTCACTCCTTCGTCATCACATAACATATATGTTTCATAATCACACAAAAAGTTTTACCAGGTGGGCTGTAGGGTAAATTTTATTCAATTGTTCAGCCATTTTATTCATGCCATTTCTCGCACAATATTTTACACTTTTAGGCCTATATTTAAATCTATGAGGATTAGGGGTTATATTAGAATACGCAGGAAATATAGGCATGTGTGCAAGATTAATGTAAGTAGTGCAAGATATGGCCTAAGAACAGCAACCAAACAAATGTATAAGGAAGGCATCGTAGTATTTTTTTCAACTTGTCTCAATTTTAAATTTGTTAAGGAATGGGGATGAAAACGAAGAGGAATATCAATTAATAAAGATGTACATTTTTCTTAATAATTAATTAATTTTAATCTTTTGCATCAAATGAAAATATTAACTACTTATTAGAGTAACAACCATATATTTATGGCTAAAGTAAAACCAAAAATTATATATAATGCCCAACTATATATATGAAATTCAGTTAATTATAGATAATCACTCACTCATTATACTTAAATAAGAATATTTAACACAATATATAATGTTAGCAATGCCACTTTCCTAGTAAAGTTAAATGTTACACTAAATATATCATTGAAACATTTAAGCCCCTCCATGGTATCTTTACCTTGTCGTGGTGGAGTGGCTTGCGTGCTTAAATGATGCTGAGAGCTATGCCGGCGGTAGCATTGCTGCCGATAGGGTTACCCATGCCGGACTGGTCGAAGGTGATAAGCCAGACGAAAAAAGTACCTTGGTCGAAAGAGTGACGATCTTTCACCGTAAAAATACAACCGTCAAGAAATGCGGACATAGGTTCAACATATTGGCAAATAGCAAGGAGATACTAAAGGACAACATGCACACACTATTGAGTAACACTAAGAAATTAGGACTGGAAGTAAATATCAATAAAACTAAATATATGGCCACACGTAGAAATAAATTATATAATGAAAAAGGGAAGCTAATGACCAAATGAGGGAAATTTTGAGGACAGTGGCTGAATTCAAATACCGGGACACAATAATCACAAATAGGAATGAGAATATGCAAAAAGAAATTAAAACCATAGGCTCCATTCTGGAAATGCGTTGCTTTTATGCATTGACGAGACTCTTGATGTCCCAACTCGTTTCAAAAAAACGGTTTAAACTGAAAATATATAAAACTAGTTATTCTACAAGGTATATTATATTGGATGCGCGAAACATGTGGGACTCTCCTTTTAAGGGAGGAAAGGAGATTACAAGTATTTGAGAATAAAGTAGGCCTACTTAGGAACATTTTTGGACCAAAGAGAGATGAACAGACAGGTGAATGGAGAAGATTACATAACAATGAACTACATGGTCTTTATAGGAAGCCAGATATAATAAGAACAGTTAAGTCTCGTAGACTGCGTTGGGCAGGACATGTTGCTCGTATGGGGAATGAAAGACCTGCACGGAGGCTTCTTGTAGGAAAGCCAGAGGGAAACGCCTAGTTGGTAGATCATGAATGAGGTGGGAGAATAACATTAACTATGATTTGAGGGATTATACAGGGAATGATTGGAAAGCATTAGCTCAGGATAGGGATGTATGGAGAGCTTATGTCCGCGCGGCCATGAACCTACGGGTTCGATAGTGCCAGGGAGTAAGTAAGAAAAAACATTTAAGACTAAGTTTTATGGTAGTATACAGTGAATAGCAATATCCCATAAGAGATACTATATGCACTTGAATTAAGATATGAGACCAAATTTTATTTTACAAGCAATTGGAAATTAAAGTGGAAGTTGAAAATAATTCATACCTGGTTCGAGTAATGGCCCTCAGTATCTCAATGATAGGACATAGTATATATAGTTGGAGATTAAATAATGGATCAGCTGTGATTAAAATCCTATGTTGAGGGCAAATTTTTCTGTTAATACATTAACCAACTCTGACTATAATTTAATTTTGTTAATGCACATTGTATCTTCACTGGTCAAATTTAGATAAGAATTCTAGAATACTGTAGCATCTCAATTCAGTTTATGGCCGATACTTCACAAAGCTCTTTATTCAGAAAATATTACAAATATAAGATTCACAGTTCATCTCTCTGTCTATTCCACAATTTTCTTATTGTGTTTAAAGAAGAATACAAATGCTCGTTTTAGATTTAGATTTATTTAGCCTGGTGGAGTTAAGGCCATGTGGCCTTCTCTTCCACTCACCAGGACAAACATATATTACATAAGAATATAACAAATCTCAATTCACTCTAATATTAAATACTAAATAAAAATTTGATCAAAAAGATAATATCTATTATATTACGATTTATAATGCAACCAGTTAATGTTAGTTAAAATTAAGACTAAAACTAATAATAAAATGTATACAAGCAAGACATATTAAATTGTCCCTGTATAATGTATATAAAAAAAACAAGGAAAAATAATGGGATATAGAACACTAATTTTACGATTATACAATATTTAAAACTAAACAAAAGAAAATATTTGTTAATCTTAATATTATTTTCATAAATAATTAAATTTATTAATTGTTAAAAGAATACTATCAGTGAGTGTATAAGTTAGTTTTTTATTAAATAATTCTTTAGTTTGCTTTTGAAGGATCTTATAGTTTTATTTGTAGAGAAAATTTGGTTTGACAACCACTGTAGCACTTCCAGAAATGACCCCAAGAACACAATCATAAGATTCTATTTTATTTATATATTTTGAAATTAAAAAAAAAATTAATTAACTTTGCACCAAGTATTAGCGAATGAATTATCTGGGGATATAATTTTCATAATAAAAGCATTGATACTCTTCAATAACACAAATATCTACATACAAAGGAAAAGTTATAATCGTAAATTCTTGAGGTTGATAACAATCTTAAAATTATTACAAAATGTATATACCTTTCTTTGTATTTGTATTTTTTACTCCGTGTTCCACAATTTTCTTTATTATTCAATACGTATATCTTATTTTTGTGAAGCATTTCTAAAATTTAATTTCATCTTCATGACATTTGTTGTATTTGTTTGTTTATTTGAAGATTGTATATAATGGGTTTTGGTTGCTAGGTAAAATTTAATTTATTACATTTGTATTTCCTACCTCCTTGATGATTTCTATCTCTTCTCAAATATTAATCTTCTGTCTGTTGTTCTCTTTCCCTCTTACTAATAATCCATATATAACTTTTATACAAGGTTTATACACATTTCAGTTGAAAATTCTTACTAATAAACACTGTATTAGCTGTTTAGTGTATATGAGGTGTACAAGTTTACATGGGAATCGTTATACATGCTTCCAGCCTTGTTTAAGGATTGTATAACTAGACAAAATATCGGACTTCAAGATCAACTGATTGTTTTCTTATGATATTGATGAAAGTTTCCTTAAATTTAACGCAAAATGCAACACTTTAACGACTGTTTGATGGATGCACAAGACATATAAAGCTCTGGATAGGAAAATAAATGCATCATAAAATGCCTTTTGTTACACTCATTCTCGATTAGGCCTAATAATATTTTTAACTGAACATTGATTCACAAAAGAATATGTTCTACAATAATTGCTGTAGACAAGATTTAACTTGAATGTAGTTTAAATGCTTCATAATATTATTTTATCAAAACTCTCTTGTATCATTAAAACGTAAAACATATACCTATATAAAAATGTATTTAATTATAGAGGTACTATTATCGCAGCAAACAACAAGTCAGCTTGATAGTCTTGTGGTTAGAGCTTCTGACTGCAGTCCGTGGGGTCCTAGGTTCGATTCCCGATCTAACTGCAATAATTTGTTTTTTTCGCCTAAAGCATTGTTCTGTTGTCGGTAACATTTTCTACTATTTTGAACGTTTTCTAAACGCATCTTAAAATACTGCATATAATTCATAAGTAATGGGAAAAACTTGTATTAGTTTCCAAGAATTGTGCGAAATTCTTGACGTTAGATGGCAGCACATTATCTGTGAAACTAATTCTTCGATATATTTGACATTGCATAAAGGAAAATTTAATAAATTAAAACACATTTATTTTTTCCGTACCTCCCCAATTAGGGAATCTCTATTTATTCTTATCCATACTCATTTCTTACACAATTAATCACTAGTTGATGTTGTTTTATTTCTGTTACAAACTGCGCGTAATATTGTTCTGACCTCATAGTGATGACGAATATGTGACATATTATGTATAACGGTTGGCTTGTTATATAGCTCCGGCACAACGTTTATTAGTAAGGAAATTATACATGATCTACATAAGGCTTATACATTGTATAACTAAATAACTGATAAAAGCCTGTATAAGAGATTTTTATTAGTAAGACTGTTTATGTATTATTTTCATTGTTTCCCCTATACTGCCAAACTAATGGTCTGTTTTTGAAATATGTGTTGCGAAATTTGATTTACCTTCATTTTTAATATAATGTTACATGCTCATTAAATCTTATTTGAAAATTTCTTGAAGTTCTTCCTATATAATTTTTTACAGTTTTTACACTTAAATTTATCCATCCATCCACAGTAATTCTGCCCGTAGGCAGGTCCTTCACCGCAATCATAGCCTTTTCATACTATGCTTGCAGCTTTACTTGGGAATTGAAGGTGTGGTAGCTTCCCGTTTCTTTCCGCACCGGCGAAGGATGATGATTATAATGATAAGGATGATGATAATGGCCATATGATTTCGGGGACCGTTTGAGGCTCAAAGTTTTCCTGACATTTGCCTTACAGGTGAGGAAAAACCCCGATAAAAACCTCACCCAGGAAACCTGCCCCGACCGGGGAGTGAACCCGGGCCCGCTGCTTGACAAGGCAGCACGCTACCTTGAGACCACAGCGGTGGACACTTTAGTTTATATACTCCTTTATTTCCATAGCTTTTATTTTCTTCTACTTTATTATGTATTATAATAATACATAATAAAGTATTGTAATAATACAATATAAAGTAGAATAAAATAATAATAACTATGGAAATAAAGGAGTATATAAACTTAAGTTTAAAAATGGTAAAAATGTTATATAGGAAGAACTTCAAGAAATTTTAAAATGAGATTTAATGAGCATTTAACATATTATATTAAAAATGAAGGTAAATCAAATTTCGCAACACATATTTCAAAAACTTATTAATTCGATTTAGTTCTTCTTTTGGGGAAGGATTAAATACTTTTATTTTAATTATTTCTGGGTTATCAATTTGGCAATATAAAGGAAACGATGAAAATGATACATGAAGAGAACAACAGACAGAAGATTAATATTTTAGAAAATATATAAATCATCAAGGTGGCAGGAAATACAAATTTATTAAACGAAAGTTTACCTTGCAACCAAAACCCATTATATAGAATCTACAAATAAACATATACAACAAATGGCATGAAGATGAAGTAAAATTTTCTAAAATCTTAACAAAAATAATATATATTGAATAATAAAGAAACATTGAGGAAGACGGAATAAAAAATACAAAAATAAAAAAAGGTAATAGAATAGATTTAGATTTATTTAGCCTGGTGGAGTTAAGGCCATGTGGCCTTCTCTTCCACTCACCAGAACAAGCATATGTTACATATGAATACAAAAAAAATACAATAATAGTCATATAAAACAGGACAAACATATGTTACACATGAATACAAAAAAATTACAATAATAGTCATATTAAACAGGACAAACATGTTACATATGAATACAAAAATAAGTTACAATAATATTCATTGAACAATTAATTATCTGTCATATTGAATAATAATGAAATTAATGTCTAATAATAGAATGAAACTAAATACAATTAAAATTAAATTAATGATACAATGAATAAAAAAGGAATAAGAGCTCGAATCTACTATGCATAAAAAGAAAGAAAACAAAAAAATACAAAAAAAGTAATAAACTACATTGAATTAATCTACGCTTTTATACAAAGGCATTAGGTAAATATATTAACAAATCCTAAGTCTATTTTATTAAATATGCAAAAACGCATTATTAATTCTTAAAAAGTAGTATTAGTGAGTTGTTTCTGTTAGTGATTTTTATTTTCAATTTATTTCTGAAAGATGGTAAAGTTTGGCAGTCTCTGACATAGGGTGGAAGTGAATTCCATGTTCTACAAAAGAAACTGTAAAAGATTTCGAATAATAGGTAGTATGATGAGGAGGGATATAAAGGACACTGTGCTCAAGGGATCGGGTATCTAAGTTATGTGTATCAGAGAGTTTAGTGAAGCGGTGTGATAAATAATAAGGTAAAGATGTGTGTAATATGTTATAGAGAAGGCATAGGGAATGGATGGTTCTACGTTCTTGAAGACGAAGCCATGACAATTGTTCCAGGGATGGTGTAACGTGATCAAATCTACGTTTACCACAAATAAAACGTATGCAAGAATTGTGAACGACATTTTATAATAAATATAGCCTAAATGGTGTAATGTAAAATAAAAAATATAAGTACAGAATCTTACAATTACCATTCTCTTTAGTTTTACTTAATATATGACTTATGTTCGTCCAAAAGGATTAGCCACCTCGAATAACTCATATTAATGTCCAGACGTAAATAACACAAAATACCTACAACAAACATATATTGTTTACAGACAAAGACGTCATGTTAAACTGATTGAAACAAGCAATCACAATGGATGCAGCGGTTCCGTTTGTCTGCAGCCTACATTTACTTCGCTGCAATAGCTGCAAGTCCGCTAGAGCATTTTATTGCCCGCTGAATGGTACGCTGCAGATTTACGCTTTTGCAGCGCTTTGGCCGCTGAATGCGCCCGGGTTTTTAGAGATGAGCGGGATTTTTAACGAGTTGCCGGTAGTGACAATTATATGTTTCGCAATTAATTGCTCGAAACTAATCAATTTACAAGTGAAATGATGCAGAAACGGTATATTTGTAAATATGATGTTCGGCGTATCAATTATATTTTTAATACGAATTAATATTCTAACGATTATACTTACTTAGTCACTGGCACTATCGAACCCTTAGGTTCATGGCCGCGCGGACATATGCTCTCCATACATCCCTATCCTGAGCTAATGCTTTCCAATCATTCCCTGTATATTCTACTTCCCTCAAATCATAGTTAATGTTATTCTCCCTCCTCATTCTTGGTCTACCAACTGGGCGTTTTCCCTCTGGCTTTCCTACAAGAAGCTTCCATGCAAGTCTTTCATTCCCCATACGTGCAACATGTCCTGCCCATCGCAGTCTACGAGACTTAACTGTTCTTATTATATCTGGCTTCCTATAAAGATCATGTAGTTCATTGTTATGTAGTCTTCTCCATTCACCTGTCTGTTCATCTCTCTTTGGTCCAAAAATTTTCCTAAGTACTTTATTCTCAAATACTTGTAATCTCCCTTCCTCCCTTAAAGTAAGAGTCCAATTCTAACGATTATTCTACCTTGAATTTTTAACGTTCACGGTCATTTAATTTAGTTCTTTGCCGATATTTTTCAGTGCATCAAGCTCGTTCCAGAAATGTTTCATATCGAATTATTTCAATTTCAAATTTGTCACTTCATAACAAATACAGTTTCGTTATATAATGGTTGGATCTCATTATCTGGATTCAGCGCTTTTACTGTTTGTATTAAATTCCGCATATTTTGGTATACTTCGTCACATACAGTATGTTAGCGAATCAATTACATAGAATTTCCAGCTATATTATAATCATTGCTTTTTCTGTTTTTTCCTACGATTTATTTAAACAATGATTATTTAAATACGAGTATTTGTAGAATCGATATTCCGACATTTTTATTTCGATTTGTTTGAACGAATGATTCGTTCAATCATTCTGACCTGTAAGTAATATATTATTTGCCTAGTTTAAAGACTATATTTAATACTATTAGAGATGGAATACTTTACTCATATTAACAAATCATTGCATCATATTGAGTGATTCTCAATGAAATTTTTAAAACGTGGCAAAGCGGTTAATACTGTACCATTTCAAGATATTACATGTGGCATTATGATTTATTTGCTTAAATTCAGATATTAAATGAGGGAAAACGCCGGTACATACATTTTTCTCCACATTTTTAGGGAAATAATTGATCTCAAATTTAGAGTATTTTTCGGTATGTCCATAAATATTTATGTATTAATAATTTATTGTTATTTGAAAGCGATTTAATAGGCTTAATGGGAATCACCTGTTTTTACATCATAGACAAACACATAATTGTATTATTAATTAACTCTATGGCTTATGGAACCCGCTGATTCTGTGGCACATTTATTAAACCCTTGTTAACTGAATACAGTACAAACGTATCACTGATTCATTCGTATATTTTCTCACCACCAAGTTACAGGTTTTCCTATTGATTTTTTCCCCAAGAGTATAAAAAAGTAACTGTTCAAATTATAGAGGAATATCATGTTGACAACAGTATCTAAAATATATACATCCATTTTAAAACAAAAACTTAAGAAAATCACAGAAGATAAAATTGGAGAGGAACAATGTGGATTCCGAAAAGGTCGATCGTGTATCGACGCCATATTCGTTGTAAAACAACTAATTGAGAAGTGGAAAGAATTTAATATCCCCCTATATATATTGTTTTTAGATTTTGAAAAGGCCTATGATAGAGTGAAACGGGACATAATGTGGAAAATATTGGAAAGCTACCAAGTCCCCAATAATTTAATAAATGCTATAAAAAGTTTATATGAAACCACGTTTATAAAAGTAAAATTAGATCATGGGAAAATAACAGATAAATTTGAAATTTAACCAAGGTTTAAGACAGGGATGTGGACTATCTCCATTACTGTTTATTCTATATCTGAATGAAATCGTCCAGGAGTGGAAAAAACTAAACCCCGCAGGAGTAAAAATATGTAGAGGAAACCAAATACAAACAATAATCTTCGCAGATGATCAAGTGCTTCTAGCAGAGAATGAAGATGATTTGCAGAGATCAGTGTTTAAATTTCAGAATACCCTGGAAAAATACAACATGAAAATATCTGAAAATAAAAGCAAATCCATGGCAATCACTGGAAAGGGACTTTCGAGAGTAAAAATAATAATAAATAATAAATCAATGGAACAAGTAACACACTTTAATTATTTAGGTAATAATATATTACAGTTTCATAATCAAAAAGATTTGGAAACAAATTTAGAAAAATATAACAGACTAAATGGTGTAATTAGGAGAAATTTTGGAAAAAAAATGAGGAAAGAAATACAATTGAGATTTCATAATGTCATAGCCAAACCTGCTCTACTATACGGAAGTATGCTGAACACTTCGAGCAAAAGATAAATCCCGCATTAATAGTTCACAAATGAGATTCCTCCGATCACTAACAGGAGTAACTTTAAGGGATAGAATGAAGAGTGATGATATAAGGATGCAGTGGAATAGTAGGGAAATGGTGGAACATATACAAAATTATCAGATTAAATGGTTCCAACACGTCCAGAGAATGTCAAATTCCCGTTTACCAAAGATGATTTACCACCTCAAAACTAAAGGCAAAAGAGGCCTCGCAAGACCCTTCAACCGATGGAAAGATCAGTTTTTGTAGTCGCAGAACGGGCATCATCACCCAATACTGCAAACGGAAGAAGAAGAAGAAGAAGATTATCCCAATAAAATATTTAAATAATTTATACTGTCATCCATTAAATGAGTTACATGACGTTCACTTAAATACCCTTACGGTTTTGGATCAACCATATACATTCTGGAATTCTTAGTTTCGAATCTTCCTCGATTTTTCGTTCACATCAATCATTGGAACGAATATTCGTCTTAAGATCCTATATTCATATAATCTTAAATAGTTTTTTTTTTCTTTAATGTAACCGACAATGTTCCACACCCATAGAGTAATACAGGTATAGTCCAGATTATATTTTATGTATAAACTTTAATTTTAAACTCTTGGACAAAATTCGTGAAGACAGAAAAATTTTAATAAATATAAATTAATATTTAAAATGTGTATAACGACGTAATGAATCTACTGAAAATATCACTTTAACTGTGATTTATTGGATATCAAGTTATATAAAAATGCAATTGATCTACCGTCATCATTTAATGAAACAAAATATTAAAAACGAAGTAGAGCACTTGTAGAAGAGATAGTACAAATATAACTTTCCATTATTCATTTAACCTCAAAATCGAATTTAATTTATAATTACGAATAACATTCTTCACGAAGAAATATACGGATAAATAATTTATTGGGAAAAGGCTTACGATAGAGTACCTAGAAACAAACTATAAAAATATTAGCCACATAGCAGGTTCCACAACAATTGATATTTACTATATATAACCTGTGTAAATATAATTTAATTGCAGTAAGAAATGACAATAAACTATCTCAATGGCAGGAATTTCATACAGGAGTGGGACAAGGATATATATGTGTGTGTGTGTGTATATATATATATATATATATATATATATATATATATATATATATATATATACACACACACATACGTTTCATTAAACTCTAGATCTTCGTCTTGGCGCAACGTGCCGGCTGGAGTCCCCCAGGGCAGTGTTCTCGGACCTCTTCTTTTCTCAATCTACATAAATGACTTGCCATCTGTGCTAAAGCACTGCCGTTATCACCTCTACGCTGATGATCTCCAAATTTACCTACATTCACCTCCACATTATCTCTATAACACCTTGACGAAAATGAATGACGATCTCAAATCCATCTTTAACTGGTCTTCAAGTATCGGTCTAAATCTGAATCCTAACAAGTCACAAGTAATTCTAATGGGACAACAAAGACTGCTTACAACCTTTGACATATCAACACTTCCAAACATTACTATAAATAATATAATTATCCCTTATTCTTCTTCAGTAATAGATCTTGGACTACATCTAGACGCAAATTTAACCTGGCAAACACAAGTGAAACACATATGTAAAAAGACTTTCTCCATCTTACATTATCTTAGACGTTTAAAGAATTTTCTCCCAGTTTCGTTAAAACAAATCCTTGTGCAGAATCTTGTGTTACCACACTTCGATTATTGTGACATTATGTATAATGATATAAACTATGACTTGTCGCAGAGACTGCAGCGTGTTCATAATGCTTGCGTTCGATTCATTTTCAATATCCGCCGTTATGACCATATTTCCGAACACTTTAATAACCTCTCTTGGCTCCGTCTTACTGACAGACGTAAATTGCACTCCCTTTCACTACTTTTCAAGCTTCTGAATTCCTACATCCCTGCTTACCTGGCGTCCAGATTTGAGAAGTTATCCTCTTACCACAATATTGACACTAGGTCACAAGATAGCAGTCTGCTAACAATTCCTCTTCATAGCACATCCTCCTATTCTACTTCCTTCACAGTAGCCTCTGCCCGGCTCCTGGAATCTCCTTCCTCAAGATATCAGGGGTTGCCGCACACTTGGTACCTTTAAGTCACGCTTATACAGTTACCTGTTGTCTAATAATTAATTTTTCTCTATTTATTTAATTATATACTATGTCATTAATCTTTTCCTCGTTTTTTATATATATTGTACATATTATATATTTAATTCGTTAAATTTAGAGTAAATCAAATTACATTATAAATATTAATTGTATTGTATTCATAACTTGTAATCGTTTATATATATTTATTGTAATTTAGATTTAAGACTATTTTTTTTTGTATTTTTTTAAACCTGGTTGAGTGGTAGACAAGGCCTTAATGCCTTAACTCTGCCAGGTAAAATAAAACTATTATTATTATTATTATTATTATTATTATTATTATTATTATTATTATTATTATTATTATTATTACATACATACAAACATAAAACGTTAAACTGAAAATATACAAAACTATTATCTTAGGAAAAAATTTAGACCAAAGAGAGATGAACAGACAGGTGAATGGAGAAGACTACTTAACAGTGAACTACATGGTCTTTATAGGAAGCCAGATATAATAACAGTTAAGTCTCGTAGCTTGCAATGGGCCGGACATGTGGCACGAATGGGAATGAAAGAAGCTTCTTGTAGGAAATCAGAGGGAAAACGCCCAGTTGATAGACCAATAATGAGGTGGGAGAATAACATTAACTATGATTTGAGGGAAGTAGATTATGCAGGGGATGATTGGAAAACATTAGCTCAGGATAGGGATGTATGGAGAGCTTATGTCCGCGCGGCCATGAAACTACGGGTTCGATAGTGCCAGTGAGATAGTTATATATATATATATATATATATATATATATATATATATATGAATTGGATAGAGAATGGAGCGAACAACGTCGTGGAAAATTACAATTGAATGGAAATATGAAATTAGATAGGGCCTATTGCTTCCTGTACGTCTTCTGAACAACACCTTTGTTTCTTTACACATTCATCCTTTATTCCTGGAGTCTCTGTAGCAATTTTAATTTACGTACTTTTTATATAATTGTATAATTCTTCTGTTTCCAATTCCAGTAACTCGTCTATTTCTCTACCCATTATTTTTGTTAATAATGTTTTTTTATACTTGGATAATTTAAAACTTCTATATTAAAGTTTTTTTTCATACTTTATTACTGTCTGTTGAGATTTTTTTATCCGTTCAGCAATGAGAACCTCTGTAAGATCTACTATATTTTGAATTAATGGTTCTACCTTGGAGATTCGTATTCCTACTCAGGCGTTTATATCCCCCATCAGTGTTATTTCCATTCTTTGCGGTACTTGTTCTATTGTTTCATATAGTGAATTCCAAATCTCTCTTTTTTATACGTGTGAGCATCGTTTGTATGTGCATAAATTCCAATAATTACAGTTTCTCTGGAAAACGAAGTAATTTCTATTACAATGATGTGTTCATTTATGTATTCCCAAATAGTTATGTCCTTCTTCCATTTCTTATTTATCATTACACAGACTCGTACTCTCGCTCTAAGATTTCTTGGTACACCACTCCAGAGATGTATATATTTATCTATTTCTTCTTCCCCTTTTCCTCTTCTTTTTGTTTCTGATAGTACTACACTATTCAAAAAATTAGAGGAACACATGTTTAAACCAAAATACAAGAATGAATATTGACCAATTTAATGTTTGATCTTTTGTAATTCAAATTTGAAAATTTATGTAAATTTGGAATAGACATACAAACAATATTTTCTTGTACAGTATTAGCAATACGAACAACTTATCATTTGTAACAGAAAACAAAGTGGAAATTTTAGATTTACTATTTTTGAATTGACGTTTCCATGGTTTTTTCAACACTCAGTACTTAGTGTGTCCCCGTGAGCCTGAATGATCGCATTACAACTACGAGGCATGCTTCGCAGAAGCCTTCTTTCAGAAACATGTGAGATTCTCTCCTATTCCTCGGTGAGTGCATGTGCAAAATTCTTCAAGGTTCTGAGGTACAACAGGACGCTTACGAACACATTTGACATAATTATTCCACATATGTTCAATCAGATGAAGGTCCGGACTGCATGCAGGCCAGAACATCACCCGAATTTGGCATTCTTGCAGGACATCTCTGGTAGCCTGTGCTGTATGACATCTAGCATTATTTTGCATTAGAAGAAATGTTAGGGTCCATACCATAATCAAATGATTCAACATGTTGGAGGATAGTGTTATTAATGTAAATATCAGCATTCATGCGCTGTGGGTCATCGATAAGCTCTGTCCGAGACTCAATAGTAATCCCAACCCAAACCATACCCAAACCACCTCCAAATTTGTCACGTTCAATAATTGTGGCAGGATCAAAACGTTCACCAGGACGTCTCCATACACGTGTACGATCATCAGAACCTGTTAGACGAAATCTTGATTCGTCCGTGATTAAAACACCTTTCGATTGGCGGAGCTGCCAGTTGACATGATTCTGAGCAATTCGCAGCCGGGCTTCTTTGTGCTGATATGTTAAACGAGGGGCTTTAAAGGGGACTCCAGATCTCAACCTTGCATTTCTCAGTCTATTTCCTACAGTCTGATCAGAAATTACCTTCCCAGTTACTCTGCGTTAATGATTTTGTAGATCCCTGGCTGTAATTTTATTCTGTGCAAAGCTGATAAGACAAGAAATCTATCCTGTACGACTTTTGTCTTCTTCTTACGACCTTTCACTGGTCTCCTCTTGTAACCATGTGTCTCTCTATATCGCCTCCACAGACAATGGTTGACGGAAGGATTGACATGAAGTATCCTAGAGTCATGGAGAATGGAACGACCGTTTTCAATCAATGTAACTGCTCGTGCAACTGACGTTTCATTCAGATACCTCATTGCTCTGTATTAGCTTCAGAGAACACTGAAATATTAATTCTCTACTATAGAATACACTTCAAATCTGTTTTTAAAAAATAATCAATACGAACTCACTTTGGTTTCATCAACTCTTGGAATTTCACTGAGATATTCAGAGAAAAATTAATAAAACAAAGAAGTCTTTCAATCTGATTTTAAACAATACTTGAATTCAAAACATCTGACACTCAAAAATTGTATTGTTTCAATATTTACTTTGTTGCTTTGATTTAAACATGTGTTCCTCTAATTTTATGAGTAGTGTATAATGTCCATGTCATATACCTCAAGTCATGTGGGTAAAATATCAAATTTAGTTGAACTACCTTGCATATTCCAACATCCTATATTCATTACCCATAGACTGCTTGATCTTTTTCCGTAAATTCATTGTTTCCTAGGCTTAAGCTTCGGTTTTTTAGCAATTTTATATTTTTACGGTAAGTGAGGAGCTGGCCCTCACATCAACCTCTAAACCTGAAGGATCGGGAGATTTTTGATCAAGGGTGTCTTGCTCTAGCCTTTGATGAACCAACATCAATCTACAAAGCAGCAGTACCTGTAACCCTAGGCTGGGGCTTTCACAGGGTACTATCAGCCGAGCGTACTGAACCCTAGTGTTTTAACGAGGTTGATACTCCTCCCTGTCACCCTTTTTTCAACCTGACTTGGAACAGGCTTCGGCGGGTTTCTATGCTAAATGTAACCGCTTTGATCCCCACTACACATCCTCAAAGACTTTAATGAGAATTTAGTTACACCCTGTATAATCGAACAAAAATAACTAGGCTTTGAATTTTTTTACTATAATACTCATAACCCAGACAGGTTTTAGATTTTCTGTCCTGTTTTTACTCATGAGGGTTGAATGTTTCAACACAGTTTCATGAGTTAATAAAAGAAATATGCAGAACGCGATATCAAGCATTGTATTACGTAGATTAGTCAGGTCTCATGTGACAGCATGAGTCACTGTTTACGTCCAATAACTGAAACAAAGGAATGTTTTATAACATGCTATTTAGTTCATCAGGTAGAAGTAAGACTTGATATTGCAAATTGAAATGAAATATTTTAAAGGAATAACATATTGCATAAATGAAAATTCTTTAGAATTTTCTACACAAAATATGCTGGATAAAAAAATATAAATGAATTTGGATGTGAACGAATATATTTATTCAGAACGAAATATTTCTTTATATATAAATAATACAACTCTATTCTCATTTTCTACATTATGGCATAGCCTTTCAAAATGGCAATAATAATAATAATAATAATAATAATAATAATAATAATAATAATAATAATAAATAATAATAATAATAACAATAATAATAATAAAATAAATATCTATTTTCACCTCTCATGAAAAAATGTTAATATAATTGGTTACTTTCAGTGGCTAGCACATAAAATGAAAATACTACCAATAATAATAATAACAATAATAAAGATAATTAATTCGCTGCACTATCGAACCGTAGGTTCATGTCCGCGCAGATATAAGCACTGTATATTTCACTATCCTGAACTAATGATTTTCAATCTTCCCTGTATTATCTACTTTCCTCAAATCATGGTAAATATTATTCACCCACCTCATTCTTTGCCTACCTATTGGGTACTCTCCCTCTTGTTTTCCTATGGGCGTGGTTTCAATTTTGTAGGCGTATGGTTCCAAAAACTTTTCCGTGTCATGATCCAGTCTTTTGGTGTTTATATGGAAGTGTGTTGTGTAATTTTGTTTTAGATAAAGAGAACTGTCTTCTCTTAGCTGTTTCTGTTTTGTGTAGGTATGTAGGGAGTGTTAGCTTAAACGTTTCGGTCATAAATTTCTTGTGTTATGTGATATTCTATTGTGTAGTGTATAAAGGAGTTGTAAAATTGAATGTTCTATGCACTTGTGTAGTGCCTATGGCTTGAATCAGTCTGTTGTCATGTGCATTGTATGTCACAGCTTGATTACGTGCAGATTGTCTGATGTAATCTATAATGTATGGAAGTTCTGAGACGTCATGAAGTAGGGCAATTTTTGTGTTTGTATCAGCACGTACTATGATTCCTAGTACCTTGTTTTTTACTACGTACAATGTTTGCAATTAGTTCATGCTGCATGGCCCCAGGCTGGACTAGTATATGTCATGTGTGTTCTAATGAGAGTTTTATATAGTGTAATTTTATGTTTTATGATGAGAGAGTGGAGAAGTGAATAGTGGATAGATTTGTGCTACTCTTAAGAGGGCTTTATCTCTTATCTGTTTGATGTGTTGTGTGAATATCAGTTTGTGGTGAAGTGTGACGCCTATGTATTTAATACTGTCATTGTATCATAGGCGAGTGTTATTATTTGTAGTTGTGTTTGTTGTTGCCTTCTAATTATGAAAGTTATGACTTGTGTTTATTCTGCGTTGATTCTAATTCTCCAATTGGAGAATCAGTTTCTCAGCTTCTTTATGTGTGTTTGAATTCTTCTTGTAGTTTAATTTATCTGTACACTATATGGATGTATCATCTGCAAATTGTGCTGTTTTTACATCATAAGATGTAGGAAGATCAGAAGTGTAAATGTTGTATAGTGTTGGTACTACTACCAGCCTTAGGGTGTCCTGCTTTTGTAGGATGCCAGTTTGATTTCTGCCCATGATATACAACTCTGAAGGTTATATTTTTTAGGTAAGAGTGTATGAGACGTGTGAATGTGTCAGCTATGTCGTTTTCTTTAGGTTTTTGTATTAGACCTATATGCCATACTGAGTCGAAAGGTATTTCGATGTCAAAAAGTACTGCAGTCTTTGTTTTCTATTTAGGTATCCTGTAGTTACGTCGCCTGTAAGTCTGGTAAGTTGGAGTGTAGTTGAGTGCTCTGGTCTGAAGGCATATTGTGTCTCTGGTAGTATTTTATTTAAGTAAGGTTGTAGTCTGTGTAGTATTAGTCTTTCTAACATTTTTCCTGAGTGATCAAGGAGGTTGATAGGTCGGTAATTTTCAGGTAAAATGGTTTTTTTTCAGATTTAGGGATAGTGGTGATTTCAGCTGTTTTAAATGGATCTGGAACCTGATGGAGGCTAAGCGCAGTTTTAAATAATTTAGTCAAGTGAACTAGTCCATTTCTTGGTAGTTCTTTAAGTGGTAGTACCTACGGGATAGAAGTGATATGGAAGAAACTAATGGTCAGCTATTTGGAGAGGTTAGAATAAGTGAATGCAAGATACATCCAAACGGCATTAGGTACAAGTAAATACGCACCAAGTAGAATGGCCTATATGCTAGCCAGAGAAACCTACTACCTAGAGGACCTGAGACAAAGGATACTACTGCCAGCAACGGAGCCATACAAGAAAGTCAGCGAAAAAATGAAACCGAAGGAAGAAGAAATCGACGAAGAGTTCTACGCCTCAGATGCCATGGTGAACAGAGAGAGGACCGGAAGCAACCAAGCACAAAGGCACGCAATCGTAAGCCTGGCAACACATGGATATCAACATAAAATGTGCAAAAATACGAAATTCCACCAACCGACTGACTCGTGTGAATGCAACATATGTGAACAAAAATGCGAGCGATACCATTACAAACAATGCAGAAAATGGATCGTTGAACGATCTGATAAAAGACAAATCATAAACCTAAAACTTAATGCTCTTTCGAATGCCACTTACCCACTAATCATATTATTATTATAAGTGCCAGTGTAGTTAGTCTGCCTTGTCCACTAGCGTTGTTGTTGTCTAATGTCTTTATTATTTTCTTAATTTCATTAGGAGTAGCTAGTGGTATTTCAAAGGTCGGTGAACAGTTGAAGTAGGTCCTAATTTGCATTCTAATTTTGGTATGAAAGTGGTCATGTGTAGCGTTTTGTGTTCTAGATATCAAGTGGTCTTCTAGGGTTTCTGCAAAGGCATTTGCCTTGTCTTGGTCATTATATAATAGTCCTCGTCTGCCATATGTGGGTTGATTTTTTCTTGTGCGTTTGTTAGTAACGTTTCTTACTATTTTCCATGTAGTGTTGTTATTTACGGGAGTCTTCAATTCGTCGTCTAATTTAGTTGTCTCGTGTCTGTGTATTAGGGTATGCATTAGTCTGGTGAGATAATTTAATTGTTAGTTGTCAGCCTGAAGTCTGGATCACTGCCATTGTTTTCGAATAGTTTTTTTTCAGTAATAGGTCAGTGAATCCAGGGATGTCATGGGTATTTTGATTTCTTGTTATCATTATGATTGTAGAGTAAGAGTAGCCTTTTAGGAGCGTATTTTAAAAAGTATGTGTAGCTATGTCGTGTTCTTCTGGCATATTTATAGAGTTATTAGGTACAATGCTACCAGAAGGTTGTTGCCGGTACATAGCCCAGTCGGTTGTTTTATATATACTATTTCTAGTCTCAGTTCGAAAAGGATAAAGTATTATTTCTATGATGACTGGACTATGGTCTGAGTTGAGTTCGTTAAGTAAGTCTATGTAGTTAATGGTCGGGCACGGTTTTGTGATGAAGATATCGAGTATGTCTGGTTGATGTGCTTGGTAGGTGTAGTGTGTCGGTTCTAATGGCCCTATTACTTGGTATTGTTCGTCCAGTGAGTGTTGTAATAGTGTCCTGCCTTTGGCATTAGTGATTCGTGAGTTCCACATAACGCTATTGACATTGAAGTCTCCTCCGAAAAGTAACTTGATAGGGTGTCTAGAAAATAGTCTAGTTCTCGTACTTGTAAGTTGGCTAGTGGAGAAATATAAATCGCTCCTACTGTTTCTTAGTATTAGGTGAATAAATGTCTATGGTAGTAAGTTGAATGCTATTAAGTCCGATGTTGGAGTATGATGAGCGGTGGAATTGGTTATTAAAGCCGTATCATTATGTCCTCTGTTGTCGCCATCCATCTCCACTTAGAGATGTTATAATTAATGGTACTGCACATCAACTGTATGTAGACTTCAAAAATGCATGCCATTCTATTATGAGGGAGAAGTTATATAGTATCCTGCTGGAGTTCGGAATTCCTAAAAACTTAGTTAGACTTGCACGAATGTGTCTAAATGGCACAAAGCGTAGGGCCAGGGCGCGTGTAAGCAAAGAGTTTTCGGACACTTTTGAAATACAGAATGGGTTAAACATGGAGGTGCACTATCTCCTCTACTATTTAATTTTCTACTAGAGGATGCCTTCAAATCTTTAGATGAGGAAGGCATACAACACAATAGTATAAAAAATCTGTTAGTTTATGCTGATGTAGTACTATTGGCCGATAGCGAGGAGATACTAAAGGCCAACACGCACACAAGACTGAGTAACACTAAGAAATTCGGCCTGGAAATAAATATCAATAAAACTAATTATTTGGTCACACATAGAAATACATTACATAATGGAAAGGGGCAGCTAATGAAAAATGAGCGAAATTTTGAGAAGTGGCTGATTTCAAATACTGCGTGCTATAATGCATTACAGAGACTCTTGATTTCCCAACTCTTTTCAAAACACGTCAAACTGAAAATATATAAAACTATTATACTACCAATTATATTATATGGATGCGAACATGGACTCTTACTTTAAGGGAGGAAAGGAGATTACGAGTATTTGAGAATAGAGTACTTATCAAAATTTCTGAACCAAAGAGAGAAGAACAGGCAGGTGAATGGGGAAGACTGAACAACAGTGAATTAAATGTTCCTTTAAGGAAGCAAATTACAATGTGAATAATTATGTCTCGTAAACTGCGATGGGCAGGACATGTCGCACGAATGGAGAATGAAAGACGTGCATGGAAGCTTCTTGTAGGAAAACCAGAGGTAAACCTCCCAGTTGGTAGACCAAGAATGATTTGAGGGATGCAGATTATACAGGGGATGATTAGATGATATTCGCTCAGGATTGGGATATATGGAGAACTTATGTCCGCGCGGCCATAAACCTACGGGTTCGGAAGTGCCAGTGAGTTAGTTGATGACATTTAGCTTCCTTATAACAATCCTTTACTGGTTCGAAAAGTTTCTGATAACTGAGACCCCATTTTAATTTGACATTTATTGTTCTTATATATTTATTACTTGAATTAGGGATTAATCAATGATTGCTATACGTAATGCCTCCCTTAATTTTGCTCATGGTACACTGCCATATGTTTTTTTTCTAAATCTATAAAAACCAATCCAATCTCTTTTTTATTTATTTTCACATTTCTCAACGATTTGTATTACAAATCTATTTTACATACAAGGTCGACCTGGTGTAAATCCACATTACTCTTCTATTTCACTCTAATTTTTTTTATTTTGTATTTTAACACTTTTCCTAGGCATTTTATCAGGGAATTCATAACACATATTCCACGGTAATTTTCACAATTCCTTCTATCTCCTTTAGTAAATGTAGTTATGATATAACCTACTGTAATTTCGTTCGGTATTTATCCTTCTCTTAAAATTTGATTGAATAGTATTACTATAAGTTTGATTAAAGTTTTTCCTCCATTTTTTATATATGTAAATGAATTTCTACCGGTCCAGGTGATTTGTCATTCTTCCTTTCCATTATGGCTTCTTCTATTTCTTCCTTTGTTATTTCTCTTAGGATTCCTTCTAATAACTTTTCTGTTTTAATCTCCTTGAATACTTCTCTATGTTCATTTAATTATTCCTTAAAATGTTCGAACCATTTATTCATCTTGATAATGATGACTTTTGTTTTATGTTGTGTTTCTTGTATCAGTGATTTCAGTACCGAAATTCCTTCTCTTGGACTGCTGAAGCCTAGTACAGCATTAATGTTTGAACATAGCCTTTACCATTCATCGTTCTTCGCCTTTCTTATTTTTAACGATTTTTCTCTCTATTTTTTTAGGATTTTCTTGTGTTTTTGTGGTAATCCTTTTATTAAATGCTTCTTTCTTGTCTTTTATTGCTTCTAGTATGTTTTCTGAACACCACCTTTGTTTCTTTCCATATTCATCCTTTATTCGTAGAGCCTCTGTTGCTCTATTCATTTACGTACATTTTATATAATTGTATAATTCTTCTGTTTCCAATTGTAGTGACTCATCTATTTCTCTACCCTCTATTTTTGTTAATAATGATTTTTATACTTGGATAATTTAAAAGTTCTAAATTCAAATTTTTTTCTTCGTGTTTTATTACAACCTGTTGAGATTTTGTATCCGTTCAGCAATGTACACCTCTGTAAGTTCTACTATATTTTGACTGAATGGTGATACCTTAGCGCATTCGTATTCCTACTCGGGCGTTCATATCCCCCATCAGTATCATTTTATTTCTTTGCGGTACTTGTTCTGTTGTTTCTTGTAATGAATTCCAAAATCTCTTTTTTCTACGTGTGAGCATCATTTGTAGGTGCATAAATTCCAACAATTACAGTTTCTCTGGAAAATGAAGTACCGGTAATTTCTCTTATAATTGTGTGTTCATTTATGTATTCCCAATTAGTTATGACTTTCTTCCATTCTTATTTATTATTACACAGACTCCTGCTCTCGCTCTAACATTTCTTGGTAGACCATTCCAGAGATGTATGTATTTATCTGTTTCTTCTTCCCCTTTTCCTTTTCTTTTTGTTTCTGATAGCACTACACTACTCAAAAAAATTAGAGGAACTCATGTTTAAACCAAAACACGAGAATGAATATTAAAACAATTTAATATTTCATGATTTGTAATTTAAATTTAAAGATTTATGTAAAATTAGAATAGACATTCAAACTATATTTTCTTGTACAATATTAGCAATATGAACAAGTTATAATTTGCAACAGAAAACTAAGTGGAAATTTGAGATTTACAATTCTTGAATTGACGTTTCCATGGTTATTTCAACACTCACTACTTAGTGTCCCCCGTGAGCCTGTATGATCGCATTACATCTACGAGGCAGATTTTGCAGAAGCCTTCTTACAGAAACTTGTGAGATTTTCTCCCATTCTTCGGCGAGTGCATATGCAAAGTTCTTCAAGGTTCTGAGGTACAGCAGGACGCTTACGAGTACGTTTTACATAATTATTCAACATATGTTCGATCGGATGAAGGTTCGTAATGCATGCAGGCCAGAACATCACCCGAATTTGGCATTCTTGTAGGACATATCTAGTAGCCTGTTCTGTATGACATCTAGCATTATCTTGCACTAGAAGAATATTAGGGTCCATTCCATAAGCAAATGATACAAGTTGGAGGATAATATCATTAATGTAAATATCAGCATTCATGCGCTGTGGGACAACGACAAGCTCTGTCCGAGACTCAAGAGTAATCACCGCCCAAACCATAATCAAACCACCTCCAAACCACCTCCAAATTTCTCACGTTCAATATTTGTGGCTGTATCAGAACATTCACCATGATGTCTCCATACACGTGTAAGATCATCAGAACCTGTTAGACGAAATCTTGATTCGTCCGTGAATAAAACACCTTTCGATTGGCGGAGCTGCCAGTTGACATGATTCTGAGCAAATCGCAGCCGGGCTTCTTTGTGCTGACGTGTTAAACGAGGGGCTTTAAAGGGCATTCTAGACTTGAACCTTGCATTTCTCAGTCTATTTCTTACATTCCGATCAGAAACTACCGTCCCAGTTGCTGTGGGTTAATGATTTTGTAGATTTCTGGATGTCGCTTTTCTTCTGCGCAAAGCTGATAAGACAAGAAATATATCCTGTACGTCTGTAGTATTCTTCTTACGACCTTTGCCGGGTCTCCTCTTGTATCCATGTGTCTCTCTATTTCGTCCCCACAGCCTATGGAATACGGAAGGGCTGACATCAAGAATCCTAGAGACATGGCGAATGGAACAACCGTCTTCAAACAATGCAACTGTTCGTCCAACTGATGTTTCATTGCTCTGAATTAGTTTCAGAGAACACACAAATAGAAACTCCCTACCACAGATTATTCTTCAAACCTGTTTTTAGAAAAATAAATAAATACGAACTCACTTCGGTTTCAGCAACTTTTGGAATTTCACTAACATATTCAGAGAAAGACTAATAACAACCAGAAGATCTTCAATCTGATTTTAAACAATACTTGAACTTAAAATATCTGACTCTCATAAATTAAATTGTTACAATATTTATTTTGTGGCTTTCGTTTAAACATGTGTTCCTCTAATTTTTTTGAGTAGTTTATAATGTCCATGTCATATAACACAGGTCCTTTTGGTAAAATGTCCACTTTAGTTGAACTACCTTGAATATTCAAGCATCCTATATTCATTTCCCTCAGGCTACGTGTTCGTTTTCCGTAAATCCATTGTTTCCTAGACTTAAGCCTCGGTTTTTTAGCAATTTTATATTTTTAAGGTAAGTGAGGATCTGGCCCACACATCAACCTCTAAACCTGAAGGATCAGGTGATTTTTGATTAAGGGTGTCTTGCTCTACCCTGTGATGAACCAACATCAAACTACAAGGCAGCAGTAACTCTAACCCTAGGCAGGGGCTGTCACAGGGTACTCTCATTCGAGCGTACTGAACCCTGTTTTTTTAACGAGGTTGGTACTCCTCTCTGTTACCCTTTTCAAATTGGCTTGGGACAGGCTTCGGCGGGTTGCAATGCTAAATATAACCGTTTTGATCCCCACTACACATTCTCAAAGACTTTAATGAGAATTTAGTTACACCATGTATAATAAAACAAAAATAACTAGGCTTTGAATTTTTTTACTATAATACTCATAGCCCAGACAGGTTTGAGATTTTCTGTCCTGTTTTTACTCATGAGGGTTGATTGTTTCAACACAGTTTGATGATTTAATAAAAGAAATATGCAGAACGCGATAGCAAGTATTGTATTACGTAGATTAGTCAGGTCTCATGTGACAGCATGAGTCACTGTTTCCGTCCAATAACTGAAACAAAGGAATGTTTTATAAGATGTTATATAGTTCTTCAGGTAGAAGTAAGACTTGATATTGCAATTTCAAATGTAATACTTTAAAAGAATAACATATTGCATAATTGAAAATTCTTTAGAATTTTCCACACAAAATATGCTGGATAAAAAATGTGAATGAATTTGGATTAAATGAACGAATATATTTATTCAGAACGAAATGTTTTTTATATATAATTAATACAACTGTATTCTCATTTTCTACATTATGGCATAGCCTTTCAAAATGACAATAATAATAATAATAATAATAATAATAATAATAATAATTAAAATGAAAATAACTAAATAAAAATAGAACGCATTTTTATTTGATTTTTATATGTATTATATAATTCAGTGACAGCTGTTTCGGTACACTGTACCTTCTTCAGATATGTTAACATATTATGAATTGTGTTCCAACTGATCTGAGCAACAATACAACAATATTTTTAAAATTTTTAAATTTAACAAAGGGGATTCATTCAAATCAAGTTGAGAATTTAACAGTTTGTTACTACTTTTCAGCTTATTTATTTCTACAGCCTCCAAAATATCAAACTTCTTACCCTTATCAGAAGCATGTAAAATTTCAGGATTTGGATCGAAACAATGATTAAATTGGAATAGGTGGTTATCATATTTTGAATATTCTAAATTTCTGTTATATGCTCTCATGTGTTCCTTTATCCGAGAGATAAAACGTCTACCAGTTTGTCCTATATAGACATTGTCACATTTGCCACACTTCAATTTATATACACCTGATAATTTTTCTTTTTTATTTTGGTTTTATTGCTTTCTATATTATTTTGTAAAGTTTTATTAGTTTTAAATGCCACATTAATGTTCAACTTTTTAAAGTGTTTAGATATTTTATTTGAAAATGGGCCTTTGTTTGACATTACGACATATTTCTTTATGTTTTCTTTGGATAAACGAAAACTTTAATTGCTTTCTTGTAATGAAATTTCTTAATTAAATATTCTATAATTTTAGGGTTGTAGTTATTACTAATAGCTAATTGTTTAATGATATTCAATTCATTATTATATGCCAAGGGCGAAAGTGAGATATTTAAAAGTCTATGAATGTAACTATTAAAGGCTGCCATCTTATGAGTATATGGGTGAAGAGAGGTACTATGGATAATGGTATCAGTATGAGATGGTTTGTGAAAGATACCAAACCCAAACTTATTATCAATGTGTTTTATTGATAAATCCAAGAAATTTATACTATTATTTGTTGCTAATTCCATTGTGAAATTAATACTTCTGTGAATGTTGTTAATAAAATTTAAAAAGTAATTCAATTGTCTTTTAGTTCCTATGAAGCCTGCTATGACATCATCTACATAACGATACCAAAATAGAACATTTCTAGCTAATACATTCTTATGTATGGTTTGTTCTAAGTCATCCATAAAAGTCTCTGCCAAAAGAGGGCTGAACGGATCACCCATATTCAAACCATCTTTAGCTATGCACAATTTGTTATTAAATTCAAAGTAATTTTGATGTAAACATGTTTTAAGAGTGTGTAATATTTCTTCAACTACAAAAAAATTCACTTTATTAGTAACATTCTATTAATCTATATTACATCAATAGTAGGTATACTGGGAAACAGATTCTTTACTTAAAAATAAACTAAAATTAAGTTATCAGGCAAATCAATGTTCTTTACATTGTCATTTAATTCAATAGAGTTTTTTATACTGTAAATTGGATTGAACTTAGTATTATATGAAATTATATTTATTAGCTTTTTAGACATTTTGTATGATAGAGAACTTATGAAGGATACTACTGGTCTAATAGGATAATTTTCCTTACGTAATTTCATTATGTAATTTAACTAGGTAGTAGAGTTTGGGTGGTTGGGGATTAATTTGTATTATAGAGTATTCAAAAAAGTTATTAAAATTATACTATTTTTATAAATATTTATAATTTCTTTTTTATATTTCCTTTTTAAATTTTATTAACAACATTCACAGAAGTATTAATTTCACAATTGAAGCAGAAACAAATAATAGTATAAATTTCTTGGATTTATCAATAAAACACATTGATAATAAGTTTGGGTTTGGTATCTTTCACAAATCATCTCATACTGATACCACTATCCATAGTTCCTCTCTTCGCCCATATACTCATAAGATGCAAGCCTTTAATAGTTACATTCATAGACTTTTATATATCCCTCTTTCACCCTTGGAATATAATAATGAATTGAATATTATTAAACAATTAGATATTAATAATAACTACAACCCTAAAATTATAGAATATTTAATTAAGAAGGTTAATTACAAAAAAAGCAATTAACAAAGTTTTTCCTTTACCCAATGAAAACACAAAGAAATATGTCGTAATGTTATACATAAGCCCACTTTCGAATAAAATATCTAAACACTTTAAAAAGTTGAACATTAATATGGCATATAAAACTAATAAAATTTTACAAAATAATATAAAAACAATAAAATCAAAATAAAAAAAGAAAAACTATCAGGTGTATATAAATTGAAGTGTGGCAAATGTGACAATGTCTATATAGGACAAACTAGTAGACGTTTTATCTCTCAGATAAAGGAACACATGAGAGCAAATAACAGAAATTTAGAATATTCAAAATATGCTAACCACCTATTCCAATTTTAATCATTGTTTCGATCCAAATTCTGAAATGTTACATGTTTGTGATAAGGGTAAGGTGTTTGATCTTTTGGAGGCTGTAGAAATAAATAAATTGAAAAGTAGTAACAAACTGTTAAATTCTGAACTTGATTTGAATGAATCCCCTTTGTTAAATTTAAAAATTTTAATAAATATCGTTGTATTGTTGCTTAGATCAGTAGGAACACAATTCATAATTTGCTAACATGTCCGTAGAAGGTACAGTGTACCAAAACAGCTGTCACTGAATTATATAGTAAATATGAAAAATCAAATAAAACTAATTTTTATTTTTATTTAATTAATGAATATGGATTTTCATCAAGTAAACACCAACTCAATTGATTAATAATAACAGTAATAATATACACTGCTCAAAACAATTAGAGGAACACTTGTAATAAATTGAATAAGTAATTGTTTTTTAAAGCTGTGATGCTGAAAGTTGGACAATATGTAAATTGAATTGAATTATTAATTTTATCATTGGATACAAATTTTAAAGATCCATGGCCTAAATACAGAGAAATTACCTCAAATAACAAACATAGAGAATTTTTTTTTATTTTGGAAGGCACTGGCCACTTCTAATTGGTAAGTTTCCTGATGTTGCTATAGTGACGAATGTTGATTATTGCCTTGTTTATTGAAGTCTCTGACAAAATGAGGCATTTAAATGAGTTTGAAGTGTATCATGCTCTACATCTTTTACGACAAGGTCAATATCTGCGACAAGTGGCTAGAGAGCTTGGGATTTATCCTTCCGTGGTGTCCAGGTTACGCAACAGGGACAGAGAGACAGGTCAGTATTGAAATTTAAACAAGCCCCCAGGATGACAGAAACGTTGTTCTTTCTTTTCTTCGATAGCGTACAAGCGTACAAAAACTGCAAAAGACCTGCAGAATGACCTTCATATAGCTTCCGGAATCCGGGTTTCAGACCAAACCATAAGGAACGGATTAAGGAAAGAGAATATTCGTCCAAAAAGGCCCCGTTAAAAAACCACGCTTAACAAATGGGCATAAGGCAGCAAGACGTACGTATGCTGAAAACCATGGTGATTGGAACCTGAACCAGTGGGAGTCTGTGCTCTTCTCGGACGAATCCAGGTATCGTCTTACACGTTGTGATGGTCGACTGATGGTGCGGGGACTGCCTGGAGGAAGATTTGCAGAGACTGTGCAGGAAATGATAGATTCGGAGGAGGTTCCATAATGGTGTGGGCCGGAGTTATGTACAACAATAGTACGGACCTTGTACTTGTTCCCCAGCGACCCGGTATATCGAGCACGTTCTGGAAGAGCATGTAGTACCTGCTGTCATTGGAGTAGGCCCTGGATTTCTGTTTATGCAGGATAATGCCAGGGCACATTCTGCGGCTGTCACCAGGGATTTCCTGAGGAGGAATGAAATTGAGGTAATAGAGTGGCCAGCGGTCAGCCCAGACCTCAACCCTATTGAACACTTGTGGGATCTTCTAGACAGGAAGGTCAGGAACCGACATCAAACTCCACAAAACTCTGCAGCAACTTGGAGATGCTCTGAAGGAGGAATGGGAGAATATCCCGCAAGAGGAAATCCAGAATCTTATTGGAGCATGCCACGAAGGTGCCAAAGTGTCATCGAATGTCGTGCAGGCCATACACGATACTAACTCTATATAACGAGTGTTTAACTTTGAAAAAATAAGCACAAGATTCATTGCTTAATAGCGTAATATTTGAAAAGTTAATTGTCAGCGTTATTCATTTGTTTTTACTGACATGAGCAATAAATAAATAAATAACCACAAATAATGTACTTTATTAATTTCATGTTTGTACCTTTATCCAATGAAAAAAATATTTGCATATTTCATAGTGTTCCTCTAATTGTTTTGAGCAGTGTATATCAAATTTACCTCTCATGAACAAATGTTAATATACTTGGTTACTCTCACTGGCTAGCAGATAAAATGAAAATACTAGCGCGGATATAAGCAATCTGTACATCCCTATCCTGAACTAATGTTTTTCAATCATCCCCTGTATTATCTACTTTCCTCAAATCATGGTTAATATTATTCTCCCCACCTCATTCTTTGCCTACCTACTGGGTACCTCTCTCCTCTATTTTTCCTATGGGCGTGGTTTCAATTTTGTAGGTACCAACAACTTTTCCGTGTCATGATCCAGTCTTTTGGTGTTTGATATGGAATGTCATTGTGTAATTTGTAAAATTATGTTGTCGTCTCTTAGTAGTTTTTGTTTTTGTGTAGGTATGTACGGATAATTAACTGAAGCTTTCCGGCCATAAATTTCTTGTTATATGTGATATTGGATTGTGTAGTGTATAAAGGAATTCAATATTGGAGTGTCGTATGCAGTTGTGTAGTACCTATAGCTTGTGTCAGTCTGTTGTCATGTGCATTGTATGTTACAGCTTGATCACGTGCAGATTGTCTGATGTAATCTTTAATGTGTGGAAGTTCTGAGACGTCATGGAGTAAGGCAATAATATGTGTTTATCTATCAGCACGTACTATAATTCCTAGTACCTTCTTTTGTACTATCTGTAATGTTTTGCAGGTTAATTCTTGCCGCGGGACACTCAGTCTGGACTATCATATGTCATAAGTGTTCAATGAGAGTTTTGCATAGTGTATTTTATGTTTTATGGTTAGAGAGTGTGAAGCGAGTAGTGGATAGATTTGTGCTACTCTTGAGAGGGCTTTACCTCTTATCTGTTTGATGTGTTGTTTCAATGTGAGTTTCTTGTCAAGTGTGACCCTTAGGTATTTAATAATGTCCTTGTATTATAGGCGAATGTTATTTATTTGTAGTGCTATTTGTTGTAGTCCTCTACGTGTGAATGTTATGACTTGTTTTTTTTTCTGCGTTGATTCTAATTCTCCATTTGTAAAACAAAATTCTCAGCATCTTTATGATTGTTTGTATTCTTCTTGTAGTGTAAATTATGTATTTAACTGTGCAGTATATAGCTGTGTCGTCTGCAAATTGTGCTGATTTTACATCATAAGATGTAGGAAGATCAGAAGTGTAAATGTTGTATAGCGTTGGGGATAGTACCGAGTCTTTGAGGGAATTCTACTTTTATAGGATGCCAGTTTGATTTCTGCCGATGATATACAACTTTGATTGTTATATATTTCAGGTAAGAGTGTAAGAGATGTGTGTATGAGTAAGGTATGTTGTTTTCTTTAAGTTTGTATATTAGACCTATATGCCTTATAATGTCAAAAAATACTGCAATAGTATCAGGATAGAGATATATGGAATGCTTATGTCCGCGCGTTCATGAACCTAGGTGTTCGATAATGCCAGAGAGTTAGTTATTTTTTCTATTAGGTATCCTGTAGTTATGTTGTCTATAAATCTGGTAACTAGGAGTGTAGTTAAATGTTGCGGCTGAGGGCAAATTGTGTCTCTAGTAGTAGGCCTATTTGACATAAGTAAGCTTCTAGTATGAGTAGTATTAGACTTTCTAACACTTTGCCTGAGTGATCAAGGAGGCTGATAGATCGATAATTTTGAGGAAATGATGTGTTTGTTCCAGATTTAGGGATAGTGGTGAGTTCAGCTATTTTGAATGGAGCAGGAAAGTGATGGAGGTTAAATATTTTGGTCAAGTGAACGACTCCATTTCTAGGTAGTTCTTTAAGCGCTACTGTAGTTAGTCTGTCTTGTCCACTAGCATTATTGTTGTCTAAAGTCTTCATTATTTTCTTAATTTTATTTGGAGTAACTAGTGGTATTTCAAAGGCCGGTGGAGAGTTTAAGTAGATCCTAATTTGCCTTCTAATTTTTGTATGAAAGTGGTCATGTGTAGCGTTTTGTGTTCTAGATCTAAACTGGTCTTCTAGGGTTTCTGCAATGGCATTTTTCCTTTCCTTGGTCATTATATATTTAGTCCTCCTTATTCTGGGTTGATTTTTTTCTGCGTTTTTTAGTGACGTTCCTTATTGTTTCCATGTGTTATTGTTATTTACTGCAGTCTTCAATTCGTCGTCTAATTTAGTCGTCTTGTGTCTGTGTATTAGGATATGAATTTGTTTGGTGAGATAATTTAGTTGTTGTTTGTGAGCCTGAGTTCTGGTTCTCTGCAATTGTATTGAAATATGCCTTTTTTTCCAGTAATAAATCGGTGAGTTCAGGGATGTCATGTGTATTTTGATATCTTGTTAACCATGTGATTGTAGTACGAGTAGGCTTGTAGGAGCGTACTTTTAGAAGTCTTTGTTGCTATGTCCAGTTCTTCCGGCGTATTTATAGAGATATTAGGTACTATGCTATCAGTAAGTTGTTGTCGGTACACAGCCCAGTCGGTTGTTTTATGTATACTATTTCTAGTCTCTGTTCGGAAAGGATAAAGTATTATTTCTATGATGATTGGACTATGGTCTGAGTTGAGTTCGTTAATTACGTCTATGTAGTTAATGGTCGGGCACGTTTTGTGATGAAGATGTCGAGTATGTCTGGTTGATGACCTTGATAGCTATAGTGTGTCGGTTGTAGTGGTCGTATTACTTGGTATTGTACGTCCAGTGAATGTTGTAATAGTGTCCTTCGTTTGGCATTAGTGGTTCGAGAGTTCCACATAACGCTATTGGCATTGAAGTCTCCTCCGAAAAGAAACTTGTTGGGGTGACTAGTAAGTAAGTATAGTTCTCGTACTTGTAAGTTGGGTAGTGGGGGTATGTAGACCCCTCCTACTGTTGTCTTAGTATTGGGTAGATACATGTCTATGGCAGTAGTTGAATGATATTATGTCTGTTAATGTTGTTGGAGTATGATGAATAGTGGACTTGATCACTGCCGCCGTACCTCCATTTGCTCTGTTGTCGCCATTCCGTCCGCCCCATTGTTAGATGTTAAAGTTCAAATACCCAGGAAACAAAATCACAAAACAGGAATGAGATTACACGAAGAGAGAAATTTGACATAGGCTCCATTCTGGAAATGCGTTCTATTATGATTACAGAGGACTCGTGATTTTGTCAACTCCTTTCAAAAAACGTTAAACTGAAAATATAAAAAAAATATTATTCCACCAGTTAGATTATATGGATGCGAAACATGGACTCCTACTCTAAAGGAGGAAAGGAGAATACGAGATAGTTGAGAATAAGTTTAGTTTTTAGCGGAAATGTTTTGGACAAAGAGAGGTGAACAGATAGGTGAAATGGAGAAGAAGCAGACAGCAAAACAGTTAATTAAATGGTCTTTATAGGAAACCAGATATATTGAGAACAGTTACGTCTCGTAGACTGCGATGGGCAGGATATGTGGCAAGAATGGGGAATGAAAGATATGCATAGAAGCTTCTTTTAAGGAAACCAGAGGGAAAACTCTCAGTTGGTAGATCAAGAATGAGGTGGGAGATTTACATTAACTGTGTTTAGAGGGATGTAGATTATACAGGGATGATTAGAAAACATTAGCTCAGTATAGGGATGTATGGAGAACTACGGGTTCGGTAGAGCCAGTGACCTAGTTGGTGACATCGCGCTTCCTTGTAACATTCCTATACTGGTTCCAGAAGTTTCTGGTAACTGAGTCCCCATTTTATTTAGATATTTATTGTACTTACATACACTGCTCAAAAAGATTAGGGGATATTGTAGAATAACCTATTAAGACTATGTTTTTAGGAACAGTATTAGATGCAATCACTTTCTATTACTCCAAAAGAATGTCAACAAGAGTTTGAAGTCATTACGTAACCTCTGTACCACACCAGATGTCAAAGAGATCCTGATTAGGAATATGGCAAACAAACAAAGCAACATTAACATGGGTGAAAATGTTTCTTTAGTATGGTGTATGGTCTCCTCGAACGGCCAGCACTGCCTCACACCTGTATGGCATTGATGCAATGAGGTTAGCAATGAGTTCTTGGGGGATACGTGGCCACTCTTCCATAAGAGCAATGTGCAGCTCTGGAACAGTTGTGGGAGGTGCGGTCTGCCTGCAATGCACCTGCCTAATGCATCCCACACATGCTCAATCGGATTTAAGTCCGGGGAGGAAGCTGACCATTGCATACGCTCGATACCCTCCACTTCCAGCATGTCGTCCACCAAGCCAGCTCTGTGGGGTCGTGCATTATCGTTCATAAAAAGAAAAGAATCACCTATGGCACCAGCATATGGCACGACAAAAGTTCGGAGAATCTCATCTATATACTTTACCGCAGACAAAGTACCACCTTGGATAACGTAGAGGTCCGTACGTCCACCACTACTGACTCCTGCCTACACCATCAATCCACCGCCACCATATGGGGATCTTTCACGTACAAAAGCTGGATTGTTTCATGTCCCTTTTTCTCTCCAGATGAATACACGCCGACTATCACATTCCATGTTGAATCGCGACCCATCAGAAAAAAGAACTGATCTCCATTCAGCATGCCTCCACCCACGATGTTCCTCCGCCCAGTTTCTGCGATCTCTACGGTGTTGTGGAGTTAACCTGGTACACACCATGGGCCTACGGGCATAGAGACCACTTCCATGCAGTCGATTAGGGACAGTTTGAGTTGACACCCTGCGTCCTGTTGCTGTGTTGAAGTGTATTTCGCAGTTGAGTTGCATTCTGCTGTCTATTCCGACGGGCTGTTAACAAAGAGGTAACGGTCATCCCTTGCTGTTGTTGCCTTGGTCGACCTTGTCCGGCTCTTCTGTGAACAGTATGTTCTTTGAAAATGATTCCAAAGACTGAAAATCACGCTTTGAGACACCCCAATGGCTTGTGCCACCTCTTGTTGTGTCTGTCCAGCTTCCATCCTTCCTATGGCCCTCCAAGCCATTGGTTCAGGTAAATCACGTTGTCGAGGCATCGCTGTCCCTAAGGCAAGTCATTCACTAACTGAAACTGGACTGTATTTAAAAACAGCAACAAAAACATTCACCCCACACACCACCCTTTCACATCAACAGTACAGACACTGCCCTCTGGTGTGGTACCGAGGTTACGTAACAACTTCAAACTCTTATTTACATTATCTTGGAGTAATAGAAAGTGATTGCATCTAATACTATTCCAAAAAACATAGTCTTAATAGGTTATTCTACAATATCCCCTAATTTTTTTGAGCAGTGTATTTCTAGTATTACTTGAATTAGGGATTCATCAATATTTGCTATACGTAATGCCTCCCGTAATTTGGCTCATATGTTTTCTTTTTCTAAATATATAAAAAAATCGAATCTCTTTTTGATTTATTTTCACATTTCTCAACGATTTTTATTACAAATATGTTTTGTATAAAATATCGACCTGGAGTAAGTCCACATTGCACTTCAATTCCACTGAAACATTTTTTATTTTGTATTTTAACAGTTTTCATAGGCATTTTATCACAGAATTCATAACACATATTCCACGGTAATTTTCACTATTCCTTCGATCCCATTTTCAAATATAGTTATGATATGTCCTACTGATTTTTTTCGGTATTTTTTCTTCCCTTAAAATTTGATAAAATAGTTTTGTTATTAGTTTGACTAAAGTTTATCCTCCAGTTTTGTATATATTTAAATGAATTTCTCCCAGTCCTGGTGATTTGCCATTCTTCCCTTCCATTATGGCTTCTTCTATTTCTTCCTCTGTTATTTCTGTTCAGATTCGTTCTAATAAATTTCTGTTTTAATCTCCTTGAATTCATCGTTATTTTCATTTAATAATTCCATAAAATATTCGAACCATTTGTTCATCTTGATAATGCCGATTTTTGTTTTAGGTTGTGCTTCTTGTCTCGGTGATATCAATACAGGCCATGCTTATCTTAATCTGCTAAGCCCAGTATACTATTAACATTTGAACATACCCTTTTCCATCCATAATTATTTTCCTTTCTTATTTTTCATATTACATTATGATTTTTCTCTCTCAATGTTTCTTTTTTACGATTTTCTTGTGAATTGTAGTAATCCATTTATTAAATGCTTCTTTCTTGTCTTTGATAGCTTCTTGTATGTACTTTGCACACCACTTTGTTTCTTTCCGTATTTATCCTTTATTCCTAGAGCCTCTGTTGCTATTTTATTTTACGTACTTTTTTATCTTAATATATAAAAATTACGTGTCACGTTGTTTGCCCGCGATGGAATCCTAAACTACTGAACCGATTTTAATAAAATATTGCACACTGTGTGCAGTTTGATCCAAATTGAGACTAGGGAAGTTTATAACTAAATTTATAGTCGCATTATTTTTATTTCAAATTATTTGTTTATTATTTAAAAAATAGTTATAATTATCTGTGAGTTCCATACGATTCTAACAGATGGCCCTGTAAGGTAATTGGTTTATTATTTAAACCGGTGGCTGTGCTTTTTGTTGCAACCGCGTATTTCAATTGAATTACAAATATTGATTATTTCATAATTTAAGTATGCCCATTGTTTTTTTTTCACTATATTGATAATAATATTAATTTCGTGTGTAAGTATTAGTTTTAAGTAATCTGGCTGAAACACAGGCAACTTAATTTAAATTTAACTGCGAGAAGAGAAAGAGACATTGAAACAATATGGCGAATCAGTTCTAGAGACCATGAATGATAAGATATCAAGTGAATTTCCGCAAATTGGTATAGGCCTATGAGACATAAAGCTTACATTTAAGAAGAATGTCAATTTAAAAACATATAAAGGTCTAAGTAACGGAATAACAGAACTGTAAGTAAGTCTGTTAGTTATAATAATATGCCTAATATTGCAGAAACAATCTCCATGCCTCAATTAAATGAAAAACAAGATGACTATAATATATCACAAGACGATATTACTATACAGAGACTTCTTGATGATGATGATGATGAGAATCCAAACTGCCAACAAGTTCGTAGAAGAAAACGAAAGTATAATGAAATGAGCAAGCCTCCTCAAAATATTCCATCAATAAATGTATATAATCCTTATGATACACTTATGAATGATACTGAGAATGCAGACAACATAAATTAATCTCAGTCAACAAAACCACTTCCACATAAACCACCACCCATATTTATACCGGGTGTAGTTAACGTACCAGAACTAAAAAATTGTGTAAAACAAAAACATTCTGATTTAGAATTCTCACTTAGTTTACAACATAATTTAACGTATACCTTAGCCACAGCAACGCGTGGCCGGGACTTATATATATATATATATATATATTTTTTACATTTGGTAATGAAGGCAAATATGATATGAAAAGAAAAAAGAATGCTTGAGTCGGGATTTGAACTCGAGTCTCTAAAGTCTGTACCTTTAGCGCTCTAACCAACTGAGCTACCCAAGTATTCCAAGACATGTAGTATTCTCAATTCACACAAGAGGTAGCGGAAAGATCTTCCAACTGCCATCTAGCGGCTAACATAACAGTTAAGCAAATTATTAAAGAGAATATATATATATATATATAAAACAAAGTCGGATAAGTTACACTATTTATAACCTAACGTTTCCCAATAATCCGCTGATTCATCTACTTTCCTCAAATCATAGCTCATATTATTCACCTACCTCATTCTTTGCCTACCTACTTGGTACTCTCGCTCTGGTTTTCCTATGGGCGTGGTTTCAATTTTGTACGTGTATGGTACCAACAACTTTTCCGTGTCATGATCCAGTCTTTTGGCGTTGATATGGAAGTGGTTGTGTAATTTTGCTAATGAGAATTTTCTTCTCTCAGCTGTTTCTGTTTTGTGTAGGTGTGTAGGGAGTGTTAGCTTAAACGTTGGGGCCATAAATTTCTTGTGTTATATGATTCTATTGTGTAGTGTATAAAGCAGTTTAATATTGGAGTGTTGTCCACGTCATATACCTCAAGTTCTTTGGGTAAAATGTCCAATCTAGTTTAACTACCTGGCAAATTCCAGCATCCAATATTCATACTCCTTAGGCTGCTTGTTCGTTTTCCGTAAATCCATTGTTTCCTAGGCTTAAAATTCGGATTTTTATCAATTCCATATTTTTACGGTGAGTGAGGAGCCGGCCCACACATCAACCTCTAAACCTGAACGAATGGGGTGACTTTTGATCATGGGTGTCTTCCTCTAGCCTTTGATTAACCAACATAAAACTACAGGGTAGCAGTAACTGTAACACTAGGCAGAGGCTCTCACAGGGTACTATGATCCGAGCGTACTGAACCCTGGTTTTTTTAACGAAGTTTTTACTCCTCCTCGTCACCCTTTTTCAACCTATCTTGGGACAGGCTTCGGCGTGTTTCTATGCTAAATGTAACCGTTTTGATATCCACCACACATCCTCAAACACTTTAGTGAAAATTTAGTTACACTCTGTATAGTAGGAAAAAAATACTAGTCATTGAATTTAATTAATATAATACTCATAACCCAGATAGGTTTTGTACCTTCTGCCTGTTTTTACTCATGAGGGCTTAATGCGTCAACACATTTCGATGATTTAATGAAAGAAGTATGCGGAATGTGATAACATCGAGCATTGTATTACGTAGGTTAGTCATGTCTCATGTGACAGCCTGATTCACTGATACTGTCCAATAACTGTAACAAAGGAATGTTTTATAACATGCTATATAGTACATCAGGTGGAATTAAAGTTTGATATTGCAAACTAAAGTATAATATTTAAAAAAAATAACATATTGCAAAATTGAAAATTCTTTAGAATTTTCATCAAAAAATATTCTTGATAAAAAAATATAAATGATTTAGGATAAAATGAACTGAATATATTTATTCAGAACGAAATGTTTCTTTATATAAAAATATTAAAACCCTATTTTCATTTTCTACATTATAATGACAATTATAATAATAATAATAATAGTAATAATAATAGTAATAATAATAGTAATAATAATAATAATAATAATACTAACAAATATAAACTTCGCCTCTCATGAACAAATTTTCATATACTTGGTTACTCTGACTGGCTAGCACATAAAATTAAAAAAAACTAACAATAATGATGATGATAACAGTAACAATAATAATGATAATGATAATAATAATAATAATAATTAACTCACTTCACTATCGAACCGTAAGTTTATTTCCGCGCGTATATAAGTACTCCATGCATCCCTCTCCTGAACTAATGTTTCCCAATCATCCGCTGTTTCATGTACCTTTCTCAAATCATGGTTAATATTATTCACCCACCTCATTCCTTGCCTACCTACTGGGTACTCTCCCTCTATTTTTCCTATGGGCGTGGTTTCAATTTTGTAGGTACCAACAACTTTTCCGTGTCATGATCCAGTCTTTTGGTTTTGATATGGAAGTGTGTTGTGTAATTTTGCTAATGAGAATTGTCTTCTCTCAGCTGTTTCTGTTTTGTGTAGGTGTGTAGGGAGTGTTAGCTTAAACGTTGGGGCCATAAATTTCTTGTGTTATATGATTCTATTGTGTAGTGTATAAAGCAGTTTAAATTGGAGTGTTGTATGCAGTTTTGTAGTGTCTATGGCTTGAATCAGTCTGTTGTCATGTGCTTTGTATGTCACACCTTGATTACCTGCAAGTTGTTTGGTGTTGTCTCTTAATGTATGGAAGTTCTGAGACGTCATGGAGTAGGGCAATTGTGTTTGTTTATCAGCACCTACTATGTTTCCCAGTACCTTGGTTTGTACTACTTGCAATGTTTGCAGGTTAGTTCTTGCTGCGTGGCCCCTGGCTGGACTAGCATATGTCATAAGTGTTCAATCTGATTTTTAACAATACTTGAACTCAAATCATCTGACTCTCAAAAATTAAATTACTGCAATAATTATTTTGTGGCTTTGGTTTCAACACGTGTTCCTTTAGTTTTCTTTAGTAGTGTGTAATGTCCATGTCATATACCTCAATTTTGTTTGGGTAAAATGTCCAATTTAGTTGAATTGTCTTTCATATTCCTACATCCTATATACATACTCCTATGGCTGAGTGTTCGTTTTCTGTAAATCCATTGTTTTCCTAGGCTTCAGATTCGAATTTTTAATCAATTCTATATTTTTACGGTGAGTGAGGTGCTGGCCCACACATCAACCTCTAAACCAGAAGGATGGGTAATTTTTCATCAAAGGTGTCTTCGTCTAGCCTTTGATGAACCAACATCAAGCTACAGGGTAGCAGTAACTGTAACACTAGGCAGAGGCTCTCACAGGGTACTATGAGCCGAACGTACAAAACACTGTTTTTTTAACGAGGTTGTTACTCATCCTCGTCACCCTTTTTCAACCTGTCTTGGGACAGGCTCCGGCGGGTTTCTATGCTAAATGTAACCGTTTAGATCCCCACCACACATCCTCAAACATTTTAGTGAAATTTTAGTTACACTCTGTATAATAGAAAAAAATACTAGGCATTGAATTTCATTAATATAATACTCATAACCCAGATAGGTTTTGTACCTTCTGCCTGTTTTTACTCATGAGGGCTTAATGCGTCAACACATTTTGATGATTTAATGAAAGAGGTATGCCGAATGTGATAACATCAAGCATTGTATGACGTAGGTTAGTCACGTCTCATGTGACAGCCTGAATCACTGATACTGACCAATAACTGTAACAAAGGAATGTTTTATAACTTGCTATATAGTACATCAGGTGGAATTAAGATTTGATATTGCAAACTAAAGTATAATATTTTGAAAGAATAACATATTGCAAAATTGAAAATTCTTTAGAATTTTCATCAAAAAATATTCTTGATAAAAAAATATAAATGAATTAGGATAAAATGAACTGAATATATTTATTCAGAACGAAATGTTTCTTTATATAAAAATAATACAACTCTACTTTCATTTTCTACATTATAATGACAATTATAATAATAATAATAGTAATAATAATAATAGTAATAATAATAATAATAATAATAATAATAATAAATATAAACTTCAACTCTCATGAATAAATTTTCATATACTTGGTTACTCTCACTGGCTAGCACATAAAATTAAAAACCTAACAATAATGATGATGATAACAGTAACAATAATAATGATAATAATAATAATAATTAACTCACTTCACTATCGAACCGTAAGTTTATTTCCGCTCGTATATAAGTACTCCATGCATCCCTATCCTGAACTAATGTTTCCCAATCATCCGCTGTTTCATCTACCTTCCTCAAATCATGGTTAATATTATTCACCCACCTCATTCCTTGCCTACCTACTGGGTACTCTCCCTCTATTTTTCCTATGGGCGTGGTTTCAATTTTGTAGGTACCAACAACTTTTCCGTGTCATGATCCAATCTTTTGGTGTTGATATGGAAGTGTGTTGTGTAATTTTGCTAATGAGAATTGTCTTCTCTTAGCTGTTTCTGTTTTGTGTAGGTGTGTAGGGAGTGTTAGCTTAAACGTTGGGGCCATAAATTTCTTGTGTTATATGATATTCTATTGTGTAGTGTATAAAGGAGTTTAATATTGGAGTGTTGTATGCAGTTTTGTAGTGTCTATGGCTTGAATCAGTCTGTTGTCATGTGCATTGTATGTCACACCTTGATTACCTGCAGGTTGTTTTGTGTTGTCTTTATAAAGTATGGAAGTTCTGAGACGTCATGGAGTAGGGCAACTTGTGTTTTTTTATCAGCACCTACTATGTTTCCCAGTACCTTTTGTTGTACTACTTGCAATGTTTGCAGGTTAGTTCTTGCTGCGTGGCCCCTGGCTGGACTAGCATATATCATAAGTGTTTAATCTGATGTTTAACAATACTTGAACTCAAATCATCTGACTCTCAAAAATTGAATTACTGCAATATTTATTTTGTGGCTTTGGTTTCAACACGTGTTCCTTTAGTTTTCTTGAGTAGTGTGTAATGTCCATGTCATATACCTCAATTTCTTTGGATAAAATGTCCAATTTAGTTGAATTATCTTTCATATTCCTACATCCTATATATATATATATACATATACTCCTATGGCTGAGTGTTCGTTTACCGTAAATCCATTGTTTTCCTAGGCTTAAGATTTGGATTTTTATCAATTCTATATTTTTACGGTGAGCGAGGTGCAGGCCCACACATCAACCTCTAAACCAGAAGGATGGGTAATTTTCCATCAAAGGTGTTTTCCTCTAGCCTTTGATGAAGCAACATCAAACTGCAGGGTAGCAGTAACTGTAACACTAGGCAGAGGCTCTCACAGGGTACTATGAGCCGAACGTACAAAACACTGGTTTTTTAACGAGGTTGTTACTCATCCTCGTCACCCTTTTTCAACCTGTCTTGGGACAGGCTCCGGCGGGTTTCTATGCTAAATGTAACCGTTTAGATCCCCACCACACATCCTCAAACATTTTAGTGAAATTTTAGTTACACTCTGTATAATAGAAAAAAATACTAGGCATTGAATTTAATTAATATATTACTCATAACCCAGATAGATTTTGTACCTTCTGCCTGTTTTTACTCATGAAGGCTTAATGCGTCAACACATTTTGATGATTTAATGAAAGAGGTATGCCGAATGTGATAACATCAAGCATTGTATGACGTAGGTTAGTCACGTCTCATGTGACAGCCTGAATCACGGATACTGACCAATAACTGTAACAAAGGAATGTTTTATAACATGCTATATAGTACATCAGGTGGAATTAAGATTTGATATTGCAAACTAATGTATAATATTTTAAAAGAATAACATATTGCAAAATTGAAAATTCTTTAGAATTTTCATCAAAAAATATTCTTGATAAAAAATTATAAATGAATTAGGATAAAATGAACGAATATATTTATTCAGAACGAAATGTTTCTTTATATAAAAATAATACAACTGTATTTTCATTTTCTACATAATAATGACAATAATAATAATAATAATAATATTATTATTATTATTATTATTATTATTATTATTATTTTTATTATTATTATTATTATTATTATTATTATTATTATTTTATTATTATTATTATTATATTATTATTATTATTATTATTATTATTATTAAAAATATCTAACTTCACCTCTCATGAACAAATGTTCATATACTTGGTTACTCTCATTGGCTAGCACAAGAAATTAAAAAACTACCAATAATGATGATAATAATAGTAACAGTAATAATGATTATAATAATTATAATTAAAACCACTATCAACCGTAAGTTTATTTCCGCGCGGATATAAGCACTCCATACATCCCTATCCTGAACTAATGCTTCCCAATCATCCGCTGTTTCATCTACGTTCCTCAAATCATGGTTAATGTTAACCTGCTGGGTACTCTCCCTCTGTTTTTCCTATGGGCGTGGTTTCAATTTTGTAGGTGTATGGTACCAAAAAATTTTCCCTGTCATGATCCAGTCTTTTCGTGTTGATATGGAAGTGTATTGTGTAATTTTGTGTTTGGTAAAGAGAATTGTCTTCTCTTAGCCGCTTCTGTTTTGTGTAGGTATGTAGGGAGTGTTAGCTTAAACATTTCGGCCATTAATTTCTTATGTTATGTGATATTCTATTGTGTAGTGTATAAAGGAGTTCAATATTGGAATGTTGTATGCACTTGTGTAGTGCCTATGTCTTGAATCAGTCTGTTGTCGTGTGCAGTGTATGTCACAGCTTTATTACCTGCTGCTTGTTTGGTGTTGTCTTTAATGTATGGAAGTTCTGAGACGTCATGGAGTAGGGCAATTTGTGCTTGTTTATCAGCACCTACTATGTTTCCTAGTACCTTGTTTTGTACTAATTGCAATGTTTGCAGGTTAATTCTTGCTGCGTTGCCAATGGCTGGACGTGCATATGTCATAAGTGTTCAATCTGATTTTAAACAATACTTGAACTCAGATCATCTGACTTTTAAAAATTAAATTACAGCAATATTTATTGTGTAGCTTTGGTTTAAACACGTGTTCCTGCAATTTTTTTGAGTAGTGTATAATGTCCACGTCATATACCTCAAGTTCTTTAGGTAAAATGTCCAATCTAGTTTAACTACCTGGCAAATTCCAGCATCCAATATTCATATTCCTTAGGCTGCTTGTTCGTTTTCCGTAAATCCATTGTTTCCTAGGCTAAACATTCGGATTTTTATCAATTCCATATTTTTACGGCGAGTGAGGAGCCGGCCCACACATCAACCTCTGAACCTGAACAAATGGGGTGACTTTTGATCAAGGGTGTCTTCCTCTAGCCTTTGATTAACCAACATATAACTACAGGATAGCAGTAACTGTAACACTAGGCAGAGGCTCTCACAGGGTACTATGATCCGAGCGTACTGAACTCTGGTTTTTAACGAGGTTTTTACTCCTCCTCGTCACCCTTTTTCAACCTATCTTGGGACAGGCTTCGGCGTTTTTCTATGCTAAATGTAACCGTTTTGTTCCCCACCACACATCCTCAAACAGTTTAGTGAAAATTTAGTTACACTCTGTATAGTAGGAAAAAAATACTAGTCATTGAATTTAATTAATATAATACTCATAACCCAGATAGGTTTTGTACCTTCTGCCTGTTTTTACTCATGAGGGCTTAATGCGTCCACACATTTCGATGATTTAATGAAAGAAGTATGCAGAATGTGATAACATCGAGCATTGTATTACGTAGGTTAGTCATGTCTCATGTGACAGCCTGATTCACTGATACTGTCCAATAACTGTAACAAAGGAATGTTTTATAACATGCTATATAGTACATCAGGTGGAATTAAGATTTGATATTGCAAACTAAAGTATAATATTTTAAAAGAATAACATATTGCAAAATTGAAAATTCTTTAGAATTTTCATCAAAAAATATTCTTGATAAAAAAATATAAATGAATTAGTATAAAATGAACGAATATATTTATTCAGAACGAAATGTTTCTTTATATAAAAATAATACAACTGTATTTTCATTTTCTTCATTATAATGACAATAATAATAATAATAATAATAGTAATAATAATAATAATAATAATAATAAATATAAACTTCACCTCTCATGAACAAAGTTTCATATACTTGGTTACTCTCACTGGCTAGCACAGAAAATTAAAAAACTACCAATAATGATGATGATAACAGTAAGAATAATAATGATAATAATAATAATAATAATAATAATAATTAACTCACTTCACTATCGAACCGTAAGTTTATTTCCGCGCGGATATAAGTACTCCATGCATCCCTATCCTGAACTAATGTTTCCCAATCATCCGCTGTTTCATCTACCTTCCTCAAATCGTGGTTAATATTATTCACCCACCTCATTCCTTGCCTACCTACTGGGTACTCTCCCTCTATTTTTCCCATGGGCGTGGTTTCAATTTTGTAGGTACCAACAACTTTTCCGTGTCATGATCCAGTCTTTTGGTGTTGATATGGAAGTGTGTTGTGTAATTTTGCTAATGAGAATTGTCTTCTCTCAGCTGTTTCTGTTTTGTGTAGGTGTGTAGGGAGTGTTAGCTTAAACGTTTGGGCCATAAATTTCTTGTGTTATGTGATATTCTATTGTGTAGTGTATAAAGGAGTTCAATATTGGAGTATTGTATGCACTTGTGTAGTGCCTATGGATTGTATCAGTCTGTTGTCATGTGCATTGTATGTCACAGCTTGATTTCCTGCAATTTGTTTGGTGTAGTATTTAATGTATGGAAGTTCTGAGACGTCATACGGTAGGGCTATTTGTGTTTGTCTATCAGCACGTACTGATTCCTAGTACCTTGTTCTGTAATACTTGCAAGGTTTGCAGGTTAGTTCCTGCAGCGTGGCTCCATGCTGGAGTAGCATTGTATCATAACTGTTGTAATGAGAGTTTTTATAGTGTAATTTTGTATTTTGTGGTGAGAGATTGGAGAAATGAATATTTGATAGATTTGTGCTATTCTTAATAGGGCTTTAGCCCATATCTGTTCGATGTGTTGTGTCAATGTGAGTTTCTGGTCAAGTATGACGCCTATGTGTTTAATAGTGTTTTTGTATCATAGGCAAATGTAATTTATTTGTTGTGGTGTTTGTTGTGGCCTTCAACGTTTGAATGTCATGACTTGTGTTTTTTTCTGCGTTGATTCTAATTCTCCATTTGAAGAACCAGTTTCTAAGATTCTATATGTGTGTTTGTATTCTTCTTGTAGTGTAATTTATCTGTATAGTATACAGCTGCATCGTCTGAAATTGTACTGTTCTTACATCATAATATGTAGGAAAATCAGAAGTGTAAATGTTGTATAGTGTTGGTGCTACTACCAGCCTTCGGGTGCTCCTGATTTTGTAGGATGCCAGTTTGATTTCTGCTCATAATATATAACTCTGGAGGTTCTATGTTTTAGGTTAGAATGTATGAGATGTGTGAACGAGTCAGCTATGTTGTTTCTTTAATTTTATGTATTAGACCCATATGCCATACTGAGTCGAAAGCTTTTTAAATGTCAAAAAAGACATCAGTCGTATGTTTTCTACTTAGGTATCCTGTAGTTATGTCGTCTGTAAGTCAGGTAAGTTGGTGTGTAGTTGACTGTTCCTGTCTGAAGGCATATTGTGCCTCTGCTAGTATTTGACGTAAGTAATGTTGTAGCCTGTGTAGCATTAGTCTTTCTAACACTTTGCCCGAGTGATCATGGAGGCTGATAGGTCGGTAATTTTGAGGATATAGTGTCTTTTTCTGATTTAGGGATAGTGATGATTTCAGCTATTCTGAATGGAGCAGGAAAGTGATGGTGGTTACAAGAGCAGTGTTAAATATTTTAAAGTGAATTAGTCCATTTCATGGTAGTTCTTTAAGTGCTACTGCAGTCAGTCTGTTTGTCCACTAGCGTTATTGTTGTCTAACTTACTTACTTACTTACTCACTGGCACTATCGAACCCGTAGGTTCATGGCCGCGCGGACATACGCTCTCCATACATCCCTATCCTGAGCTAATACTTTCCAATCATTCCCTGTATAATCTACTTCCCTCAAATCATAGTTAATGTTATTCTCCCACCTCATTCTTGGTCTGCCAATTGGGCGTTTTCCCTCTGGCTTTCCTACAAGAAGCCTCCATGCAAGTCTTTCATTCCCATATGTGCAACATGTCCTGCCCATCGCAGTCTACGAGACTTAACTGTTCTTATTATATCTGGCTTCCTATAAAGACCACGTAGTTCATTGTTATGTAGTCTTCTCCATTCACCTGTCTGTTCATCTCTCTTTGGTCCAAAAATTTTCCTAAGTACTTTATTCTCAAATACTTGTAATCTCCTTTCCTCCCTTAAAGTAAGAGTCCATGATTCGCACCCATATAATATAACTGGTAGAATAATAGTTTTATATATTTTCAGTTTAACGTTTTTTGAAGGGAGTTGGGACAACAAAAGTCTCTGCAATGCATAATAGCACGCATTTCCAGAATTGAGCCTATGTTTAATTTCTTTATGCATCTCATTCCTATTTGTGATTATTGTTCCTAGGTATTTGAATTCAGCCACTTCCTCAAAATTTCCCTCATTTGTCATTAGCTGTCCATTTCCATTATTGTTTTCTAATGTCTTTATTATTTTCTTAATTTCATTTGCAGTAGCTAGTGGTATTTCAAAGGTCGGTGAAGAGTTTAAGTAGGTCCTAATTTGCCTTCTAATTACGGTATGAAAGTGGTCATGTGTAGCGTTTTTTCTTCCAGATATAAACTGGTCTTCTAGGGTTTCTGCAATGGCATTTGCCTTATCTTGGTCATTATATATTAGCCCTTATCTGCCGATTTTTTTCTGCGTTTCTTAGTGACGTTCCTTATTGTTTTCCATGTGTTATTGTTATTTACTGCAGTCTTCAATTCGTCGTCTAATTTAGTTGTCTTGTGTCTGTGTATTAGGGTATGGATTGGTCTGGTGAGATAATTTTATTATTATATGTCAGCCTGAATTCTGGTTCTCTGCCATTGTCTTCGAATAGGTTTTTTTCAGTAATAGATCAGTGAATCCAGGAAAGTCATGGGTATTTTGATTTCTTGTTATCATTATGATTGTAGAGTACGAGTAGGCTTGTAGGAGCGTATTTTAAAAAGTCTTTGTCGTTATGTCGAGTTCATCTGGCGTATTTATGGAGATATTAGGTAATATGCTATCATAAAGTTGTTGTCGGTACATAGTCCAGTCGGTTGCTTTATGTATACTATTTCTAGTCTCAGTTGGAAAAGGATATAGTATTATTTATATTATGGCTGGACTATGGTGTGCGTTGAGTTCGTTAAGTACGTCTGTGCAGTTAATGGTCGGGCACGGTTTTGTGATAAAGATGTCGAGTATGTGTGGTTGATGTATATAGTGTGTCGGTTGTAGTGGTCCTATTACTAGGTATTGTTCGTCCAGTGAATGTTGTAATAGTGTCCTGCCTTTGGCATTAGTGGTTCGTTAGGAACACACAACGCTTTTGGCATTGAAGTCTCCTCCGAAAAGAAACTTGTTGTGGTGTCTAGTAAATAAGTCAAGTTCTCGTACTTGTAAGTTGGCTGCTGGGGGAATTTAGACCCCTCCTAATGTCCTAGTATTGGGTGAATAAATGTCTATGGCAGTAAGTTGAATGATATTATGTCTGTTAATGTTGTTGGAGTATGATGAATAGTGGACTTGATCACTGCCGCCGCAACTCCATGTGCTCTGTTGTCCTCATTCGTCGCCATTTGTATAAGTTATAGTTCAAATATCTAGGAACAAAGCACAAAGAAATTAAACATAGGCTCAAATCTGGAAATGCGTTCTATTATCCATTACAAAGACTCTTGACGTTCTAACTACTTTCAAAAAACGTTAAACTGAAAATATATAAAAATATTATTCTATCAGTTATATTATATGGATGCGAAACATGGACTCTTACTTTAAGGGTGAAAAGGAGATTACGAACATTTGAGAATAAAGTTCTTTAGCAAAAATTTTGGACGAAAGAGAGATGAACAGATAGGTGAATGGGAAGACACCATAATAGTTAAATACATGGTCTTTATAGGAAACTATATAAAATGAGAACAGTTACGTCCCGTAGACTGCGATGGGCAGGACATGTGGCATAAATAGGGAATGTAATACGGGCATAGAAGCTTCTTGTTGGAAAACCAGAGGGTAAAAGCCTGGTAGACCACGAATGAGGTGGGAGAGTAATATTAACTATGATTTGAGGGAAGTAGATTTTACAGGGAATGATTGGAAAACATTAGCTCAGGATATGGATGTCTGGAGAGCTTATATCCGCGCGGCCATGAACCTACTGTTTCGATAGTACCAGAGAGTTAGTTAGTTATAGGTTGATATTCTCCAGAGTGTTAGGTCAGTTAGTTTGGTTTCAGGAATGAGTGCTATGCCAAAGTCTTGTGTTGTTAGTAAGTTTGCAGATTCTAGAATTTCATGTCGGATACCATTTGCATTCCATTCTAGAATGAATACAGTTGCAACAAACATGTTAGAACATATTTTTATACACAAAATAGATATACCCGGCATGCGTTGCTACTTACTTACTCACTGGCACTATCGAACCTGTAAGTTCACGGCCGCATGGACATAAGCTCTCCATACATCCCTATCCTGAGCTAATGCTTTCCAATCATTCCCTGTATAATCTAATTCCCTCAACTCATAGTTAATGTTATTATCTCACCTCATTCTTGGTCTACCAACTGGGCGTTTTCCCTCTGGCTTTCCTACAAGAAGCTTCCATGCACGTCTTTCATTCCCCATACGTGCAACATGTCCTGCCCATCGCAGTCTGCGAGACTTAACTGTTCTTATTATATCTGGCTTCCTATAAAGACCATGTAGTTCATTGTTATGTAGTCTTCTCCATTCACCTGTCAGTTCATCTCTCTTTGGTCCAAAAATTTTCTTAAGTACTTTATTCTCAAATACTCGTAATCTCCTTTCCTCCCTTAAAATAAGAGTCCATGTTTCGCACCCATATAATATAACTGGTAGAATAATAATTTTATATATTTTCAGATTGACGTTTTTTGAATGGAGTTGGGACATCAAAAGTCTCTGCAATGCATATTAGCACGCATTCCCAGAATTTAGCCTATGTTTAATTTCTTTGTGCATCTCATTCCTATTTGTGATTATTGTTCCTAGGTATTTGAATTCAGCCACTTCCTCAAAATTTTCCTCATTTGTCATTAGCTGTCCATTTCCATTATATAATGTATTTCTACGTGTGACCATATATTCAGTTTTATTTATATTTACTTCCAGTCCTAATTTCTTAGTGTTACTCAATAGCGTTTGCGTGTTGTCCTTTAGTATCTTCTCGCTATCGGCCAATAGTATTACATCATCAGCATAAACTAAGAGCTTATTAATACCATTGAGTTGTAAGCCTTCCTCATTCTCTAAATATTTAATGGCATGATCTAGTACAGAATTAAATAGTAGAGGAGATAGTGAATCCCCTTGCTTCAACCCATTCTGGATTTCAAAATTGTCCGAAAAATGTTTGCCTACACGCACCCTACTCTTTGTGTCATTTAGACACATTCGTATAAATCTAACTTTTTAGGAATTCCAAACTCCAGCAGGATACTATATAACATCTCCCTCTTAATTGAGTCATATGCTTTTTTGAAGTCTACGTACAGTTGATGTACAGAACCATTATATTCCCATTTATTTTATAAAATTTGTCTTATACTAAAAATCTGATCTGGCGTAACTACACCTAAGTAAATTAAACGTGTTTTTATGTTTAGTTCAGTAAATAAAAGAAATGATTATAAATTTATACCGAAATTATTTTAAGATACGCCGTTCTGAGTACCCGGCGTTATCCGTGAATCTACATATCCGATCTTCTTGGCATAAATGAGCTGAAAGACAAAAATAGTTATTGTGAGTTATCCGTAAAAGATATGTGCTGTCGGGGATATTTTGTAGATTTATTTTATATATTCAATTATGTGTACATTAATTTGGTGTATTTCTTTTGGTTTAGGCAGCGAAAGCTATTTAAACGTCCAAAAAGCGACGTTTTTATTGCACCGATGCCCTTTTTTTAACCTCTGGCCCTAGAGTACGTAGGGTAATATATTTTACACGTTAATTTTCCCAGTAAATTCTCTAAATGGAGAAAAATGAATTCGGACAAGCAGTTTCTGAGTCCATAAAGGACAGTCAAACAGACTCATACCCATTTTTATTCTCGTATATAAATATCATTTATAGTTAAAATTTCACTTTGTTATCTAATATATAAAAATTGTTTCTTTATTTGTTTGTTCGTACATACTTTATGCGCATCCATACCGTTGATCCGATTGTGATGGGGTTTTTTTTGTAAAATGTTCAGGAGATTCCCGGGATGAACATAGGCTATAAGAGAGTTGAGATATTCAACTCTTACACCCTTAAAATGCCGTTTCTAGTGAAAACGTGAAAAGCCCCTTTTTTACCCTTAAATGGCTTACGCTGCCTAAACCATAACTAATACACAAAATTAATGTACACAGAATCGAATACCTTTAAAAACTCTACAAAGAAGTCAGCGGCAGCATATGTTTATCTATTACAGATAACACACAATAGCCATTTTTGTCTTTCATTGATGCCAAGAAGATCGGGATAAACAGATTCCCGGGCAAGCATAACAGCGCACGGCTGGTGGTAATAACACATGAATCTTTATTTAGGAGTAGCAGCGCACGCCGGGTATTAGCTAGTTCCTAATAAAAATTACTTTCATTATTATTTGATTATATAGTAATATTTAACAATAATACTCATTATTGTAACCTGTGCCGTAGACGAGCGGTCTAAGGTGTCATGCCTTAGCGCACAGTAAAGGGACTTCTGTGGTTCGATTCCTCAAGGGGAAAGACTTTTGCCGTGGAATTTCGCCCAGTATAGGATCGGGGCCAACATTATCGTAAGGAAATTAGAATAAGTAGCTGCTCCAGCTGAGAGAACCTACAATGTCGGCTGGGGATCCGACATACTGACCACCTGTTATCCCTATACTGGATGAATGTTCGTCCACCTCTGTAAATAGCAAAAATGAATGTGAGGCTTGTAACCGGAGGGAAGGCCTAGGACACTTGAGGCATGTCTTATAATGGAGAGAGAGAGAGAGAGAGAGAGAGAGAGAGAGAGATTGTTACAATTATTGTAATATTTTCTTTTACCTTCTTAACTGATTATTGTTTATGCTTGGGAGCAAAGAAAATTATATATTTATGTAATTCTATACAGGGTGTAACTTAATTCCCATTACAGACTTACTGGACATGTAGAGGGGAGCAAGACGATTATGTTTAACTCATTGTCCGGAAATGTGCTGTTTTCTCGCTATATGCACAAAAACATATCATAACACACATTCAAATCTGCCGCATTTTCGGTGCCAATGATATTCTCTCAACTGATATCGCTAGACTATAACGTGTGGGGTCACATGAAGTTCCTGATTTACGAGACCGTTGTGGCTAGCGAGGAAGACCTGCTAGTCCGTGTTATGGCTGCAGCGTATGTTGCAGGACCAAATATGGTGATCGTGAGTACCAGAACGTGGTACGGAGGTAACGCATCTGTGTTGGCGTAGGTGGTCGTCACATCGAGCTCTTCCTGTGGACCCAGAGGACAAGCAGCAGGCGACAGAGAGACCAACGTGTGTTGTAGTATTTTGCGTGTATCTGTAAAACGGTACGTTTCCGGACATTAGGAGCATTCAGCCACGAAAGCGCTGCACCCGCGCTTTAGCGCTTTATCTGTAGCGTACCATTCAGCGGAAAATAAAGCGCTCTAGCGGATTTGCAGTTATTGCAGCGAAGTAAAAGTAGGCTGCAGACAGACGAAACTGCTGCATCCATTGTGATTGGTTGTTTCATTCAGTTTAAACATGACGTCTTTGTCTATAAACAATTTATTTTTGATGTACATATTTTGTGTTATTTATGTCTGGACGTTAATATATTAGTTATTCGAGATCGCTAACTCCTTTAGATGAATGCGAATTATATATTAAGTAAATCTAATGACAATGATAATCTTAAGATTGTTATCAACATCTAGAATTTCCGGCTATTACATCATCTTCGCATGTAGATAATTGTGTTATTGACGAGTGTTTGTTATTATCAAAATTATGTCCCCAAATTATTCATTCGCTAATACCTGGTGCAAAATTGATTATATATTTACTTTTAATTTGAAGATATATAAAATAAATTAGAATCTTATGATTGTGTTAAATGGGGTCATTTCTGGAGGTGCTGCAGTGGTTGTCGAACCAATTTTCTCTACAGATAAAACGAGCATTTGTACTCTTCTTTAAATGTGTAACACCATAAGAAAATTGTGAAATGGGCAGAGAGATGAACTGTGTATCTTATATCAATAATATTTCCTGAATAAAGAGCTTCGTGAAGTATTGGTCATAAATTGAATTGAAATATTAGAATATTCTAAAATTCTTATCTAAATTTTGACCAGTGAAGATACAAATACTCTAGTGCGATGAGCATTAATACAATTAAATTACAACCAGAGTTTGTTAATGTATTAAGAGAAAAATTTGCACTCAACATAGGATTTTAATCACAGCTGATCCATTACTTAATCTCCAACTTTGAAACTCTCATTGCTTCACCGCTGTTGCAGCCTGATCAGAAATTTACAGTTTTAAATTGTTCCATATCTCCAACTGTAATTTACCCGTTTCAAACAGTACCACCAAATCAAATACCAAAAACATTTTTAGTGAATTGTGATGAACTTTTTGAGAAGTGGACTTAAAGAATTTTTACATCTTCCGATAGATGTCCCTGATCACATGTAATTTACTGAACGTCGGAATAAAGGACTTGTTTTATTTTGTCTAACATGGGAAACAAAATTACAACATATAAGCATTTGCCAAATTCTTTACAAGACAATAATACATATATTACTACTCTCCGAAACCCAAAGGAGGAAAGTTTACAGTGTGTGAGAGACCTTAACATTGAACCTAGTGACATCAATATTAAGACTCGAAATCTTCTAACAGATGCAAAGAAACTCAGGAAACAACTAAGAGACAAAGAATCAATTGTCTGGAGTCAACTTCCTCATAAAGGAAAAGGTGGTGTTCTCTAAAGTGAATATACACCAGCAAATCAATGGATTCGTTATCAACAGGGATTGTCTTGTTCCGAAAGGAGAGAAGCAATTAAAATGCAAGCCAATGTATCGGCCGTGTGCTCTTTGCAGGTCTAGGGACGATACCCACTGTAGACGTTGTGGCAGAGAGCACGAAATCCTTATTAATATTATTATTATACACCGTGACTACAAATATAGTATCATACTTTAAACTATTACTACGTCGTTTTGGATAATCGTATCGAAATAAAATTGGCGACAATCAAAAGAGAAACCTAAACAGTTTTCGCTTTACCTCACAGACATTGAATTTGGCCCCCACGAGAGACGCTACAGTCACATTTAACCTGTCTGCTAAATATCCTACAATGAACCCACATAGACCACAAAAAACATGTTTAAATGTAGTTTAGTGTCTGTACTTTTGTCCATTATTCTCCATTGTTAACATGCACAAAACGTTTTGAGTTCCTCTTTTGATTGTCGCCTATTTCATTTAGATACGATTATCCAAAGCGACGTAGTAGTAGTTTAAATTATGATACTATATTTTTTAACACGGTGTATATTATATTTGGCCTACTTTTTGACGGGATGATGACGATGATGAAGTTTATTGTATATTAAGTTATGGTATTATTATTATTGTTATTATTATTATTATTATTATTATATTATTATTATTATTGTTATTATTGTTATTATTATTATATTGTTATTATTATTATTATTATTATTATTATTATTATTATTATTATTATTATTATTATATTATTATTATTATTATTATTATTATTATTATTATTATTATATTATTATTATTATTGTTATTATTATTATTATTGTTATCCACCGCTGTGGTCTCGAGGTAGCGTGCTGCCTTCTCACGCAGCGAGCCCGGGTTCGATCCCCGGTCGGGGCAGTTTTTCTGGGTGAGGTTTTTATCGGGGTTTTCCCTCACCTGTAAGACAAATGTCAGGAAAACTTTAAGGCCCAAAAGGTCACCGAAATCATATGGCCATCATCGCCATTATCATCCTTATCATTATCACCACCACCAACCTTCACCGGTGTGGAAAGCAACGGGAAGCTACCACACCTACAATTCCCTAGTAAAGCTGCAAGCATAGCATGAAAGTGCTATGATTGCAGTGAAAGACCTGCCTTCGGGCAGAATTACTATGGATGGATGGATTATTATTATTATTGCTATTGTTGTTGTTGTTATTATTATTATTGTTATTATTATTATTATTAGTAGTAGTAGTATTATTAGTATTATTAGTATTGTTAGTATTATTAGTATTATTAGTATTATTATTAGTATTATTATTATTATTGTTGTTGTTGTTGTTGTTGTTCTTGTCATCATCAAACATTTCCAGAGCATTGATGATGTTACTCAATTTTCATCTCCATAATTAAAATAATAAATTTTGCCTATCACATGTAGGGTAAGATCGGCATTTATTGGCAAACATTCGTCGAACTTATTAATATTATAGCCTATATGGTGCATGTAGAACGATGGATTAAGATGTTATTACAAATGGAACTAACATTCGCAATTCTCCTGTCTTGTAACGTTATGGTTGTAACTACATCTTTATTGCCACAGTTTTTTTATAGTAACGTGATTAAAACAATGCAACTGCACTCGTTAAAATGCAGTTACAGAAACCGGCAGGTGTGGCTTCATCCTTGAAAAGAATCAATCTCAATACGTGCTTCATGCCACTGTGCAACACATTCCACGCTACACATTAATTTGATATATTAACTCATAAAACACCACCTTTGTGTTATGATTCAGCAATACAATGGAATTGTTTAGTCTAGAACTCGCACATTTGGTCACATGATTAACACGTTACGTTAACGTAATATGAACACAAGAATTCAGATCGAACAGGTCAAAGGTGGTGGGGCAGTGACATTTCTTAAACATTTTCTCAAATTCTAAGATAGTTTCTTCCACTTACAAATATATCCTACTACAGATATCTGATTCATAGCTAAGTTTACAGTTTTATAAAGCCAAAGGAATGAAGTTACTAGAAAGACCTCAGGATTTAATTTTTCAAATTGCCTTCTTATTATTTAGTTATACTCCGAAAATGACCATGAATATATATATATATATATATATATATATATATATATATATATATATATTTCAAATTGCCTTCTTATTATTTAGTTATACTCCGAAAATGACCATGAATATATATATATATATATATATATATATATATATATATATATACACAATTGGGGCTTTAAATAAATTTGGGAAAAAGGTATATGGAATGTGGAGCAGAAACCGAAGATTTAAAATTAGAATATCAAAGGGGTATATAAGAGGGTGTGAAGAATTTGAGTATTTGGGGGAAAATTAGATAAAGAGAATAGGTAAGAAAGTGACGTTAAGACCACAGTAAATAAAGGTAGAGCAATAAGAATAAGTGGTGTCAAATGGAACAGACATACATCCAGGAAAAATAAATTTCAAATATATAATTCAATAGTGAGATGTACTGTCACATATGGAGCTGAAGTATGGAAATTCAACAAAAACTTAGAACAAAAACTTACGTCGATGGAAATGGATTTATTGAAGAGAGCAGTAAGATGTACAAAATTGGAATAAGTAAATAAATAAACAATTAATTAAAAAGTCATACGATAAAAATAAATATCAAATATTCTATTCTATCTATCTTCGGGTTTTTACAGCTGCTGCCGTCTTCCCGTGCCAAACCTCCAAAGCCTACGGTCTTGGGCATCTTCGATGCTTAGCCCTCTAGCTTGCATTACTGTCTTCATGTTTTCCTTCCAAGTTAACCTTGGTCTTCCTCTTTTCTTCTTTCTGTTCGGATGCCATTCATATAGTTGCTTGGGCCATCGCTCATCTTCCATTCTTAAAACATGTCCTAACCACTTTAATTCCTTCTCCTCAATTCTTTCATTATGCTTTCGTCTGCTTCCATTATGTTTCTAATTTCCTTATTTGTGACACGTTCTAATTTAGACTTTCTGGCACTTCTTCGTAAATAATCCATTTCTAGAGCTATTAGCCTATTCTTGTAGTACTTATTGATTGTCCATACCTCACTTCCGTACATTGCAACAGATTCCACCAATGTTTTACCAATATATTTTTTTGTGTCTTTCCAAATATGCTTATCCCACCATATGGAATTTAATGATGATATTATTTTGCTACTCAATTCAATTCTATGTTTTATGTTCTCTTTTCCTATACCTTCGATGTTATCCATAATTATTCCCAAATATTTAGTTTGTTTCACTTGCTTTATTTGGATTCCTTCTTCCAATATTAAATTTTCTCTTCCATTGCTATTTTTTGCCAGATATTCTGTTTTTTGTAAATTTACTGTGAGACCCCATGATTCATATGTGTTTTTCAATCTTTTTATTCAATAGTAAATTATATAAGATTAAAGGCCTAAGCAATTAAATTGGTATGGGCATGTACGACGAATGCAAGAAGAAAGGTTACCCAGAAAAGCATTGGAATGGTGTCCACCTGGAAAAAGAAAGAACGGAAGACCTCGAAACTCGTGAATGCAAGAAATAAGAACTGTAATGAAAACAAGAGAACTGTAGGACATGAAGCGGATGAATAGGAACGAATGAAGTAGGAAAATAAAACTTTATGCATATAAAAGATGTGTAAACATTGAAAATCTGTATATAAATACACACACATACACACATAGGCCCTGTAACAATAAAATTAGCGAAACACTAATTTCTCGTGCCATTTATTTAAACGTCTCATACCGCAGTGAAAACAAAAGCATGTATAACTGTGAGTTATTGGTCTAATATATATATATATATATATATATATATATATATAAATTACGCGTCACGTTGTTTGTCCGCGATGGAATCCTAAACTACTGAACCGATTTTAATAAAATTTTGCACACTCTGTGCTGTTTGATCCAACTTGAGACCTACGGTTGTTTATAACTAAATTTATAGTCGCATTATTTTTTATTGCAAATTATTTGTTTATTATTTAACAAAGAGTTATAATTATCTGTGAGTTCCATACGATTCTAACAGATGACGGTATAAGGTAATTGGTTTATTATTTAACCAGGTGGCTGTGCTTTTTGTTGCAACCGCGAATTTCAATTGAATTACAAATATTGATTATTTCATAATTTAAGTGTGTTCAGTGTTCATTTTATTTTCAATATATTGATAATAATATTAATTTCGTGTGTAAGTATTAGTTTTAAGTAATCTGGCTGAAAGACAGCAACTTAATTTAAATTTAACTGGACCGAGAAGGGACATTGAACAATATGGTGAATCAGTTCTAGAGACCATGAATGATAAGATATCAAGTGAATTTCCGCAAATTGGTATAGGCCTATGTGACATAAATCTTACATTTAAGAAGAATGTCAATTTAAAAAGCATATGAAGGTCCTAAGGAACGGAATAACAGAACTGTAAGTAAGTCTGTTAGTTATAATAATATGCCTAATATTACAGAAACAATCTCCATGCCTCAATTAAATGAAAAACAAGATGACTATAATATATCACAAGATGATATTACTATACAGAGACTTCTTGATGATGATGAGAATCCAAACTGCCAACAAGTTCGTAGAAAAAACGAAAGTATAATGAAATCAGCAAGCCTCCTCAAAATATTCCATCAATAAATGTATATAATCCTTATGATACACTTATGGATAATACTGAGAATGCAGACAACATAAATTCATCTCAATCAACAAAACCATACGGAAAAATTAACGTAAAAATAGTTAAAGGCGATACGAAGATCGCCGGGCCATCTAGTATATATATATATATATATATATATATATACACTGCTCAAAACAATTAGAGGAACACTTGTAATAAATTGAATAAGTAATTGTTTTTTAAGGCTGTGATGCTGAAAGTTGGACAATATGTAAATTGAATTATTAATTTTATCATTGGATGCACATTTTAAAGATCCATGGCCTAAATACAGAGAAATTACCTCAAATGACAAATATAGAGATTTTTTTCATTTTGGAAGGCACTGGCCACTTCTAATTGGTAAGCTTCCTGATGTTGCTATAGTGACGAATGTTGATTATTGCCTTGTTTATTGAAGTCTCTGACAAAATGAGGCATTTAAATGTGTATTGAAGTGTATCATGCTCTACATATTTTACGACAAGGTCAATCTCTGCGACAAGTGGCTAGAGAGCTTGGGGTTTCTCCTTCCGTGGTGTCCAGGTTACGCAACAGGCACAGAGAGACAGGTCAGTATTGTAGAAGACATAGCCAGGGCCGTAAATGTAAAACAAGCCCCCAAGATGACAGATACGTTGTTCTTTCTGCTCTTTGACAGCGTACAAAAACTGCAAAAGACCTGCAGAATGACCTTCATATGGCTTCCGGAATCTGAGTTTCAGACCAAACCATAAGGAACAGATTAAGGAAAGAGAATATTCGTCCAAAAAGGCCCGTTAAAAAACCATGCTTAACAAATGGGCATAAGACAGCAAGACGTACGTATGCTGAAAACCATGGTGATTGGAACCTGAACCAGTGGGAGTCTGTGCTCTTCTCGGACGAATCCAGGTATCGTCTTACACGTTGTGATGGTCGATTGAAGGTGTGGGGACGGCCAGGAGAAAGATTTTCTGCAGAGGCTGTACAGGAAATTGATAGAATCGGAGGAGGTTCCATAATGGTGTGGGCCGGAGTTATGTACAACAATCGTACGGACCTTGTACTTGTTCCCCAGCGACTGAATGATGTCCGGTATATCGAGCACGTTCTGGAAGAGCATGTAGTACCTGCTGCCATTGGAGTTGGCCCTGGATTTCTGTTTATGCAGGATAATGCCAGGGCACATTCTGCGGCTGTCACCAGGGATTTCCTGAGGAGGAATGAAATTGAGGTAATGGAGTGGCCAGCGGTCAGCCCAGACCTCAACCCTATTGAACACTTGTGGGATCTTCTAGACAGGAAGGTCAGGAACCGACATCAAGCTCCACAAACTCTGCAGCAACTTGGAGATGCTCTGAAGGAGGAATGGGAGAATATCCCGCAAGAGGAAATCCAGAATCTTATTGGGAGCATGCCACGAAGGTGCCAAAGTGTCATCGAATGTCGTGGAGGCCATACACGATACTAACTCTATATAACGAGTGTTTAACTTTGAAAAATAAGCACAAGATTCAATTGCTTACATAGCGGAATTATTTGAAAATTTAATTGTCAGCATTATTCATTTGTTTTTACTGACATGAGCAATAAATAAATAAATAAATAACCACAAATAATCTACTTTATTAATTTCATGTTTGTACCTTTATCCAATGAAAAAATATTTGCATATTTCATAGTGTTCCTCTAATTTTTTTGAGCAGTGTATATATATGTATATTTGTGTATAATTCCTAAGAAATGTAAGCAATTTCTACTAATTCATATTTTTGTTGTTTAATTGAAAGTATTAAATAAAATAAGTTAAAATATAACTCCTTAGGTACGATTAGATGTTCTCAACTTATTAAATATGTAATCTTTATGTCTGTAGGCCTTTCATAACATCCGTTCCATCTTCAGTAGGTCTTTCTTATTATTTGGTATGACGGTTGATGCTGCTGGTCCTAATGTGGTGTTGTCGTGACTAGTCACGACTGATATGATGGTTGATGCTTGTGGTCCTAATGTGGTGTGTCGTGACTAGTCACGACTGACATGATGGTTGATGCTTGTGGTCCTGATGTGGTGTTGTCGTGACTAGTCACGACTGATATGATGGTTGATACTTGTGGTCCTAATGTGGTGTGTCGGGACTAGTCACGACTGATATGACGGTTGATGCTTCTAGTCCTGGTGTGGTGTTGTTGTGACTAGTCTGGTTGATGCTTCTGGTCCTAGTGTGGTGTTGTTGTGACTAGTCACTACTGATATGATGGTTGATGCTTCTGGTCCTAGTGTGGTGTTGTTGTGACTAGTCACGACTGATATGATGGTTGGTGCTTCTGGTCCTAATGTGGTGTTGTCGTGACTAGTCACGACTGATATGATGGTTGATGCTTCTGGTCCTAGTGTGGTGTTGTTGTGACTAGTTACGACAGCACCACATTAGGACCAGCAGCATCAAACATCATATCAAATAATGTAGCGAAGAAAGATCTGCTGAAGATGGAACGGATGTTCTGAAAGGCCTGCAGACATAAAGATTACATATTTTATAAGTTGAGGATGACGGATCTTACCTAAGAAGGTATATTTTAACTTATTTTATTTTATAAATATGGTCACACATAGAAATACATTATATAATGGAAATGGACAGCTAATGACAAATGAGGGAAATTTTGAGAAGTGGCTGAATTCAAATACCTAGGAACAATAATCACAAATAGGAATGAGATGTACAAAGAAATTAAACATAGGCTCAATTCTGAAAATGCTCTTGATGTCCCAACTCCTTTCAAAAAACGTTAAACTGAAAATATATAAAACTATTATTCTGCCAGTTATATTATATGGGTGCGAATCATGGACTCTTACTTTAAGGGAGGAAAGGAGATTACAAGTATTTGAGAATAAAGTACTTAGGGAAAATTTTGGACCAGAGAGAGATGAAGAGATAGGTGAATAGAGAAGACTACATAACAATGAACTACATGTCTTTATAGGAAGCCAGATATAATAAGAAGAGTTAAGTCTCGTAGACTGCGATGGGCAGGACATGTTGCACGTGTGGGGAGTGAAAGACGTGCATGGAAGCTTCTTGTAGGAAAGCCAGAGGGAAAACGCCCAGTTGGTGGACCAAGAATGAGGTGGGAGAATAATATTAACTATGATTTGAGAGAATTAGATTATACAGGGAATGATTGGAAAGCATTAGCTCAGGATAGGGATGTATGGAGAGCTTATGTCCGCGTGGCCATGAACCTACGGGTTCAATAGTGCCAACGAGTAAGTATTATTATTAATGATTACCAATAAATGCATAATTTTATTATTGCATATTTGCATATTTTAATGTATACTTCAATTAGGCCTACAAGTTGATTTTTTTTTAATATATTTACAAAATGTATTTCATTAATTACAAAAATTAATTGTCTGTATCATTTTGTCCTTGAGGCAATCCTCTAATGAGGAAAGTTTTATATAATAATAATAAATTACAAGCATATTTAGTAGAATTATAGAGTATAAAATGTGTGGCCGTACTCAATAAGTTATTTTCTTGTTTGAAGGTTAAATGTATGTAAGGGATGTGACAGGAAAATAACTAACTCACTGACACTATCGAACCCGTAGGTTCATGGCCGCGCGGACATTAGATATCCACATATCGTTATCCTGAGCTATTGTTTTCCAATCATCTCTGTATAATATACCTCCTCAATTCATCGTTAATGTTATTCTCCCACCTCATTTTTGGTCTACCCACTGGACGTTTTCCACCTGGTCTTCCTACAAAAAGCTTCCATGCTACTCTTTCATTCCCATTCGTTCCACATGAACATCGCAGTCTATAAGAATAAACTGTTCTTACTGTATTATATCTGGTTTACAATAAGATCATATAACTCACTGTTACACTGTCTTCTCCATAAACCTGCTTGTTCATCTCTCTTCGGTTCAAAAATGTTCCTAATAACTTTATTCTCAAATACTCGTAATATTTTCTCCTACCTTAAAATAAGAGTCCATGTTTCGCAACCATATAAACATAACTGGGAGAATAAAGATTTCATATAGGCCTATTTTCAGTTTAATTTTATTGAGAGAAGTTGGGACGACAAGAGTCCCTGTAATACATAACAGCATGCATTTCCAAAATTGAACCATGTTTAATTTCTATGTGCATCTCATTCCCATTTCTAATCACTAGGGCTAGGAAGTTAAGGCAACCTATAAAATGCCTGAATATATCCTACAAAATGCCTACAAATTGGTAAAAGGACGTAAAAAGTGTTGTACAGTAGTTGATAACTAGTGGATAAAGACAACTTCTCTTCCTTCACCGTCTGCTCGAGGTAATTTTCACGAAGTGGCAACTTCTTAGAATATTTGAAGCCAAAATAAAATAGTTCAGGCGGTCAGTAAGCTGCTGGTTGAAAATCTTGAGATATTTTGTTGGACTTGAAGCTAAGCAGCGAATTCTTGAATTATACAAATGGTGTAAATGCAGCCAAATGAGGTAAGTTGTAAAACAACCGATAATAAAGGCTAAAAGGAGACCAATAAACCAAAAAAAGTCGAGAAAGTACAAAAAGGACATTTAAAACCCACCATTTTCTGGCCTATAATGACCAACAATTTAAATGAAATATGTTGGTCCTCGTCATCAGACAAAATAAAAAAAATATTTTTCCTCGACTTGCGAGTCCTTGTTATTACCATCTAGCCAAAGAAACCGCTTACAAATAACAATAATTGATTAAATGCATAAATATTTAGGGACATACCGAAAACTACTTTAAATATTAGAGCAAATTTCTCCATAAATATAATTGTGGAGCAAATTATATATACTAGGATTTTCACTTATTTAAGACCCGTATTTAAATAAATAAATCACAAGAATACACATAAAATTTTGTAGTGGTATATAACCGCTTTGACACGTCTTTAAGATATTTTAGCGAATTACTCAGTATAGTTCTCTAATGACTTTTCAATATATTATTTAAACTAGGCAAACGGATCAGTATGATTGAAGATTAACGTATTTAACGAATCATTCAGTCAAACAAATTTAAATAAAAATTTCGGAATATTGATTCTTCAGATACTCGTATTTAAATAATTCTTGTTGAAATAAATCGTAGATATAAAAAAGAAAAAAAAAAGGGATTATGACACAGCAGAAAAACCTATGTAACTGATGTGCTGGCGTATGTGCCAAAATATGCGAAATATAGTACAAACAATCAATGAGATCCGACTATTATAAAAATAAACTATATCTATTATGAAGTGCTTAAATGATCCTGAGAGCTATGCCGGCGGTAGCATTGCTGCCGATAAGGTTACCCATGCCGGACTGGTCGAAGGTGATAAGCCAGACGAAAAAAGTACCTTGGGCGAAAGAGTGACGAACTTTCACCGTAAAAATACAACCGTCAAGAAATGCGGACATGGGTTCATCTGGGGTAAAATTTTCCGGAGGTCAAATAGTCCCCCATTCGGTTCTCCGGGCGGGGTACTACTTCAGGGAACCCATGCTAAAGCCATTAAATCTTTAGAGAATGAGGAAGGCTTACAACTCAATGGTATTAATAAGCTGTTAGTTTATGCTGATGATGTAGTACTACTGGCCGATAGCGAGGAGATACTAAAGGCCAACACGCACACACTATTGAGCAACACTAAGAAATTAGGACTGGAAGTAAATATCAGTAAAACTAAATATATGGTCACACGTAGAAATTCAGTATATAATGGAAATGGACAGCTAATGACAAATGAGGGAAATTTTGAGGAAGTGGCTGAATTCAAATACCTAGGAACAATAATCACAAATAGGAATGAGATGCACAAAGAAATTAAACATAGGCTCAATTCTGGAAATGCATGCTATTATGCATTGCAGAGACTTTTGATGTCCCAACTCCTTTCAAAAAACGTTAAGCTGAAAAAATATATTAAACTATTATTCTACCAGTTATATTATATGGGTGCGAAACATGGACTCTTACTTTAAGGGAGGAAAGGAGATTACGAGTATTTGAGAATAAAGTTCTTAGGAAAAATTTTGGACCAAAGAGAGATGAACAGACAGGCGAATGGAGAAGACTACTAACAATGAACTACTTGGTCTTTATAGGAATCCAGATATAATAAGAACAGTTAAGTCTCGTAGACTGCGATGGGCAGGACATGTTGCGCGTATGGGGAATGAAAGACGTGCATGGAAGCTTCTTGTAGGAAATCCAGAGGGAAAACGCCCAGTTGGTAGACCAAGAATGAGGTGGGAGAATTACATTAACTATGATTTGAGGGAAGTAGATTATACAGGGAATGATGGAAAGCTTTAGCTCTGGATAGGGATGTACGGAGAGCTTATGTCCGCGCGGCCATGAACCTACGGGTTCGATAGTGCCAGTGAGTAAGTAAGTAAGTATTATGAAGTGACAATTTAAAATTTATATAAAATTGGGTAGAAAACAAGTCCATAACGAGCTTGATGTACTGAAAAATATTGACAAAGAACTGAATTGAATAATCGTGTTAGAATGAAGAAATAAATTTAAAATTCACGGTAGAATAATCGTTAGAATATTAATTCGTATTGAAAAATATTGAAGCGCCGGCCACTATATTTACAAATACGCCTATATCGTTTCTCCTTCATTTCACGAATAAATCAATTCATTTCGCTTATTGAAATGTAAAAAATTGAAATGTCACTATCAGCGGCTCATTCAAAATCCCGCTCATCCCTAACAACTATGAAAACCATATTGTGGATGCGCATAGGCTTTGTTTCAGGAACGATTCGCACAGAACACCCCCTCTCCTCTACCTTGTATTCAAACGACGCATGCGCTATCAACACAGTTAACACGTACGCTCCGAAGTTATTGTCAGTTTGCTGTTGTACTTCTGAGGGTGAGGTCGATTAAGTATAAACAGTGAGTTACGTGCGTCATTCTACACTTGTGATTTGAAGTGATCGCCAGTTTGGTTATTTGTCGCTATGGAAGTTGTAGTCCAGAAAATACATACTTACTGCAAGAAACAACTGACAGAATGTCATCAAAACATGGGAGATCGAGAAAATGAAATAATGAAGATATTTCTGGAAGTGACATTGAAACTACTTGGAATTCTTGTTGCTTTGTACTTTGCTACAAACACCGCACTCTATCAAATAAAGGTAGAAATCATCACACTTATCATTGTATTTTGTACCCTTGTTTGTTCAATTCTTCTCGTTCTGATAAATTCGATTCAAGAATCACCGCAAATATCACGATCACTTAAATCGGCGGCTGCATTAATTTGTTACGTAATAACTCTTTGGTTATTAATGAACCAGATCAGTGAAGACATCGTCTTGTACATATTGAATTTCCTCTTAATTATTCTATTTTCCTGTTCCACATTTCTAAACGTTCTCAACCGTCTTGATATCTTAAAAAAGACAGTACGATTTTTCCTTGAAGTAATCTTCTGGCTGATAATTATTTTTGGTATCCTCTATTGTACTTATGGAGAGGAACTTTTGAAAAGCCAAACTCAACAAGGATTGAAGGTGAAAAGAATTGTGATAATTTTAATGTCAGTTTATCAATTCCACCTCTTCCAACTCTCTTTCATATACCTCAAAATCACGATAATTTTGTATTTGTTTCCTCCGACTATCAATTATATGGCAGAATTCAAACGTTGCATTTGCTGCGCATCGTTTGGCACTGACAAAACTGTCACGAATGATAATCGGGCCAAAACACAAGATATCTTCCAGCACACTATTGACGCATTTCGCAACAATGAATGTGGTATTGACAATCCGAGCCTGGAGAATTGGATGCCAGTAGAATGCAGTGTGGAAGAAGGAAGAGACAAAATGTTATCGAAGATTACATGTTGTACCGGGTCTCAGTCTTCACTCATGTATGGAGGTGGCAAGGGCCGTAATGATTTTCAGCGTGGAAAAAAATCCTTCCGAAAAGTCAAGCGTATTATTTACAAACGATCCACCATTGGTAGTAAAATCAAATTCCGCCTACCTGCCATACGCGAGGAGCCAGTACTTGAGTTAGAAAATGAATCTTCTTCCAACACTGAGGCCTGTATTCGACATGGAGTTCAGATATGACAGAACGATTTTTAACTATTCTGTGAGTATAATAATGATATTCTTTGATCAAATTATTGCATACAATTTTTTAAAAATCGTTAATGCATTAAAATTATAGAAATAAAAAGTGCTTAAATCATACTTACATTCTTATTTTAGCAGCACGCATGATAAATATATTAAAAATTATGGCTCAACTGCATTTCCACTAGCGCTTGATATTTCAGTTATATTGTAAGCTATAGCTCTTCTTCTGTATTTACTAACATTATTTAATATTTTAAACTTTTTCAAACAATTTTTATAACATTATTTGACAATTTAGAAGTAATTATTTTTAATTATGCAAATCACAATATTATGACACTGTTAGACAATATTGCCATGCTACCTGCTATTTTCTCCACAGAGTATATTACTTAGTCTATGATTTTTCTATCACTGTTTTGGGTTATCGCTGGTTGGATAAGCGTTAGGGAGTGATAAGTAAGTGTACACCCATTTTTAATAAACGTTTGGTAATTTTAATGTTATTAATATATTTTTAACATAGATCTGGGGATTTATTGCAAATATTGGTCATTAAATTTCAGAACGGCGGATAGTAATCGAGGATGATAATCGATATGTGGTTCGATTGGGGGTTATTGCTGGTTCCATAAACTCTGGCGCATGCGCACTGTTGTTCTAGAGGACAATATATTTCACGCTAGTTTAAGAGCAGTTTTTCCAAAAATTTTTTAATGGCTACCATATTATTTGGTTCCTAAATCATTAGACACTTTATTGAGGAGCCATTATTTACGCCGTATTTCAGTATTTAAGTGGGAATTCTAATTTATCGAAGTAATAAATTGTGGAATATTAAATTGTTCCATCAAAATAAAAAAAAAATTAAATTCAAACTCTATGCCTTATAATATATATATATATATATATATATATATAACCTTGGGCTAAATAAACCACAAGACCAAAGAGGAATTAAATTAAAAACATTTTAGTTTTCATCATGACACAATGGAAGTAAGAATAGATTAAATAAAATGATTGCTCATTGGTTCCAGCTTACTTTTTCTCCCTTATGTAAAAAAAATGTATTTGTTATATCAAGTCCACTCTATTCAATTTTACATACTTTATTTTTAATGGTAGCACACTTTCTTTTCTGATTTCTTTCATACTATGTAGGTTATTTTTTAAGGGTATCCATTAGTGAATTCTGAAACTCCGATACTAATGAAGGTATTTCTTTCAATTTTTTATCACGAATGCCTACCATTATGGATAACGCATTTGCTAAATTTCAAGTGATTTGTTCTATTAGTTCTCAAGTTACAATTTTTGTCTGTTCTTTGCTTTAATGTAATATACAAAAAATGAATGTTTCTTTCTTTCTTTCTTTCTTTCTTTCTTTCTTTCTTTCTTTCTTTCTTTCTTTCTTTCTTTCTTTCTTTCTTTCTTTCTTTCTTTCTTTCTTTCTTTCTTTCTTTCTTTCTTCTTTCTTTCTTTGTTCGTACTTTATGCGCTGCCATACCGTTGATCCCATTGTGATGGTGCTTTTTGCAAAATGTTCAGGAGATTACCGAGATGAACATATGCTATAAGAGAGTTGTGATACTCAACTCCTACACCCTTAAAAATCGCCTTTGTAGTGCTGTTACTCACCTTTGAGTATTTTTAAATGTATTGTTTCATAGTGGCTGAAATTTTGATGCTCTCTGACAAATTAGTAAAAATCATAAACTCATGAGCATGTGCGAACATGATTAACATCCAGGGCAAGTTTGTTTTTTTTCTTTTGGTTATCATACAGATAAGTGTGGAAAATTTCAAATGAACAGGGCAAAATCTGTAGTGCAAGGAACTGTTTTTTAAATGGGAACGTGCTTGAAAAAATACACTTTGAGAAAAAAAGGCTACAAAGTTTTTCATGCTTTAATAACACAAAGTTCTAATTTCTGTGTTGAAGCAAATATTTATTTTGGATATTTGTGCCAAACTGTATGATAGAGACTCCCGTTACCATTTAGGGTTTTTCCTTTTGTGCCTCTCTCCAATAATACATCTGATGCCAATCTTTGACATATTGGTATCATTTTTGCCCCTAGTTCTGGGGAGTTTAAAAATGGACCCCAGGGCTTTAATAATGGCGATATGTTATTTATTTTCTTGAACAGGAACTTAGGAGAAATTTATGAGAGATCGATCTATAGTAATTCTGCCCGAGGGCAGGTCTTTCACTGCAATCGTAGCATTTTCATGCTATACTTTGCAGCTTTACTAGGGAATTGTAGGTGTGGTAGCTTCCCGTTGCCTTCCCACACCGACTGAAGGATGATGATGATGATGATTAGCCATATGATTTCGGGGGACGTTTGGGCACTAAAATTTTCCTGACATTTGTCTTAAAGGTGAAGAAAAACCCCGATGAAAACCTCACCCAGAAAAACTGTCCCGACCGGGATCGAACCCGGGCCCGCTGCGTGACTAGGCAGCACGCTACCTCGAGACCACGGCGGTGGACTTACGAGAGAATAAAACACAAAATATATATTTTGGTCAATTGTCCACGCATTGATACATTCAAAGGTGTGTGAAGTAATAATCGGCAGTTTAGTATTTTAACACCTACCAAAGAGGTTAACGATAGATCATGGTAAATTGTTTATGTATCAAAAATATATTAATTGTACTATCTATGTTGATTTTATTTCGTTTCTTCTACTTAATCCAAATATATGATACTTCCTATTAAATTTCATATAAAAGTTGAATAAGGCAAATATTACTATGTAATGTTTTTTCGATCTTTTTTTTCAGAATGAGGTGTTAAATTAAAGAACAGTTTGGGTCTTTTGTGTCTATTCAACGTAGAAGACAAGCTGAAACTACAAACTAAAGATATTTTAAAAACTGCCATATATTAATATATTCTCTTTTATAGACTATATTAAATTTTGTATGCAATTTCAATAAAGTGGTATATATACATATATATAAATATATATATATATATATATATAATTAAATAATTACTCATGTACAACGTAATCAAAAAATGTTAAGTAGGATTATAAGTGAGTGCTTTAAAGTTTTATTATTTTGCAGCAATCATTAATTAATTGTAGAAACATAATGTCAGTATTAAGGCAAAGCTTCGGTGAAATTTGATGAAATATGACGAAAAAATTGTTTTTTCTATTTTAAGTTTTTTGTTATGTTTGAACCCTGTACTTTTTTTTGCACTTCGTTTTTTTTCGGCCATATTTAAAGCCCCACGCAGCCACTTAAGTCTCCCCGTGCGACCACACACTGGCTCATTAAAGCCCACGCCCACCACTGTAACAATAACCATCTCCTGAAGCTGACAGTGTATGGTCCAGACATTTCAATTGTGAAAGAAGAATGTTTCAATCACATTTCCAATAGATTTAAGACAGGTTTGAAGAATGTTGTGACAGAGTGGAGAATAAAAGGTGTGACATTAGGTGGTAAAAAGTCAGGAAATTTGAAAAAAGAGACAATGGTAAAACTGGCCAATTACTATCGTAGTGCCATAACGAAGAATACACCTAATGTGCAGCAGATGAAATCAGCTGCTTTTTGCCACATTCTACCACTGTATGTCCACAGATGAAACGCCTCAACACTTGAAGTGTTCCTTCAGTGAGGAATCATGGTGTTTCTATAACAGAGCCCTCGCTGCAGGAAAAGAACCACCGAAGCATGACAGTAGCACCATGAAGACAACACTATCTGCATATGTGGTGTGTAAAATAATGCATGTGTATCAAAGATTAGTTTCTGATGAGATTCCGAACCGCTGTACTGTGGGGAAGACTCTGAATCCAAATGAATCTTTGCACAGCGTTATTCGGGCTAAATGCCCGAAAGAGGTGTTCGTCTCAAAAAAGAAATTGGAAATTGCTGTCGCATCAGGGATTGCAGAATTCAATATGGGATGTGAAACAACACAAAAACTGAAAGATGCAGTCAGTGGTGTACAATTAAGTGCCTCAGGACAAAACTTTAGTGCAATGAGGGATAAACGTCGACTCACAAACAGTGAAGTTTCAGCAAAGCAAGTCTTCAAAACAGCCCCGGAGAAGACTCAAATTGACAAAAACTGCTGTTCAGGCAAAAACGAAAGCAGCAGAGGGTCACACTATGGTGCCGGGAGTTTTAAGTCTACCTGAATAGGGTATTGTGCTCATATCCATTGTTAAATTTTAAATTTCATTTTTCTCAACTACATTTTTTTAAGCATTTTTGAGTTTTCAAAATGCTCTGCGTACCACAATATTTTACTAATCTGCTTACAAATTTCAGGAGAGCTTTAGATATTACATAGTAAAAACCTGATGTGCAATCTTTTATATATGTTGAATGGTTCATTTGTAATTAAATATAATTCATATGTCACCCTCATAAAATTGAGAAATTATATAACATACACAGCATTTTTTTCTACTAAACTAGTTCAAATTAAAAGAAACCTGCACATCAGTTTATTTATATTACTGTATTAAGTTTATAAAAAAATAAGTCAGATATGGTAAACCGTTAGGTACAAGGAACATATTATTGACATATAAAAAAGCAGTAACATTTTTGATAAAAATAATTCATTTCTTAAACTGTTTTTGAGATAGCTTAACAACATTTAGTATATAGTATCACTATGATACTGTGGTGTATTGGTTAAAATTTGAAGTTGGTCTAATGAAATTTGTAGATTTCTATAAATTTTACAGATGCATTGCCTTAATAGTTAATAAATGCTAGAATGTTTTCAATATGATTTTACTTTTTTATTCGAAATATACCTTTATTGCTAAAATCATCACAAAAATGCTCCTTACTTTAAGTGTAATAAGCAAAAGAGTAATTTAGAAACATTCTAAGGCACCACATCGATATATATATCGTTATATCTATATATATTAGGGTGGGCCGAAAAAAACTCATTTTTTTATTTCAAAGTTGTAATAGCGCGGAAAAGTTGCAAATTATATAGCTAAAAAAAAATTATCAAAATGGGTTGACATCTTCCGGTCGCGCAAAGTTTCTGAAGTTCGGCAAAATATGAAAAAAAAATCATTTTTGCAATTTTTTGCAATTTTTTTAATATCAAGTAGGTATTGCTGATATTTGCTAAGCACGTTTATGTCTATCTGTGGAATCTGACAATCAATGCTCTGGAGATTATTTATCAAATACCAAAAATGCGTAAAAATATAACTTGTACATTATTCTGGCAAATTTTGGAGCTTATGCGCGAGCAGAAGATATCATCTGATCTAAACCAAATTAAAACACAATGTTTTTAGGCTCTGTTTGAAGACGTTACAAACTATTACATTACGAAACATCTAATTAAAGTATTAAAGAAATAATCTCAGAAATGAAGTTTTTTTTTTCATATGTTGTCAAACGTTAGAGCCTTTTGCGCACCGGAAGATGTCAACTGATTTTGATACATATTTTTTTCTTTCTTTTGTCTATATAATTCGAAATGAGTTTTTTCGGCCTACCCTAATGTATCTAAATATATATAAAGCAAATATATTAATACCTTAGAAGATATTCCTCCTTTTCCTTATTATTCATATTTTTTCATTAATTCCTAACATGTTAAATGTAACATTGGATCTCTTTGACGCACGTTTTATTCCAATAAAAGGACACCTGCAGTAATTGTTACAATACAAACATGTATTAATTTTTTTTAGTCTGTAATTTCATGTTGCTAGATTAACTTTCGTTGAACTTCAGTATTTTTTTATTTTTCACATTAAGTTGTGAAACTGTATGTGTCTCCAACACACAAATATTTGTCAATAATACAGCAATATATCAATACTTTTAAAATTCATTTAAAGCACCGTTGAGGTCGTGTATTAAGATATTAAAATACAAAATTGGTACCCGGTAAAACAGGCGTCCTCAACTAAATTATAATTCTTCAAATATGAAGTTTTATAGTTTAGTTGAGGGCGCTGATTTACCAGATACCAATTTTGTATTTTAATATCTTAATACAGCAATATATACTAGTACAGTCATTACGTTCTGAGACTTTACACCTCAGGATAGGCACCCACAAGAATCTGAATGTCTCACAAGATGCCGATAACTAGGAGTACACTTAAATAGAATCACATCCTCCCTCAAAATAGTCGCCTTTGGCCGTCATGCATGTTTGCCAACGGTGGTAGGTATAGCTGTTGGAAGCGCCGCTGAAAGATGTTGGCAGGAAGGTCCCGTATGGCTTCTCTTGTGGCAGTCATGACCTCTTCGGAAGAATGAAATCTACGCCCACGTAGGATTGCTTTCATGCGAGGGAGAGAGAAAAAATCGTCATGTGACCATCATGTTGGTCTTGCGACAGGATTCCTGGCATACTGTGCTGGATAAGGTAACACGATACATGTCCAGGTCATCAGGCAGAATTTTGTATCAAGTACCATGGCTGACCCCCCTACCACTGCTTCCAGATCATCTACTGATTGGGAGCGATTAGCACGCACCAACGTCGCAACTTCCTCGATCTTCCTTTTAGTTCGAATTGTTTGTGGCCGACCAGTACGCACATCATCTTCCAAGCTGCATCTTCCTAGCAAAAAACGTCGATGCCACCTAGACACAACACTGCAACTTAATACGTTCTCACCGTAAACTTACTGCATCATTTGAAACGTTTCGACAGCGGTCTTGCCTAATTTCTGACAGAACTTGATGTTGCTCTAACTGTGACATCTCGAGTTCCGACATGTGCATTCAAATCACTGTCACGACAAAGGCCGTAGTTCTGCTTGCAGTGAATGCACTCAACTGTCTCTTGCTGGGACGAGAGACTAATTGACAAGATAACATACCACGGCGCCACCTATGCGCTATAGCGTAATACAGCGCCACTATGCACTCAGTCTCAAAACTTAATGACTGTACCACGTATGTAAGTTTTCCATTGATTAAAACCTGTATCATAGAGATCATAGTACGGGGTGAAACATAAATATGGCTATACGTTTGATCGCGTTGAGCGATGAAAATATTACCATTACAGGAAATATGAAATTCCCGTTGGAAAGGCAATTATTCAAATTACAACAATGGAATAAAACAAAACAGTATAGAACATAAGTCATTAGTAAAAATGGCGTTGAATATTCAACAGCAAATTAAATTTCTGCATGGGCAATAACGTAGGCAATGATCGTGAGGCCGCAAGACATAAGTTTAATGTAGCATTGCGGCCGTCGACTGTATGGAGGTGGAGAAAACGATACTGGAAACGGGAAGGATGCAGAAAATCAAACCTCCTGGAAGTCCTCGCATTAGCACGGATGCAGAAACAACGAAGAGAATTGTGGAGGCGTTCGACGCTAGCCCACAAAAATCAACCCGCCAAAGCTGCACGTGAGCAGTGATTTGTTTTGTTTTGTTCTGTTGTAATTTGAAGGATTCCCTCTCCAATTATAACATCATATTTCCTTTAATGATAATATTTTCGTCACAGAAAGCGATCAAACGTATAGCCATATTTCTGAATCACTCTGTATATAATAAAAATAAAATTCGAATATTTAAAAACAAAAAAGCAATGGAAATCATTTTCACTGTAAATATAAGTTTTGCAATGCAAGTCTGCATTTTATGACTACTACGCCGAAGCTGGGAGGCATAAGACAACATGCCTTGTCTTAGATCTTCATGGCTTGTGCTGACTCGACTCTCCATTTGGGAAGAAATTTTCTCATCGAATTTTAACCAGTATGGTACCTGTGTCCAGCATTATGAGGAATTTGGGTATGTACAATAAGAATTTGTTTAACATTCAGAAAACCATTTAGGCCTATAACTGCTGGAGACCCTACTTGATGACTACATGTCACATCTATACAGTTTACGTGATCGTCCATCTCTCTAAGTAACACTTATGTGTCTGAGGCCTGTAACCCTCTGATGGGCCAATAGCCTGCCATGTGAGTCGCACCAGAGTATGAGTAAGTATATTCTATGATAGGTAATTAATTACATTTAGATATCATACAAACAGGGAGGATTTAACAAAGGTAAAATATAACAAATTACTTTTTCAATGGAAAACGAACAATTGTACAGTATTCATAATTCCTCTAAACATATTATGTTCCTTTAAGTTGATCAAGATGTTACCCATTAATATTAAAATCCCAGATTTCATTCATATGGTACCGAGTTAAATATAACCCATTGATCAAACGTTAGGTTTAAAAACCGTCGATACATTTCCACAGTAATGCTGCATTCTCAAGACCGAGTAGTAATAATATTAGAAACCTTCTTCTTCTTAATCATAATTTGTAGGAATTTCATCCTGTTCATTTCCAAAATCACTCCTCGGAGGAAGACGTATTGGATGTCCATTCACTGTCTACCCATCTCTTCGCTGGTCTTCCTCTTGTTCTTCTCCTGTCCATTGGTCTATCTTCTTTAGCTCTTTTTGCAAGTCGGCTGTCTTCCATTCTTTCTATATGACCCTTCCAATATTTTCGTCTACCTATAATAAATTTGGTTATGTCGTGAATATGACATTTGACCCTAATTTCTGTGTTGTGTATTTTATCAAATAATGTTTTCCCCCAAATCTTTCTTAAGATCTTAATTACACATGTGCATATAATTTGTTTAGTTTTTGTTGTATCAACCCTAGTTCTTCCTCCATATACGATAACTGGTCGAACTATCGTTCTGTATATGCGGGTTTTCCTTTATATTGACTTATGTTTGTTGCGCCAAATAAAATATTTCATATATCCTGTTATTTGAGCTGCTTTATCAGCTTGTTTCTTTACTTCTTTTTATTAAAATGTTAGTGTTTGTTATTAATACACCTAAATAATTACTAGGTGTATTATAAACCTACTCTAATTAAAAGAAAACACATCATCAAAATCTTAAGATTACTCATGCCATGTCACTTAAGTTGTTAGCTTACTATTGCTACCACCACTACTGCCTTATCCTCTAGTCAAGGAAAAGAGAGCGCTTACAGGAACATTTGTTTTACTCGTAAATCTAATATAATTTTTACATATTTCCAAACTTTATAGGCAATTAAGAAATTGACGATTACCGACCGATCTAATTACCTTGAGATTTCTTATGGCAGTAAAAAGATCATTGTGAAAATAATAGGATGTAACAGGACCTCACCGACAAAATGAGGGGGATGATAGGCCATGCAGAGAGGATCATTTTTTGTGAAGGAATATATAGTCGCAAACACGTTGTTTATGAGTTATGCGCAGATGAAGGTGTTCACCCATAAGGGTCGGAATTGAATACAAACAACTGTACACGTATAATTTTATTGAAAAAGGCACGTTTTTACAATAAGTGTTCAAACAGTCAACCCTGTGCCTCATTGCATGTTTGATTATCGTCGCAGCAACAATCGGCCAGTACGGCCGAGCATGGCAGGATTCTTTTTGTCGTCGTCAAAACTCTTATTGTTTGAACACTTATTGTAAAAACATATATGTTTCAATAAAATGATACGTGTATAATTCTGAATTCCGACCCTTACGGATGAAAACCTTCATCTGCGCATAACTCATAAACAACGTGTTTGCGACTATAATAATAATAATAATAATAATAATAATAATAATAATAATAATAATAATAGATTTATTTTACCTGGCAGAGTTAAGGCCTTGTCTACCACTCAACCAGGTTTAAAAAAAATACAAACAAAAAAAAATAGTCTTAAATCTAAATTACAATATATATATATATATATATATATATATATATATATATAAACGATTACAGGTTATGAATACAATACAATTAATATCTATAATGTATTTTTATTTACTCTAAATTTAACGAATTAAATATATAATATGTACAAGATATATGAAAAAACGAGGAAAAGATTGACATAGTATAAAATTAAATAAATAGAGAAAAATTAATTGTTAGACAACAGGTAACTGTATAAGCGTGACTTCAACTATATGTTCCTCCACAAAAAATGATCCTCTCTGCATGGCCAATCATCCCTATAATTTTGTTCGTGAGGTCCTGTTACACCCTGTACATTGGATAAAGCCAGATTTATTTATTCTGTTGAATTTAAAATGAGCCATATACTCTTTAACCCTTGTGGAAATAAAACTTCATGCTTGCCCATTAAAAATTTGACGACAATTTTGACAACTAATTTCATAAATCTGGGATTTTTCCGCCGATTCTGCTTCATCATTCGGATTGCTAATAGGACTCCGTCCAGAAGTGTAAGTCACCCTAATATGCAATCCTTTAAAAATTGCATTCAAATCTCTCGTCAGAGAGGAAGCATATTGAATAGTGACAAAATAATTCTTATCAATTGCTGGCGGAAAGTCGTAGATTCATTAACTGTTTGTTTAAATTGAATCTTCCGAACTTATTTATTAACGTACTTTCATAAAATACCATTAGAACTGACCAAATGTTTGTTAATTTCTATCTGTTTGCAATTCCGATTGAGGGTCTTTCCACTTTTCAGCGGTTGCCCTTTTACCAGCCGGCTGCTGGCCCTTCACATCCACATGTGTCAATCACAGAGGTAGATGATCAACAGCCAATGTAGGGGTGACATGTGGTTAGCATGTCGAGTCCCCCAGCCGTTATAGCTGGTTCCTCAACCTGGAGCCGCTACTTATTGTAGCTACCCAGTTGCCTCACGATGCTGGGTGGGCACCGGTCCCATACTGGCCGAAATACCATGAGAAAAATTCTTCCCCCATGGAGACTCGAACCAGCGCAAGTCCCGTATCTCTGCGCCAAGGCTTCCTACCTTAATCCCTCGGCTACGGCGCGGGACTCTGTTTGCAATTCCGATCCTTATTCTCAGGAAAGATACGGAACCTATGCACTGGAAATTTGGAACTCGCTGTCTTATTTTTCGGACAATGGTGTGAATCTACAGTTATATGGAGAAGTGTATTAGATTATTTCCTCTATACTAAAATGTATTCTATTACTAGTTCTAATTATTGGACAATCAGATCTCTTCATCCCAAGTAAATTTTACACTAAAAAATCGGTCATTTGCAAATCTGTAAATTCCTTAATATATATATATATATATATATATATATTTGTTAGAAATAGCAAAAATTAAGTCTTCATACATTTATCAAAGTTTAGGAAAATATTCCAGTTATATTACTAAATCCTTTTCAAAACGACTCATAAAAAGATTGACGAGAAAAACTAACAATGAGTTAACCAATTCTGTCCGTTTCTCTGTTTCAAAAAAGAAAAAAGATTAATTAAATAGAGAAATATTTTGTTATATGCAGAACTTGGTTAACTGAAAATATGAATTAACAACTTGTTGGTTCAAATCATTTTTCAACATCAATTCTTCCAAGTCCACCGCTGTGGTCTCGAGGTTGCGTGCTGCCTTGTCACGCAGCGGGCTCGGGTTCGATTCCCGGTCGGGACAGGCTCCTAGGTGAGTTTTTTTCGGGGTTTTTCCTCACCTATAAGACAAATGTCAGGAAGCTTAGGGCCCAACCGTCCCCGAAAATCATCCGGCCATCATCATCGTCCTTATCATTATCATCATCATCCTTCACCGGTGTGGAAAGCAACGGGAAGCTACCACACCTATAATTCCCTACTAAAGCTGCAAGCATAGAAATAAAATGCAATGATTGCAGAGAAAGACCTGCCTTCGGGCAGAAATACTATGGAAGGATTCTTCCAAATAAATCACAGTTTGTATAATAGGAACACTTTAGGAAAGAGAGCTAACTTCGAAGGGAATTGAGATCTCTATCTCATGTACTCTAAATTTTTAATTTTGTCAAAAATGCATTCTTGACTGCAAAATTACATTACTGTAGTGGCAAATTATTAGATTTACTATTAACCAAAATCTCCACCAAGATGGCCCTATATACATATATTACATAGATATTAAAATCCGGGCAATAATATAATATATGTAATAACTAAATGAAAGCAATTCGATTGTCGCACCAATCTGTAAGTAAGTGGGTAAAATTGATTGTAAAAACTACAGAAAATCTCATTATTTTCAAATTCGTACAAACTTCTAACAAATAAATTAGTAAGCTGTGTAACTCCTATATTGATTACTTAATAGGAGATCATCAATGTGGATCTAGAAGAAAGAGGTCTACATCTGAACAGTTTTTTTTTTTTAGAAATATACCGATTTTAGAAAATAAATGGAAATATATTTGAACTGTGCATCGACAATATCTAGAATTAAAAAAGGCGTACTATCCAATTAAGAGTGAAAAGTTATAAAGTATCATTGTGGAGTTTGGAATTCCTAAAAATTAGACTTATTCCGATGTGTCTAAAACGCACAAAGAGTGGGGTACGTGTTGGTAAATATTTTTCGTATACTTTTGAAATTAACAGTGGGATAAAGCAAGGAAATGCACTATCTCCTCTACTATTCGATTTTGTACTAGAGCATGCCATCAAATCGTTAGAGGAAGATGGTGGTCTCAATGGAATTAATAAAGCGTGAGTTTATGCTGCTAATGTAGTGTTACAAAGGGATAGCGAGGAGATACTAAGGGCCAACATGTGCACTCTACTGAGTAGCACTGAGAAATTGGGATTGGAAGTGAACATCAATAAATCCAAATATATGTCCACGCATAGAAGAACATATATAATGGAAATGGACAGTTGATGTCAAATGAGGGATATTTTGAAGAAGTGGCTGAATTCAAATACCTATGAACGATAATCAGAAATAGGAATGAGATGCACAAAGATATTAAGCATAGGCTCAATTCTGCAAATGTGTGCTCGTATGCATTACAGGGACTCTTCTCGTCTCAACTCCTTTCATAAAACATTAAACTGAAAATATGTAAAACTATTATTTTCACAGTATTATTAAATGGATGCGAAGCATGGACCCTTGCTTTAATGGAAGAGAAACATTACACGTATTTGAGAATAAAGTATTTAGAAATTATTTTTGGCCCAAAAACAGATGTACAAACAGGCGAATGGATATGGCTACTTATCAGTGAGCTACATTATATTTGTTGAAAACCAGATATAATAAGGAAAGTCAAGTCTCGTAGACTGCTATAGACAGGACATGTGGCAAAAATTGGAAATTTAAGAGGGTCACAATAGATTCTTGTAGGAAAACCAGAGGGAAAACGCCAAGTTGGTGGACCAAGTATGAGGTAGGACAAATAAAATAACCATGATTTGAGCGAAGTAGATTATACAGGGGATGTTTTGAAATCATTAGCTCAGAATAGAGATTTATGGAGAACTTACGTCAGCGTCGCTATGATCCTACAGGTTCGATAGTGACAGTGAGTTACTTAGTTAATGAATAGTTCTATTTTTTTAATTTTGAGAGATATTAAGCAAATCCTTGTTCACATAGTAATGCAGAGATTTATCGCAGAAGGGAATATTAATAAATTAATTTTACAATTATCACCGAATTCCGAAGGAATGAAATTATTGAGGTTGTTATAATGAAAAAGATTTTTGAAAAAAATATTATGCATCTTAACCTATCATATCTAGTAGGAACTAAAGTTGGCCATGGCAAAAATTAAATACATACACAGGGTGTTGCAAAAAAAACACAGACAACGGAGGTGAGGTGGTATTTTGAGATGTTTATCAAGAGTTCCGTTAGTTGGATTTCAAGACTCAATACTTGACAATACTCTCACAGTCACATCAAATTTTCAAAATATTCACCTCCCGTCTCATTGCAGAGCATACATGGACGGTGTAGTGATTGGCGCACACGATAAATACGCCTGGCCTTGTTTGGATTATTTCTGTAGCAGCGTGGATTCGGGCTATAAGATCCATATGTGATTCTACTGAAGTCTGATGAACAGACTGTTTCATGTCGCCCCACAAAACGTAGTCGAGATGGTTAAGGTCAGGTGATCTTGGACACCATTGGACTGGTCCCTCTCGACCTGGATACGTGGTATACAAATGTATCCTCACATTGGCATGAAGTGAGCTGGAGCTCCGTCGTGTTGCAGCCATATTCTTTTGCGAAGAACTCATCATATGTTCCGTACCTGTGAGGTGTTGTCAAGTAATGAATCTTCAAATCCTTCGAACTAACATTGATCTTGAGACATAATTAACTAGTCATAGTGTAAAAAGGCATCATTTCCGGACATTGCTACCTTATTAAAAATGATCAACCTACCACAATATATACCTCACCTCCGTTGTTGGTGATTTTTTGGAAACACCCTGTGTTTGTATGTATGTATATATATATATATATATTTAATACTTAATACAGGCTTTCCACTTTACAGCAGTTTGCCTTTGATTCCTACTTTCCAGATATTCCTATCTTCCCATTGTCCATCTTCCATACCCCTCTTCATCATGGCATCATATATTCCTTCATAGCATGATCTTCTATTTCTCCCCCTCTTCCTTCTGCCTGGTACCATCCAATCCAACACCTGTTCAGGCCACTGGTCTTCCGACATCCGTTCTACATGTCCATACCACTGTAGAGCTCTCTTTGTTATCCTATCGATAACAGTTTCTTGTGCATCCATTTCTTGTCTGATATAAGTATTTCGAATATATTGTAGGCTGGATATTCTCATACTTCTCCCTAATCCATCCATTTCTGTCGCCAAGATTATTTTCTGCATCCTTTCATTTATTGTCCAGCTTTCTGATCCATATGTAAGAATACTTTCTATTATTGTCTGTATGATCTCTTTTTTTGTTTTTCTGGTCAAATTTCTATTCCATAAAGGACCATTCAGGGATCTAATCGCCTTGCTTGTACAATTTACTCTGTTAATAATATATTTTTTTACATGTACCAGATTTATCTATTATGGATCCAAGATATTTAAATTCATCAACACGTTTAATTATCATATCATTTATTTGTAGGTCTTCTGAATTCGCTCCGTTTACCATATATTCTGTTTTGATATAATTTATCTTCAGTCCACCTTCCTCAAATGCATCTACAAACTTTCTAATCATATATTCTATATCTTCTTTATCTTGTCCTATTATACCTGGTCATCAGCGAATAATAAATTGTGCAGTAAATGGCCATTAATGTTGATTCCCATTCCCCTACATGGCATTTTATTTCATTAATACATCAACTAAATATATCTTGAATAATGTTGGTGACATCCCGCATCCTTGTATTAATCCTTTTGTTATATCAAATTATGAGGGTACTTTATTTCCAACCTTAATACTTGCTTTACAATCATACATTCTTTTCATAAAATGTACGTATAAAAGATGTCGTATAAGAGATTTAGGTATTCCAAACTTATCCGCACATTAAGTGAAAACCACAAGTCTGTATTACATATGCGTACATGTATTTAGTTTTTATTGAACTAAGGTAACGTACATTTATTATAGTGAGATTTGGGGTTTCCAAAGAACGGAAATACTAAATAAGGTATATACGCATTTTCTAAAATATATTACAGGACTTAGTAAGGCCGTTTCTAACTGTGGAATCCTATATGAATTTGGGTCATTCCAGGACGACGTAAACTGTAAAATTCGTGTACTCAAATACTGGTTGCGAGTAATCCAAGGTGAACAAACAATGCTTAGAGCAATTTGTTACGACCACCAAATTAAAAACATAGATGTTAAATTTTGGGCAGACGAAGTTAGGAGAGAACTCCAAAAGATTGGGATGGGCTGGATATGGGAAAAAGGGACTGAAAATCGCAAGAACGTGTGGAGAAAAATAAGGAGGAGGTACTTAGATATAAACCAACAAGATACTTTCGCCGAATGTACAGGAAAACGCTCACTGTGCTTACAAAGAGACCTAAAACACGTCTGGGGAAAAGAATCGTATATACTCAACCTAGGATTTAAAGAGAGATCAGGGCTTGCTTGGTTTAGGCTAGGGGCATGGAAATTTAAAAAAATTAACGACGATCACGATATGCGAATATGTCCAATGTGCGGGAAATTTGAAGATGAGATACATATATTAGGACAATGTAATGATTTAGAATATTGGAGACGTTAGTTATTACCGGAAAGATATCTAAATTCAAATCGGGAAAGATTGGCATGCTACGAGTTATTGGTAAATCCAGAACATTGGATAAACTTGGGTAAATTTCTGGACAAAACGCGGAAAATAAGAACAACACTCATTCATGAATAAATATATGTTATCAAAATGCAATAACATTAATTCTTAATAATTATATATAAATTAATTAAAGTATAATGCTATTGTGTTATTATTTAATTGTAATATTACTGTGTTTTCTTATGTAATTGTAATGTTATGGTTTTTTTAGTGTATAGTGCTATTGTGTTATTATTTAATTGTAATATTACTGTGTTTTCTTTATGTAATTGTAATGTTATTGCTTTTTTTAGTGTATAATGCTATTGTGTTATTATTTAATTGTAATATTATTGCGTCTTCTTTATGTAATTGTAATGTTATTGCTGTTTTTGTTGTTTATTTTTCTTCACGCTAGTAGCAATTATTTTTTTATTGTAACGGACTGTCAAAAGCACGTACGGCTTACTGCCCGTGCGACCCATATTTGTAAATAATATTGTAAATCTCTTACTTTTATCTAATAAAGTGCTATTTTCACGTTAACATGTGAAATAGCAAGTAGCTGTAAAACAAAGGTTTTTCAAGAATACAGCAATAACAAAATTTAGCATTATTTAAAACATAATACCTTTCTTAGAGATCATTGCTTTTATTTTAAAAAATTGAATATTTTAAAAAATGTAGTAATGAAGTTAGTTTTCAAAGCAGTTATAAATGTTAGGAGTCTGTATTTTATGACAGTGCCGTACCGTTGTCCAGAAGTATAAGGGATCATGATGTATGGGACTTTTGCTGACTCGAATCCACTTGGGAAATAAATTTTCTCGTCGAACATTAACCAGTAAGGAACCAGTCTCCAGAATTGTGACGAATTTGAGTAGCTACATTAGGTAGCGGTTCAACGTTGAGGAAACCAGTTATAATGACTGGAGGACCCGACATACTGACTACATGTCACCTCTATACTGCCTGGACGATCGGCCACCTCTTCAATAAACACATGTGGTTGTGAAGCCAGCAAACCTTTATTAGGTGATTGGCCTTCTAGGTATGTTGTACCACAGAGTAAGAGTAAGTTCATTATATGATAGTTAATTACATGTAACTATCATGCTAGCAGGTAGGATTCAACAAAAATAAAGTACTAGCTAATACCCGGCGTGCGCTGCTACTCCTAAATAAATGTTAATGTGTTTATACCACCAGCCGTGCACTGTTCGAGAATCTGCTTATCCCGATATTCTTGGCATCAATGAAAGACAAAAATGGTTATTGTGAGTTATCCGTAAAAGATAAACATATGCTGTTGCGGAATTTTTTGTAGAGTTTTTTTTTTTTTGAGGTATTCAATTCCGTATACAATAATTCGGTGTATTTGTTATGGTTTAGGCAGCGTAAGCAATTTACGTGTCAAAATAGGGACTTGATTTCACGTTTTTCACTACAAAGTGTGATTTGTAGGGGTGACGGGGTTGAGTACTACAACTCCCTTATAGCCTATGTTCATCCCCGAAATGTCCTGAACATTTTTTAAACCAGCCCCATCTCAATCGGATGCACAGTATGGCACAGCACGCTTGTTCGGGAATCGACATATCCCGATCTTCTTGGCAACAATGAAAAAAAAAATGGTCATTGTGAGTTATTCGTAAAAGATAAACGTATGCTGTCGCGGACTTTTTTGTAGAGTTTTTTGAGATATTCAATTATGTGTATATTAATTTGGTGTATTTTTATGGTTTTAGGCAGCGTAAGCCATTTAAGCGACAAAATAGGGACTTTATTTCACTTGTTTCGCTAAAAAGGGTGATTTTAGGGGTGAATGGGTTGAATATCACAACTCTCATATAGCATATGTCCATCCCGGGAATCTTCTGAACATTTTTCAAAAACCCCATCAAAATCGGATCAACGGTATGCCGCGCATAGAATTCGAAGGACCAAAAAACAAACAAACAAACATTGATTTTTATATATAACAAACTATATTTTAATTGAAATTGGTGCAATAGAATTAGTAATCCCTGTAAACATATCATATCGTCTTGAGAGGATCCAGAATTTACTCATTAATATTACTTATTTATTCCTCTATTCAGAATGGAGAGCAGATTGTGCTGTGAACCGCGAACTGAAATGTCTATGGTGCTATCCCAGTATAATGTAGATGAGTGGAATGAAGATATACTGTGTTGTGTTATATATGTTGTGGGTTGTCTTCTAGGTCCAAAACACAAGGCTCTACTCCCATGACACATTCCGCCATTTTTGGGTTGGGTTCGTGGTCGCGAGAGGAGACTGCAACACTCCCATTCTTGCTTGCTTTTTGTGACGGCAACAATGCGCAGACCAGTGTGCCGATTCTGAGATCGGTTTATCTCTAGACGGCTAATTACTTTTGATGCTTGATGAATACATTTTTATATTATTTTATCTACCCAAATGGCATTGTAGGAAAAATATGGTGCTTTATTTAGATTTATTGGGAAGTACCCCATAAGTTTTGTGAATTTAACCCTGTCAAAATATGTTTAGGTGTGTAGCACGCCGTTGCATTTGGTGGCATATATTGCGCACTATAGGGTTGATATGGGTAGAAATGTTGTTAGTCATTGTAGCTACCCTATCACTGATGATCGCATCAATACAAGGGAGCTGTGCCTCTCTGTGAAGCTCAGAGATTCTTGTGTATCGTGGGGCCAAAAAGTTAATTGTTATATATTCATTCAGTATTATTTGAATTTTTCTTTTGTGTTCTGCAGAAATAATGCAACAAGCTTCACACAACCCCCCATTCGTTCTTCCTGCCCTCTTTTTATTGTTCATGCTCGGAGGTATGAAGCTGTGTCCTGGTGGATCCCGACTAGATGCCCGACATCTGTGAAATGTCAACCAATTTTTTCCACTCTAACATGAGATCAGATGAAGGGTGACGTGAAATTAATGATGAAAGTTGGAATGGCATGAACGGGAGGAAGTAAGTAATGGAGAGTGTTGGTGGGATGAAATTCGGGAAACGAGAGAACGGCTTCAAAGCATGAAAATCTCGGACAGGTCCAACAAAGATACCACTCAGGAAACACCTGGATTTCAACCCGAGATCTCAGTTGAGTTAGTCATGAGCGTTATCCAAGCGTAAAGAGTGGCAATAAAATGCACAATATATTAAATCATATCTACCAAAATATAAAAATCGCTCTAGCGCTCACAATTTTCGAATGTTTGCAACAAAACTCGGTATATATTAGTAGAAAGAAAAGAGGAAGATATTCCTATAATTGCTGGGGATTTGACATGCTAACCGTTGTTATCCCTTAACTGGCAGGGGGTCATTCACCTCTGTAAATGGCATATGTGGTTGAGAGCCCCAGCATAGACCTGGTAGTTCAAGGGTCATTTATGTCTGTAGTCCATACAGTTTAATTTTAGTTCGTTAATTCGATGCATTGATTCAATTCCAAACCCCACCACATTCGCATATAATGAGATGATGTAATCATTTATTGATGAAAATCGTATTTCGGATAGAACTGTTAAACCTGATGGTCCTCTTGGTTTTTTCGATTGGAGTAGGCCACATGCCAGCACCTGTTGTATATTCTCACTTCTCTTCATAATAATCCTTCAAACTTACACCACACACTATCACATGAACATACACTCACCTCACACACTTCTTTGTACACAAATTGGTATCATCTTCGTAACGTGATCAAAAGAAGTGATTGAAAATAGATCTACCTGCACAGAGCGAAACCCGAAGTACGATGAGTTCAATGGGTGGCACAGAAAAGTATATTATTCTAAAAGAAGAATGCAGCAAATATATAAGTTGCTGAAAAAATCACATTATTATAGCGACGAGTCCACCGTTGTAGGTAACATCTTTGCCTCAGGTGCAAGGATCTATTTTCGTTCCGTGGTTGGGCCAAGTTTCTTGGGTAAAGGTTTTTTCGGGATCTTTCATAGTCTCTTATACGTATAACGAGAAAATGTAGATCCAAATATTAATTAAAACCATCTGGACATTATAAAACGCCTCTCATATTTATCTTGCTATGTGTGAATCTATTAGTCAGTGGTGTCTTTTATCTTAAATTTTCGTTCTCTGTTGGACGTTGCCGTGGATTTGTGGTAGCCACTCAGCCGGAGAGGCCCTCAAAGTCTTTGTATGGTAAAATAGTATTATGTAATTCGGAGTTTGAAATATTTTCTGGACATATTTTGAATCTTTACGACCAGGGAGACTTCGAACACACAGATTGCCTAAAATGGGAGAGGTTGAATAAGGAACAGAAATAAATAAATTAAGAAAAATCTCTGTTAAATTACAGCTATTAGATTTCATGAACGACCAAAACAAGTAACATTACCCTGCTATGTACACAGATTCTTAGAAAACATGTAATTTTGATCAGCGTTTTAACAATATCAATATAGGACACACTATATATTCTAACTATCGCCTTAGAGGTTTACCGATTATGAACGTAGGCTCTGATATCAAGGGCCGTGAGTTCAATCCCAGCCGATATTGATGGATCTTTTTTAGGATGGAGATATCAAAGGGACAAGCAATTTGTAATATATAATATTTTTTCAATGTTCTATTATTACAATTCGTAAATAGAATTGGACGGCGTTATGCAACAACCGACTAAGCGCCATTAAAATAGTTTTTATTTAATCTATTGCACTGGGTCATTAAGTACATACTTTTAGCGCCAAATCTTTAAATATAGCATCATTATTAAATAAAAATGTAAACGCCATCAGTTCTCTCAGAGATTCTGTGTTTTGCAACAAACGCAATAGAGACATGGTTAGTTACACTTGCTCTGCACAATGTCTATTGAAGGTTTGTGGGTTTACTATGGATCGCGCGAGGTTCTTTGAAATTAATAATTTCGACGAACATAAGACGAGCGGCGTGCAAGTTTACACGCATCTATACACTTCCTATACGAAACAAACCCCTTGACCATATGCAACCCGCGCACCGGCCACGTGCTTTTACAGCACTACTCCGAGTCGCTCCGCGTAATATAAATACCATTAAACTATGCCCACTATGCGATGACCATGAAAACTGGCAGCATATTATAGCATTCTGTAGAGAGACAGAACAACTTAGATTACAGATGCTGTCGGAGAGATTTCTCAGGTCGGATCGAGGGAGAGTGGCGTGTTGGGATCTTTTAGGACGGATCCGGAGTGAATCAAAAACATGCAAATTTTTGGGTACAGTAAGAAAATTGAGATATAACAAAATTGTAGATTAAGGATATATGTATTAACAATAAGAAGAATCTCAATATGGTCTTTGTTTTCGATCTTTAATCATGTTATATAATAAGTAGGTCTGATAAGTTGAATAGTCTGATAGTGCATTTAATGTCTGCAGGTAGGGGGGGAGGGGGGTAATATCGTGCGGTGTGTATATATATGGGGGTGTGTGGGTGTATGTGTGTGTGTTTTTTTTTTCTAATTTGTTTTCTAGCATTTTTTTTAATATTAATGTACGGAATGTGGATGAATGTAGATATGTATTATTGTGATTTAGTGTAGACATAGATTTTACTTATATGTAGCCTGTTATTGTTTTTTGATACAGGTGTATTTGTAGGTATTTGTTTATACTATTAGTTTTATTTTTTATTCATGGAAAAATAATGCACGTACGGCCAAGCAGGCCCGTGCGAAATGTAAATGCATATGTATTTTATTTATTCTGAAAAAAAAGGCAATAAATTCCATTATATATATATATATAAATACCAAATTCACCATCCTTGTATCAATCAAATTTTTAAAAGAAAAGCAACGCACCTAAATCCAATACAAAACATGCTACTCTACCATAAAAATCAATCGAAAAATCCCAATAAATAACCAACAATTACAAATATAAATTAACAGAAAAAAACAATCATAGGAAAATAATACCACCGATCTCGACATACTTTCCCAGCCTATACCTCAACGCACTTCTGCACTAGCACAGGACTCCCTCTCTTCGGACCTACTTGCCAAAAAAAATCAAAATAAAAAATTAAAATTCTCTGACCTTGCGCCAAGGGTAGCTCAAGATCCATATTTCACTCAAACCCAGAAAAGACAATATCTCTCTGAGTGCTAAAATACAAACAACAATTAAAAGAAACCAACGTTCAGACGAGAAGGGCCCGTCTTCAACACACAAATTGATCCTTTCGTTGGAAAAGCCGGGTAAACTGCTACGATGCCACGGAGTAGTAACAGGACTTTATTAGACTAGGAATAAGATATATACAATGTTATTTACAAATGTGGGTAGCACGGGCAGTAAGCCATACGTGCTGTTGACAGTTCCTTACAATAAATTAATATTTGGTAATAGTATAAAAAATCAAAAAGAAAACAATAATATTGCAATTACAAAAAGAAAACAATATTACAATTACATAATAAAATAACATTATGCATTAATGAAGTTATGTAGAATTATTAAGAAAAATTAATGGTATTGCATTTTGAAAACATGTATTTATCCATGAATTAGTGTTGTTCTAATTTGCCACGTTTTGACTAGAAATTTATCCACGTTTATTAAATTTTCTTGATTTACCATTAATTCGTAGCATGCCAATTTTTCACGATTTGAATTTACAAATCTTTTCGGTAAAAACAGACGCCTCCAATATTCTAAATCGATATATTTTCCTAATATATATATATATATATATATATATATATATATATATATATATATCGTCTTCAAAGCTCCCGACATTTGGACATATTTGCATATCGTGATCGTCGTTAATTTTTAGAAATTTCCACGCGCCTAGCCTAAACCAAGCAAGCACTGATCTCTCTTTATGCAAAGTTTCGAGTCGATCCAATGTTTTCAAGTGGGTGAAAATCGTGTTCAAAGATTACGTTACATAGATATAGGTCCGTTACATAGACAGACATAGGTCAAGCTAATATGAAGCGTGTAAAAAGGCAATAAATTCCATTCAACTACAAAGCCCATGTCCAAAAAATATATATGCAATGTTTAACTGCAAGGCACAAAAATCAATGCCAGAATCCAGCAATGGTAACCCACTGTATGGAGCAGATAGACTCCCTGCTTGAGTAACAGCGGATTCAAATCAGGGGAGACGCGGCGCGGAGGGCAGATAGTGAGGGTTATCCCATCTGACTTATTCAGGAGTTGTATCAATTCCCTACACCTTAAATGAGAGAATTGGCGTAGGATTTTAGTGCCTTGCAGTTAAAAAGGCAGACAATTTTTTGGACAATGCCTTAGTATATCACAACGCTTCTCTGGAAGAAATTTCAAGGTAGATTTCAGCATGCAACGGTTGACAGTTCCCTTCTTCCTTCATAAGAAAAATAATGCCGTGTGTCCCGTGTCCTATTTTTACGGCACGCAAAAGAACCTCAAAACAGAAATGAATGGCCCTAGATATTTATCAATCAGGATTTAATGTATTGCATAACGCCCAAACTCGAATTGCGACGCTAATTACCTCAGCTGTTAAAGAGCGTCAGTAAATAAAAAAAATTCCAACTAACTAATTTGTTCCTAGTTTAACCTCTGCCTAATAGGCCACTCGGGCATTACAGTGACACGATATTAAGGGAGAGGAAGTTAAAATCTTGATAACACATACACTGTGACCACGGATGAGGAATTAGGTCAATGGTAGGGACATCTCCAAGAAAACACGAACATTTAGGACAAGTCACCATATTCATACTAAACAAGGCGCATTTGATACGGTGATTATGATGACAAATTCTTGTTTGGGACTGTTGTGCCTTAAAGTTTCCCAACATTCGTTTTACAGGTGGAAAAAAAATCGAAAAAAAAAATGTCAACCAGGAAACTTGTCATGGCTGAGGATTTAACCTGGGCCTACTTGGTATGAGGCAGCGATTTTACCTGTGGATTGCAGTGATGGACTAATTAATTATAAGATGTAAATTATATAATTTTTACCTGTTAAGTCAGTCGTTCTCAACTAAGTTACTAAAATTCTTCAAGTTATTCTAATATGGAGGCCTTTCGAAAACAATGTTTCATCTTCTGCGTTTTAACTGCAACTTAAAACGCAGAAGATGAAACATTGTTTTCGAAATGCCTCCATATTAGAAATACTTGAAATTTAATAATTTAGTTGAGGACGACTGACTTACCAGGTAAAAAATTATATAATTAACTACTTATTACATAACCTCAACGGTGCTTTAACATGAATTTCTAAAGTGCTGATTAATTAACTATAGTCTATTATTTCCGCTTGGTGTAATCGAATGCTATTTTGGAACAAGCGATAAAAAAATATTTATTAAAAATAGTTCATTCGTATAAAATTGTAAACAGATCGAAAGCATTACAAGTGTTTTCTCCAGTTTTTGTGCGAATAAAAAAATATGTTTTTTTTTTTGGCATTTCTCGACCCCGGGTCGGTTTCTGTGTAAATTAAATGAACGAATTGTTAAACCCACCAAAGCGCGTCCCAAGCCAGGTTCAAAAAAGTGTGAGGGGGAGGAGTAAAAACATCTTTAAGAACCCCGGGTTCAGCCAGTCCAGTTTATAGTACCCATTTAAGGACCCCTTATCTAGGGTTACAGATAACTCTGCCTTGTAGTTCGCCATTCGTTTGACAAAGGCCAAGGAAAGAACCCTAAAAAAATACCCCTGGTCTTCCAGGTTGGGGGTTAGTGCAGTAGACCAGTTCCCTGCTCATTGGAAACAATAAATAATGCTTAACAGCCCAATATAAATAATGGATCATAAGAAGACATGGATTGAGGGCATTTTGGATACGGTGAAGGACAGGAAACTGCAGAATGGTGAAAGGAAGGATAGAGATGAATCGAGGAAGAGAATCAAATATTAATATTGGGCACAGGAAGATATTGTACACTTTTATAACTTGTTAAATAAAAAATAATAAGGTATTAATTTGTATTAAATCTATAAACATCGAAGTTCTATTTCACCTAAATAATTACGTAATTCCCTCTCTCGACAGGTCGTGCCGCTGTAAGGCCCAGGTGGCGTGTGTCATGCAAAAGTAGGCCTAACGAAAAAGTGAGAGGTTATAGTAAATTAATGGAAAGGAACTACTTAATTCCTTTATTTATGTGATTAGACATGATTAAAATTAAAAGATTTGCCATTTTTATTTTATTTTACAGATTTTTTTAAACTAAGGAACCCTGGCACATTAGGATAGAAGTCGTGTTAATGTTTCTAGATTGAGTGCGAAATGTGTGGGACGCTGAATACAAAACACTGCGCAGCTGGCTTCCTTAGCCACCAACATATTTCCTGTCCGATATCATATTGCATAACATTCTCAGACAAGTGGTTCGATTTTTTTTCTCTCCTGTTAAACTGTGAACTCATTTTTCTTCTATTTCACACGGGCAATATATGTTTTTTTTCAGGGATCAAAAGGAAACATTTTCTCTGTTATACCGATTTCCAAAATAATATAACTATTCAAGTTATCTTTAAAAAATATTCTATTTTTTTACGAATCTTCATGGATACTATTTCGTGGACTCCGATGATGACAGTGACAGCATCACAGACTTTACAGATTGAACCATTTGATCTGCTCCGTCACCAGAATTTATATTTGCACTCACGAATGCTTTTAGGTCTTCCAATTTGTACCTTACCCAATGGTCTGTACCTTTATGATTGGAATGGAAATTTCGTCTTGGATGCATTCGTTGTAAATTCAAATACTGATTTGATCTATATTCTTCAATTATTTATAATACACTTGAGAGATGTCCAATTCTTGACGAATAGATTAATTTGTTTTATGAACAAGATGAGTGTATCTATAGTAATTCTGTCCTAGGGCAGGTCTTTCACTGCAATCATATAATTTTCATGCTATTCATTAAAGCAGGATATTAATATTATAATACACATGAATGTTAAAGTTAATAATTTTGTATTTTAAAATTATTTTAATATTTAAACATAACTTAAATAAATAAAAACATCTAAATAATTTATTGTTGGTTATTGTTGAATAAAAATGTCTTAATAATAATTAAAGAAATTTTACTAGATAACGATTTTTGCAAAGAATGCTTTTAAAAATTGTTTTAAGTCATTGTTGTCAAAATTATACATCCATCCAATATAACTAATAAAAACACCTGCATAACTAAATATTCTTAAATGAATGTAAACTAAATTCTGATTGGATATTAAAACAATTAATTTTCTTATTTCACAAATCAAATTTAACCATATATTTAAAGAACTATTAACCAATATAAATTAAAAATAACATCATGTGTTGTAATAATGTTCTTTAAAAATTTAATAGAATAAAATTATTCATTCTGCATACAACTTTCATCAAAGATAGAAGCAATAAGAGCTATCCTGATAAAATGTAATGTTTAATACAAGAAGAATAATTGATTTAAAAGAAGGCTAGAATTTATATTCTAATAACGGTGAAGAATAATACCACCTGCATTTACTTAATCTGCTGGGAAGTTGAGAAGTCAATAAATTTGCAATGATTTCTAAAAGAAACATTTTTTTGTGATTTTGAAGTGTTTTCCCAACCTCCAGTGTATTAACTTCCGACCAGAGAAGACAATCCAGCTCTATCGAAAATTAAACCCAAACTAAACCTAAACCAATAATCCATTTTTGGAACTAAAATTAATCTTTAAAATGTTACCACCACATGGCGGATGAAGAGAACTACTTCTTCAACTTTGCAGCTTTATTAGGGAATTATAGTTGTGGTATCTTCCCGATGCTTTATATATATATAATCACTGACCCTATCGAACCCGTAGTTTCATGGTCGCGCGGACATAATATCCCCACACATCCCTAGCCTGAGCTAATTCTTTCCAATCATCCCCTGTACAACTTTAATGCTATTCTCCACCTCTTTCTTGGTTTACCTACAAGAAGCTTCCATGCACCTCTATCATTCTTCATCCATGTCACATGTCTGCCCATGGCAGTCTACGAGACTTAACTGTTCTTATTATATTTGCTTTTCTAAAAAGATCATGTCGCTCACTTATGTAGTCTTCTCCATTCTATTACCTAGTCTTCCCTCTTTGGAACAATTTTTTAAGACGTTTATTCTCAAATACTCATAATCTTTTTCCCTCCCTTAAGGTAAGAGTACATATTACTGGGATAATAACAGTTTTATATATTTTCAGTTTAACGTTATTTGTGAGAAGTTGGGACGACAAGAATCCCTGTAATGCATAATAACATGCATTTCCAGAATTATATATATATATATATATATATTCGAAGTGTTCTGCTCCAGAGCAGGTCGTTCACTGCAAACTCAGCATTCTCCTCTCTTTCCTTAACTCAGCTTTCCTTTTGTATCTGCATACAAACCATTTATTTTAATATTGTCTACCATCTGATGTCTTTTTCTGCCTCTAACTTTCTTTCCGTTGACCATTCCTTCTACAGCATCCTCCAGCAGGCAGTTTCTTCTTAGCCAGTGGCCAATCCAATTTATTTTCTTCTTCTTTATGAGTTTCAGCATTGTCTTTCACACACTCTGTTTAGCACATCTTTATTTTTTACTTTGTCGTTCCATTTTATAAGTTCGATTCTTCTCCATATCCACATCTCAAAAGCTTCCAGTCGCTTTTCCTCATTCCGTCGTAATGTCCAAGTCTCTGCACCATATAATGCTAAACTCCACACGAAGCAATACACTAGCTCTTCCTTAATTCTTCTGTCATAGGTCAGCAGAAATTGCTTCTCTTCTTGTTAAAAGCTTCTTTTGCCATTGCTATCCTCTGCTTTACTTCTTGACCGCAGTTCATGTAAAAATAGAGGTGAGGGATGCGATTCGATCCATGGAAAATGGATAAGCTCCTGGTGCCGAGTTCTATAAAGAAGCCATGAAAATTGATAAATGTACAGGGTACATAGTAGGTATTTTTAACAAAATTTTTGAAAAAGGACGCTTTCCATATGAATGGTCCACATCAACACTGCATCCTATTTACAAGGGTAAGGGTGGAGTTAACAATCCGTACAATTACCGCTGTGTCTCTCTTGTGCCGGAGTTTGAAAAAACGTATTGCACAGTGCTATATAACAGGCTAAAAAAATTGGGTAAATGAAAATAATAAAATTTCACAATACCAAGCCGGGTTCAGGGAAGGCTCTCAGGACAGTGGATATTCTATTTGTCCTGAGAACTGCAATTAAGAGATGTTTGAGTGTCAAACAAGGCAGGTTACACTGTACTTTTATAGATCTGAAAAAAAGCATTTGACTCTGTTGAACGCAATGCCCCATGGCAGAAATTATGGCAAGTAGGGGTATCTGGAACTGTGATTAGGGCGCTAATCGGAATTTATAAAAAAAAGTGGAGTTCTGTGTTAAATATGGGAGGGACAAAGTTTCAGAAAATATAGAAGCAGTTAAGGGTGTAAAACAGGGATGCGTATTGTTACCAATGTTATTTAACTTATTTATAGACGATGTAGCTTTGATGCAGGAAGTAAAGGGGATCGATGCTCCAACGGTGGGTGGGCGAAGTATTCCTGTTCTAATGTATGCAGACGACTGATGCCTCTTTTCCACGAAAGTAGATGACATGCAGAAGGGTTTAGATTTACTATCGACATACTGTACGACTTGAGGACTTACTGTTAACGTTAGCAAAACTAAAGCCATGACTTTTAAAAACGGGTCGGCATACAGCGGGAGGGAAAGGTGGACATACCGTGGTGAGAATTTAGAAAATGTTAAAACTTTGTCTACTTGGGGATGACTTTGATAATGAATGGAAAATGGACGAGACACATCGAGAATGCAACAATGAAGGCTAGGAGCCGGACAAGCGAAATGCTTACTAATATGTCAAAATTTGCGAAACATACCGATGCGTACACTAGAACAGGTTTATTCTTCGACTGTGAGAGCGACCATGCTGTATGGCTCAGAATTATGGGGTTGGGAACGAACGGGGACACTAGATAAAATTCAACCTATTTTTCATAAGAAAGCGATGAGATTAGCAACGGGGACTTCAAATTGTGGCATATTGAAAGAATTCGGTACATTTTCGGACAAAATAAGGGGCAAAATTATGGCTATTAAGTATTGGTTGGACATAATAAATGGGAATCAGGACTCGCTTACAGCAGACTGTTACAATGAACAGAAATGCAGTGTGTTTCGGGAGATTGGTTAATCAGTGAAGAAAGGGGATTGAAGGGCATAGGGATGGGTTGGGTATGGGAGAGGAGTACGCGGAATATTAGAATTGTTTGGAGGAGAGTTAAGAAGAGACTAATGTATATAGACAGGCAGTAAATAGAAGCCGAGTGTAGCCAGAAAATATCGCCCAACCTGCAGACGGAACTGAAACTTTCGTGGGGAAGGGAGAAGTTTATTGACTCTTTGGATGGTGACGATAGAAGTGCTATTGCATGGTTTCATTTGGGGGGATGGATGGCCCATAATTTAACAAATGATGAAGGCTTTAAACTATGCCCGCTATGCCATGACCATAAAAACTGGCAGCATATTATAGCATTCTGTAGAGAGACAGAACAACTTAGATTACAGATGCTGTCGGAGAGATTTCTCAGGTCGGATCGAGGGAGAATGGAGTATTGGGATCTTTTAGGACGGATCGAAAGTGAATCAAAAACATGCACATTTTTGGGTACAGTAAGGAAATTGAGATGTAACAAAATTGTAGATTAAGGATATATGTATTATCAATAAGAAGAATCTCAATATGGTCTTTGTTTTCGATCTTTATTTATATTATATAATAAGTAGGTCTGATAAGTTGAATAGTCCGATGGTGTAGTCTATTTGATGTCTGCAAAGCCGGGGGGACGGGGGTATGAGCGTGCGGTGTGTATATGTGTGGGGGTGTGTGGGTGTGTTTTTTTTTCTACTTTGTTTTCTAGCATTTTTGTAATATTAATGTACGGAATGGGACTTTTCTTATTTATTTATACACGTGGTATTTTCATGGATGATTGTAATCTTTTTTTATTCTGACGCTTTGCCTAATTTAAAGAATAGATTAAAATGTATTAGATGTAGAATATATTCTCCACGTTTTCAAATAATTACCATATGGAGAGATTCGATGTGACAAAGCCGTTAAATAACATTTCAAGAATGTGTTGCGTTCTTGTGATTTATTTAATTTAAATGATGGAAAACGCCTCTACATACAATTTTGTCCACATTTTTTTATGGAGAAATTTACCCTCAAATTTATACTAATTTTTTATTACCACCTTAAATATGTATGCAATTAATCTATTATTGTTAATTGAAATTGTTTTATTAGGCTAGACATTAATAACCGATTTGTACATGAAAGACTAATACAGTATAATAATTATATCATTAATTATCTCTATGGATCATCTAACCTGCTGATACAATGGCGCATTTACTAAAGCCCTCCACTGCTCTGTATCCGCAGTTAACTAAACCCAGTACATGTCACTGATCCATTGATATATTTTTTCACTACCAAATTGTAGGTTTTCTAACTGATATTTCCCCTACGGTATCCCAATAAAATATTGAAGTAATGTATACGGTCATCCATTCGCGGAACTACATACTACTGACAGTATTGGGATAACCTTATAAATTCGGCAGTTCTTCGTTTCTATTCTTCCTCCTTTCCCCGTTCTGATCAATCATTGGAACGAATATTCGTCTTAGGATCCTATCTTCAGATATTCTTAAATAGTTTTCTTCACTTAATGTAACCGACAATGTTTCACACACAAAGTAAAACAGGTACAGGCAAGATTATATTTTATTCATTTTAATTTTAAAATCTTGGACAAAAATCGAGAAGACAGTAATCTTTAATTTGAATATCATTTATATTATTTAAATTAATCATATATATCAAAACATAAAGGGAGTACTCGTAATATCATTATAACTGCGATTTATTGAATATCATGTGATATTAGAAATATAGTGGATCTACCGTGATTATTTAATGAAACAAAATGTTAAATACGAAGAAGAGAAGATGATACAAATGTAGCATACCGCTTTCTATTTAACCTCAAAATATAAAATAACGTATATGTACGAATACTTTCTTCGCCTCTGTGATTAAAGTATGTGGATGTGAGACCTTCAGTCTTCTAGTTGACAGAGGGCCATCTAGGCCTGTAGCTCCATGGAGGATGCTGATATTACGATTTTAATTGTATGGTTCAAATTCTGGTTAATTGAAGCATTTTCTTTTTAAATAATAAAACATGAGAATACATATTGAAAACATTCAAACAAATTACTTTATACAATGTATAAAAATATTTGCGCTAATATATGTTGTCCGTGAGATGTTGTCCGTATTAAACGCATTGGACTGTAAAATATGGTATTATTTAACGGATAAGTAATAATAAGTTAAACTATAGATTATACATTGATAGACAACTACATTCACATACGTATAATGCAATTTACTTATATCTGATAAATCAGAATCGAAATACTTAAAAAAGTTATAGACCTTGTAAATGTTTCAAATACTCAAATCCAAATTCAAAATTGAATGAACTATGGCAAGTAGTGAAAAGAGTAGAGAACTGAAACAGAAATCATGTCACAAATTACCTGAATAAATTCTAATTAATTGATTTTGCAATTTACTGTGAAGAACGTATATATTATAGGAATCGATTTCGCACTGTATCACTGACATATAATATATTTGTTATGTAATAAGACAGACGTTCTCAAAAAGATGGATCAGATGTTAATGTTTGACACTTCTATTGTGGAATTCCTGGTAGTTCCTGTCCTGATTGACGCCGCGAAAATTAAACATATAGACAGGTTCACAGGATAAATAATGTTTGGTATATTATACATAATAATAATAATAATAATAATAATAATAATAATGTTTTATTTATTCTGACAGAGTTAAGGCCATAAGGCCTCCTCTTCCACTCATCCAGCCCAAATACAAATAAAGATTTGACAATATAGATATACACTATACTAATTATAAAGAAATAAAAATACATTAAATGTGCAAGGTAAATATCACATGCAAACGATATTTTTTACAATAATAACAATAATAAGATAATAATAATAATAATAACAATAATAATAATAATAATAATAATATAAATATGATGTAGATTATACGAGACACACCAATCAATCAATATATATATATATATATATATATATATATATATATATATATATATATATATATATATATATAAACTTACACCGGGTAATGATGAAGTCGAGGTTAGAGCAGATATACATTTACGTTTCTTTTAAAAGATGCCAATGTCCAATACATCACTTGGGTGTTAAATATATTATCACAATAATTTGATAAATCTGACTTGTACAAGAGCGTGAAATTAATTATTTAGAAGATAAAGTGGGCGAACAACTCATGTGTTTCCTGATTTTCTAGTATCGCTATGCGGTAGTGAATAAATAGTGCCTACTATAAGCCAACACACTCAGTCTATTAATTAACATTAAGAAACAGAGGCTGGAAGTAAATATAGAAGAAACTATGTACATTGTCGCATTAAGTAACATAAATATTAAATAGGAATGGACACTTGATTTTAAAAAAAGGAACATTTTGAAGATGTGGCGGAATTGGAATACATAAGTTCAACAATTTCGAACAGGAATAACATGCAGTGAGGAATGAAAAGCATCTGGTCCGAAATCACATGCTATTTTAAGTTACAAGGAAACTAGACTCGCAATTTTACCAAAAAAAAAATCTAAACCAAAATTGTATAAATCGGAAAATCTTTTACAGTTATTATATGGTGCGAAATATTGAAGCCTACTTTGATAGAGAGCTCATTATTGCGTGTATTTATTAATAACGATATTAATTATATAATAATAATAATTTATTTTACCTGACAGAATTGAGCTATATTCCTTCTCTATGACTTCACTTCCGTGGCGAACGAAACGGAGCTTGGGCAAATTTACCTCGGGTTTCTCCCGTTTCCCTCTGCCACAATTTCGTTCCACCATTTCTCCATACTCATCTCACCCATTTCGTTCAATTTCATTCATCAGCCAGTGTGGTGGTGCGTCAGGAGTGGTCGGCCGGCATCCATGTCATTCACATCTCATCTCATCCCACGACCCGACCCCAAGTTAGACACGAGTTGTGGATATTTTTTAAATCTCATAAATCTCATAATTTATATATATATATATATATATATATATATATATATATATTCGGAAACTACGGGTTCGATAGTGCCAGTGAGTAAGTATGTAGAAGGATAATTAAAAAAAAACATTGAAAGGAGATGCCTGGAGAGCAATAGGAGATCCTAAGAATACATAACAGGATATATGCTAGATGAAGGTGATTTCTATACTTTCTTCCTACCGGCGTGAGAAAAGTTAATTAAAAAGCAGCCCAGGTACAGGAAAAAGTAATTTGTAATATATAATATTTTTTCAATGTTTTATTATTACAATTCGTAAATAGAATTGGACGGCGTTATGCAACAACCGACTAAGCGCCTATAAAATAGTTTTTATTTAATCTATTGCACTGGGTTATTAAGTACATATTTTAGCGCCAAATCTTTAAATATAGCATCATTACTAAATAAAAATGTAAACGCCATCAGTTCTATCAGAGATTCTGTGTTTTGCAACAAACGCAATAGAGACATGGTTGGTTACACTTGCTCTGCACAATGTCTATTGAAGGTTTGTGGGTTTACTATGGATCGCGCGAGGTTCTTTCAAAATAATAATTTCGACGAACACAAGACGAGCGGCGTGCAAGTGTACACGCACCTACTATACACTTCCTATACGAAACAAACCCCTTGACCGTATGCAACCCGCGCACCGGCCACGTGCTTTTACAGCACTACTCCGAGTCGCTCCGCGTAATGTAAATACCAAATTCACCATCCTTATATCAATCAAAATTTTAAAAGAAAAGCAACGCACCTAAATCCAATACCAAAACATGCTACTCTACCATAAAAATCAATCGAAAAATCCCAATAAATAACCAACAATTACAAATATAAATTAACAGAAAAAAACAATCATAGGAAAATAATACCACCGATCTCGACGTACTTACCCAGCCTATACCTCAACGCACTTCTGCACTAGCACAGGACTCCCTCTCTTCGGACCTACTTGCCAAAAAAAATCAAAATAAAAAATTAAAATTCTCTGACCTTGCGCCAAGGGTAGCTCAAGATCCATATTTCACTCAAACCCAGAAAAGACAATATCTCTCTGAGTGCTAAAATACAAACAACAATTAAAAGAATCCAACGTTCAGACGAGAAGGGCCAGTCTTCAACACACAAATTGATCCTTTCGTTGGAAAAGCCGGGTAAACTGCTACGATACCACCGGATAGTAATAGGACCTTATTAGACTAAGAATAAGATATATACAATGTTATTTACATATGTGGGTAGCACGGGCAGTAAGCCATACATGCTGTTGACAGTTCCTTACAATAAATTAATATTTGGTAATAGAATAAAAAATCAAAAAGAAAACAATAATATTACAATTACAAAAAGAAAACAATATTACAATTACATAATAATAAAATAACATTATGCATTAATGAAGTTATGTAAAATTATTAAGAAAAACTAATGGTATTGCATTTTGAAAACATGTATTTATCCATGAATGAGTGTTGTTCTAATTTACCGCGTTTTGTCCAGAAATTTATCCAAGTTCATCAAATTTTCTTGATTTACCATTAACACGAAGCATGCCAATTTTTCACGATTTGAATTTACAAATCTTTCCAGTAAAAACCGACGCCTCCAATATTCTAAATCGATATATTTTCCTAATATATATATATATATATATATATATATATATATATATATATCGTCTTCAAAGCTCCCGACATTTGGACATATTTGCATATCGTGATCGTCGTTAATTTTTAGAAATTTCCACGCGCCTAGCCTAAAACAAACAAGCACTGATCTCTCTTTATGCAAAGTTTCGAGTCGATCCAATGTTTTCAAGTGGGTGAAAATCGTGTTCAAAGATTACGTTACATAGATATAGGTCCGTTACATAGACAGACATAGGTCAAGCTAATATGAAGCGTGTAAAAAGGCAATAAATTCCATACAACTACAAAGCCCATGTCCAAAAAATATATATGCAATGTTTAACTGCAAGGCACAAAAATCAATGCCAGAATCCAGCAATGGTAACCCACTGTATGGAACAGATAGACTCCCTGCTTGGGTAACAGCGGATTCAAATCAGGGGAGACGCGGCGCGGACGGCAGATAGTGAGGGTTATCCCATCTGACTTATTCAGGAGTTGTATCAATTCCCTACAGCTCATTGGAAACAATAAATAATGCTTAAAAGCCCAATATAAATAAGCCGGATGGATCATAAGAAGACATGGATAGAGGACATTTTGGATACGGTGAAGGACAGGAAACTGCAGAATGGTGAAAGGAAGGATAGAGATGAATCGAGGAAGAGAATCAAATATTAATATTGGGCACAGGAAGATATTGTACACTTTTATAACTTGTTAAATAAAAAATAATAAGGTATTAATTTGTATTAAATCTATAAACATCGAAGTTCTATTTCACCTAAATAATTACGTAATTCCCTCTCTCGACAGGTCGTGCCGCTGTAAGGCCCAGGTGGCGTGTGTCATGCAAAACGTAGGCCTAACTATAAAATATGAGAAGTTATAGTAGATTAATGGAAAGGAACTACTTAATTCCTTTATTTATGTGATTAGACATGATTAAAATTAAAAGATTTGCCATTTTTATTTTATTTTACAGATTTTTTTAAACTAAGGAACCCTGGCACATTAGGATAGAAGTCGTGTTAATGTTTCTAGATTGAGTGCGAAATGTGTGGGACGCTGAATACAAAACACTGCGCAGCTGGCTTCCTTAGCCACCAACATATTTCCTGTCCGATATCATATTGCATTACATTCTCAGACAAGTGGTTCGATTTTTTTTTCTCTCCTGTTAAACTGTGAACTCATTTTTCTTCTATTTCACACGGGCAATATTTTGTTTTTTTTTTTTTTCAGGGATCAAAAGGAAACATTTTCTCTGTTATACCGATTTCCAAAAATAATATAACTATTCAAGTTATCTTTAAAATATTCTATTTTTTTACGAATCATCATCGATACTATTTCGTGGACTCCGATGATGACAGTGACAGCATCACAGACTTTACAGATTGAACCATTTGATCTGCTCCGTCACCAAAATTTATATTTGCACTCACGAATGCTTTTAGGTCTTCCAATTTGTACCTTACCCAATGGTCTGTACCTTTATGATTGGAATGGAAATTTCGTCTTGGATGCATTCGTTGTAAATTCAAATACTGATTTGATCTATATTCTTCAATTATTTATAACACACTTGAGAGATGTTCAATTCTTGACGAATATATTAATTTGTTTTATCAATAAGGTGGGTGTATGCGTTGTAAGTCTGCCCTAGGGCAGGTCTTTCACTGCAATCATATAATTTTCATGCTATTCGTTAAAGTAGGATATTAATATTATAATAAACATGAAAGTTAAATTTAATAATTTTGTATTTTAAAATTCTTTTTAATATTTAAACATAACTTAAATAAATAAAAACATCTAAATAATTTATTGTTGGTTATTGTTGAATAAAAATGTCTTTATAATAATTAAAGAAATTTTACTAGATAACGATTTTTGCAAAGAATGTTTTTAAAATTGTTTTAAGTCATTGTTGTCAAAATTATAAATCCATCCAATATAACTGATAAAAACACCTGCATAACTAAATATTCTTAAATGAATGTAAACTAAATTCTGATTGGATATTAAAACAATTAATCTTCTTATTTAACAAATCAAATTAAATCATATACTTAAAGAACTATTAACCAATATAAATTAAAAATAACATCATATGTTGTAATAATGTTCTTTAAAAGTTTAATAGAATAAAATTATTCATTCTGCATACAACTTTCATCAAAGATAGAAGCAATAAGAGCTATCCTGATAAAATGTAATATTTAATACAAGAAGGATAATTGATTTAAAAAAGGATAGAATTTACATTCAAATAACGGTGAATAATAATACCACCTGCATTTACTTAATCTGCTGGGAAGTTGAGAAGTCAATAAATTTGCAATTATTTCTAAAAGAACATTTTTTTGTGATTTTGAAGTGTTTTCCTAAACTCCAGTGTATTGACTTCCGACCAGAGAAGACAATCCAGCTCAACCGAAAATTAAACCCAAACTAAACCTAAACCAATAATCCATTTTTGGGACTAAAATTCATATTTAAAATGTTAACACCAGATGACGGATGAAGAGAACTACTTCTTCAGCTTTGCAGCTTTATTAGGGAATTATAGATGTGGTAGCTTCCCGATGCTGTATATATAAAATCACTGACCCTATCGAACCCGTAGGTTCATGATCGCGCGGACATAATATCTCAACACATTCATATCTCCACATTGTCCCTGGTACCTCGTTTCCATATATTTTTTTGTCTTGGTGTAACCTCTCACCATCTTCTTTAATTAGTGTTATTTAATTATCTGGGATATTTTGGAGATGAGAGTGGAGGAAGTGTCACTTCAAGCTCATATTACATCTCAGAGCCCCGAAATTTTCGTGCAAGGTTTTTACAATTTCCTAGTATTGATCATCTTTGGCATTACCCAGAAAATTATCGATGACATCCTTGTATGATTCCCAAGTTTGTAGTTCATCGCCAGAGATGCGGTTATCTAAAGTAACATCCCTAAAAAATTTGTGAATCTAGGTCCATCAAAAATTCTTCCTTCACTTTTGTTTCCCACAGATACAGAATTGTTTATCAATTTATTGGTAACAAAGGACTTTTTCCCCAAAACATCAACAAATTCCTACATTAATTCTAGTTTTTTTGTGCAAAAGTGGTAGTACCATTTTTTCCAAAATCAATTATATTGGACGATTTACTACATTCTTGTCCCTAGCTCCAGTCGTTTCCTTTCGATCAATTAGTGCCTTTTATGTGCCCCTGGATATAGAGTCCCATTCAAACCCGGTCGATATTGATGGATGTTTTAGGATGGAGATATCAGAGCGACACGTTCTCCGGGCGCTTCAAGCCGTGTGTCTCGTGTCTTAAGATTTTTGGTAGCGTTAAACAACCTCGAGCCTAAATTTAAGGTTCTGATATAAATTTGGTCGGCTTTTCCGAATCAAATACGTCTTAAATGCCTACTAGGTGTTGCTTTGAGGCGATAAACTAATTACTTAGAATTCATTGACATCTATACGGGAATAAGCGTAAATTAATTAACTTGGTAATGTACCTCCCGCTATGTACACTCTTATCCAACGTGGGGATGCTCACGTATAGACAGATCCCCCTACTCGCTCAGGACATACGTTATATGATAGAAACAATTTTATATTTTCAAATTTATCATTAGATTGCGACACAATTCTATGAAATCAGAAACACTGATGAGGTCACCGTCACAGAAATATTGCAAAAACATACGTCAACATAAAGGAAGAGCAGGTGTTGTTTAATTTTGATGGAATGTGTTTATCGAGTTCCCTCACTAACAGTGACACGTTTTATTTATTACTAATGTAACAACTTTATTATACGTTAATTAGCGTAAGAAAAATTCTCATAAAAATAACTGAAAATAAAGTATCCACCTTTGTCTGTATAATATCTATTGTACACAGGCATTTGTTTATTATCTCGAGATTTCATATATTTAATTTATTCAGAGATTTTCAATGTTTATATATATTTGTGTGCCAAAAGGTTTTTCTTTCCTTCTCCACTCGTCCCTATCCATCAACTTCATGCCCTCCAGGCCCAAGTTCTCATTCCAGTTCTTATTTCTTGCATCAATGAGTATCGAGGTCTTCCTTTCTATCTTGTTCCAGGTTCCAGGTTAACACATTCTTCTAGCGTTCGCCGAACATTCCCATACTAAATTACCCCTTGTGTCTTATATAATCTACTATCGAATATTAATTAACGGACTTAAATATATATTATCAAATGCCTGCGAATTTTTCTTCTGCTGCACGTGGTTTAACAGGTGTTTAAACTAATTTTAGTGTTTTGAATTCAAATATGTTAACAGTACTTTCGTATCACTTAAGGTTTCTTTGCCATGTTGAAATGAGGTACGTATTTATTACCTTCTACATTACCGTATATGTGTCCACCGCTGTGGTCTCGAGGTAGCGTGCTGCCTTGTCACGCAGCGTACCCGTGCTCGATTCCTGGTCGGGAAAAGCTCCTAGCTGAGGTTTTGTTCGGGGTTTCTCCTCACCTGTAAGACAAATATCAGGAAGCTTAGGTCCCAACTGTTCCCGAAAATCGTCTAGCCATCATCGTCATCTTTATCATTATCATCCTTCACCGGTGTGGAAAGCAACGGGAAGCTACCACACCTATAACCCCTAGTAAAGCTGCGAAGCATAGCATGGAAGTGCTATGATTGCTGGGAAAGAGCTGCACTCATGCAGAATTACTGTGGATGGATGGATGGATGGATATTATATTTAATAGCCATAATCCTTTAAATTACTGTAAAAACTACAGAGACTTCATACGAAATCGATTGTGCAGATAAGACATTTTAAAATAATTTTAAAAACTTCTATTGTACATTAGCATCTCTATTTTTCTCCTCCACTCAGCAAGACATGAACGGCAGAGTTGATTAACGTTTGTGCTCCTGCCGAGTATTCTCTCCCGCTAAACACCAACGATAGGAGACAATCTGAGAGACATTCCATAGACCCTGGTACCTCGTTTCCAAATATTTTTTGTCTTCATGTAACCTCTCAGCATGTTCTTTAATTAGTGTTCTTTAATTATCTGAGATATTTTGAAGATGAGCGTGGAGGAGGTGTAACTTCAAGCTCATATTACATCTCAAAGCCCCGAAATTTCCGTGCATGGTTTTTACAATTTCCTGATATTGATCATCTTTGACATTACCCGGAAAATTATCGATGACGTCCTTGTACGATTCCCAAGTTTGTAATTCCAGGTCAGACATGCAGTTATATAAAGTAACACCCCTAAAAAATTTGCGAATCTGTGTCCATAAAAAATTCTTCCTTCACTTTTGCTTTCCACAGATACAGAATTGTTTATCAATATATTGGTAACAAAGGACTTTTTGTCCAAAACATTAACAAATTACTTAATTAATTCTGGTTTTTTAGCAAAAGTCGTTTTCTTTTCGGGCAATTAGTGACTTTTCAGTGCCCCTGGATATAGAGCCCCATTCGCACGAAAAACACGAACATTTTGTGTACCCTCCTTGTTGCCCCATAACATAACACACAGCTTAATGTCACAGCACATATACCACTTGTGTTCATTATATTTTATTTTATGTAGAATAGTACACAATTTTTATATGGTTTTTTATGTACACCGACTAAACTACTGGAACTGAAGCATAATTTTTTTCCATTATGCTGAAGAACGCCCTTTAGATTTATTTTGATAGAGTCAATGAATATAAACCAACCAGCCGATTCATAAATTCTTCGTATGCTACCATTTAAGCCAGGGAGACAACAACAGTACACTACTTTCCTTCATTACGAAATACTTTTAAATTCTATTTCACGATGTCTATACTAATAATAAGTTATACCAGGAATTAATAACTGTCTTATTTAAATTTCGAACATAAAAATCAGCTTTTTTGTATGACTCTAATCGCGTAACAAATCGTTTCATTTTTATTAATATATATTTTACGGATTGTTGTCTTTTGATTCTAGAGACAAATTGAAGCCATCTTCTGTGCTAGAGGTGGAAGGAGTGCTGGTACCAATCTCTTCTAATGTTGTTGGTAGTATTGTATTTGTAATATCTGGTCCATGAGCTATAGGTCTAATTGCTGATGGTAGATTTGGGTACGTAATGGCATTCTTGTTTTTTTATTAAGTCCTCACATTTTGCATGAACAAAAAATAACCATCATTATAATGAATCGTTGTCATATCCAAACCATAGGAATACCAAATGCCAAAGATACGTAAATGGTCACCTTTATATCACTGTCTTGAATTTTCGGCTGAAACTGTGTCATTTAACTAGTAGAGTGCCGTAGGATGAACCTACCCACAGTTAAACAAAATGACAAATTAGTATGAATAAAATCGGTTAGTATATTATAAAATTGTATTGTATTTTAGGTGTGTACACATTTCAATACAACACGCATATACCGCATGCAAGTGGTGGATCGCGCGCTCTATTTGTTTTGTGCTTAAATAAAATTGTGCAATAATTATACATGATACGCAAAACTAGTAACAGTTTCGTTATTAGGGTATTGGACTTGACTTATTTTCACTAAAATATTTCACCTCGCAAAATTTTCTTAGGCCTATATATATCCACATAATTATCAATTATCGACGCCAAATCTGATGCTACAGCTACTCCTCTTAAATTGTTTCACATACTGAAGTCTAGAATGAAATAAAAAATCTAAGAACTAAGGGATATTACAACTCCTCTGGCCTTTATTTCATTACACTTTTTTCACACATATATTTCAACCAGCACTAGAAGCTAAAAGGTGTTTGAAACAATGGTTGATGCTATGGAACGCAATGCTTTGGAGAGATCTTATACTAGCCTTGCAGAAGAATCTTGGTTATTGATAGCTTCCTTTTCATTCTTAAAGCAACCGACCTATACAATGCAGCAATATTTGAAACTCAAAATTTTAGCTCCATGTTTCACTCAACACATTAATTAACTCCTACTCCACCACACCACGAGTACAACAATTCAGCCATTGTCAGGTATCGCATGTAAATACAAATGCAGAACTTAAGTGCGAATAAAGGACGAAATAAGAGAGATTGATAATAGAATATACACTTTCAAAAATGATATAAAAACGGACTAAGTGGCGCGTCACCAGTTATAACTGTGAAGCAATCACTGCTCACAACCGTCCTATACATATATCAGGGTGTTGCAAGAAAGCACTGTACTCGGACGTCAGGTGGTGTATTGATATATGTTGACCATTCTTAACAAGGTACCGATGTCACAATAAGAGTAGCTAACTTCTCAAGAGTTCCGTTTCAACGCTCAAGAATTGACAATACTCCCACAGTCACACCAAGTTTTCAAAATATCCACATCCCATCCCATTTCAGAGAGTAGATCGGAGGTGTAGTGATTGGGTCACACGTTCAAATACGCCTGGCCTCGTTTGCATTATTTCTGCAGCACGTGGAATCGGTCTATACGATCCATACGTGACTCTACAGGTGTCTGATAAACAGACTGTTTCATTTCGCCCCACAAAAAGTAGTCGAGATGGTTAAGATCAAGTCATCCAGTGAGCCGATTCTGAAATTTGTTTATCTCTTCACGGCTAATTACTTTTGATGCTTCATGTGTAGGTTTTCTGTAAATTATTTTTTTCCTACCTAAATGGCGTTTTTGGAAAATTTTGTTGTTTATTGTGATTTATTGGGAAGTACCCCATAAGTTTTGTGAACTTAACCCTGTAAAAATATGTTTCGGTGTGCAGCAAGCCGTTGTATTTGGTGGCCTATATTGCGCTCTATAGGGTTGATATGGAAAGCAATGAGCATGTCAATATAAGGGAGCTGTGCCTCTCTATGAATATCAGATATTCTTGTGTATTGTGAGGCCGAAAAGATCATTTTTAGACATTCATTCAGTATTATTTGAATTGTTCTTTTGTGTTTTCCAGCAAGAAAGCTTCAAGCTTCACACAACCTCGCTCGTTCCTCATGTCCCATTTTTATTGTTCAGGCTCGGAGCCATGAGGCAATATCCTGGTGGGTCCCGATTAGATGCCCGAATCAACATATTTTCAACACGTGTGAACTGTCAATCTATTTTTTCCATTCTAACATGAGATCAGATGAAGGATGACACGAAATTAATGATGAGAGGTGAAATGGCATGAAGGGGTAAATGAGTAATGGAGTGTGCTGAAGGGATAAATTTCTGGAAACGAAGAGAACATAAGGATAAGCATGAAAATCCCGGAGACGTCCATCAACGATATCACCCCGTTACCTCCTGAATTTGAAACTGAGGTCCCAGTCGTGGTAGCCATGAGCGTTATCCAAGCGTAAAAAGTGGCAATAAAATGCCCAATATATTAAATCATATTTACTAAAATATATAAATCGCTCTAGCAGTCACAATTTTCGAACTTTCGTAACGAAACAAAGTATATAGTACTAGTGGAAAGAACTTGATCTCGCTAGACTACTACGTGTTCTGTCACATGGAGTCCCTGTTTTACGAGATCCCTGTGGCATCCGAGGAAGAACTACTGGCCCGGTTTATAATTATAATAATAATAATAATAATAATAATAAGAAGAAGAATAATAATGATTTATTTTAGCTGGCAGAGTTAAGGCCATAAGGCCTTCTCTTCCACTCAGCCAGCGAATAGTAAAATTATACAAAAATTACGTATATATTACAATTTTAAGATATTATTAAAATACAGACTAAACAAAATACAATGATGATGTAATCTAATACTAGCTAATACTAACAAAAACATAGAATATAATAACATTAAAATGATATAAAATAAAGTAAGTAGCTTCCTAAATGATTATTAATGGAATGCTCTATATAGTTGTTATGCAGTTAATGTTTTCATTGTGTCGAACTTAAGATATCAGTTAATTTGGATTTAAATAATGATAGCGATTGACAATCCCTGACACGACTCGGAAGTGAGTTCCATGCTCTAGCCATAGATATTGTGTAAGATTCAGAGTATAGACAGGTCCTGTGTTGTGGTATCAAAAGTAAAGAAGAGTCTTGTGATCTTGTTCCTAAATTGTGATGAGCCGATAAATTTTGAAAACGTGTTGTTAAATAAGTTGGTAAATATGTGTGCAGAATTTGGAATAGTAAGGTATGTGAATGTAAAGTTCTTCTGTCATTTAGGCGTAGCCATGATAAGGCCTGAAATGAAGGAGACACGTGGTCATAACGACGGAGATTGAATATAAATCGAATGCACGCATTATGTGCACGCATTATGAGCACGCTGTAGTCTGTCAGATAGATCAGTTGTTAGATTAGTCAGTAATATGTCGCAGTAGTCGAAGTGTGGCATTATAAGAGTCTGTACAAGTATTTGTTTTAATTTTGTTGGAAGGAGGTTTTTAAAACTATTTAGGGAGTGAAGAATTGAGAACACTTTCTTGCAGGTATTATTCACCTGGATTTTCCAGTCTAGGTGTGGTCCATATAGATACCCAGATTTTTTACTACTGAGCTGTAGGGGATGTTTTTGTCATTTAGGAGAATGGTAGGGATATTTTCGTAATTTATAATGCTTTGGATTCGCCGATGTCCTATAATTATGCACTGTGTCTTGTCAGCATTTAGCTTAAGTCCATGTTTCTTCGACCATTGGGAAATTGAGTCTAGGTCACTATTTAATTTGTCTAGTGTGTCATGTACATCGTCAGGATGGGAGTGAATGTAAATTTGCAAATCTTCAGCGTGTAAGTGATGTCGACAATAGGTAAGTCTAGTGGATATATCGTTAATATAGATAGAGAACAGAAGTGGTCCTAACACTGAACCTTGTTGGACGCCACCCTTCAGTGATAGCCAGGATGAGGAAAGTTCTGCATTGGATACACATTGCTGGCGACCATGAAGATAGGATCCAAGCCAGTTAACAGCATTGTCCGAAAGATTCAGAGTGCGTAATTTTGCTATTAATATGTCAGTGTCAAATAGTGTCGAAAGCTTTGCTGAAGTCCAAGAGTGTAAATATTGTCATGTGGCCACTGTCCATTGCTTCACGCGCATCTTTGGTAACTTTAAGTAGTGCGGTTGCCGTACTATGGCCTGTCCTAAAACCTGATTGGTGTGGGTCTAGTATGTTATGAGTGTTAAGGTAATCAGTTAATTGTCCATGAACAATGCGCTCCAAGGCCTTAGATAGGACTGGGAGGATGCTGATTGGTCTAAAGTCGTTTGGTGTTACAGGTAATTTAATTTTAGGCATTGGTCTGATTATAGCTTTTTTCCAGAGTTCGGGGTAAGTTGAGGTCATGATTGAGGCATTAAATATATGGGTTACAGTTGGGAGTATGGCATGGAGTATGGCTGCAGCGTAAGTTGAAGGACACAAAAATGTGGTGATTGTTAGTACCAGAAGGTGGTACGGGGGTAACGTATCTGTGTTGACGTAGGCGGTCGTACCTTCGAGCCCTTCCTGTGGACCCAGGCGACAAGCAGCAGGCGACAGAGAGGGCAACACATGTTGTGGTATTTTGCGTATAGCAGAAAAACGGTACGTTTCCGGACACTGGTTCCTATGCTACATGTAACCGTTTTGATCCCCACTGCACATCCTCAAAGACTTTAATGAGAATTTAGTTACACCCTGTATAATAGAACAAAAACAACTAGACATTGAATTTATTACTAAAATACTCATAACCCAGATCGGTTTTATACCTTCTGGCCTGTTTTTACACATGAGGGTTTAATGCGTCAACACATTTTGATGATTTAATAAAAGAAAAATGCAGAGTGGGATATCAAGCATTGTATTACGTAGATTAGTCATGTCTCATGTGACTGCATGAATCACTGATACTGTCCAATAACTGGAACAAAGGACAGTTTTATAACATGCTATATAGTACATCAGGTAGAATTAAGACTTGATATTGCAAACTTAAATATATTAGTTTAAAATAATAACATTGCGTAAATGAAAATATAGAGAGAAATGGTTTACACATGTGGAAAGAATGGATGTATCAATATTACCAAGAGCAGCATTCAACTTCAAGCCAAGAGGTTCAAGGAATGTAGGAAGGCCAGTGAAAAGATGGAAAGAACAACTGTGAGGCGGAACAGGCAATTTGCCTAGTCCGTGAAGTGAAGAAGAAGATAAATGCAAATTAATTTTCCATAAGATATGCTGGATAAAAAAATATAAATGAATTTGGATATAATGAAGGTCGAATGTAGTTATTCAGAACAAACGTTTCTTTGTCATCATCATCATAGTACATTCACGAATTTAGGCCATTTGTTGACCTGTTTCGGCCTCAAGAGAAACACCATCCAAAAGTCTTTTGAGTGGACTTCCTGGTCTTCTTCTTCCTGTAGGTTGATATCTTAACATTTGTTTGGGTATTCTGTGATCTTCCATTCGATGAACATGTTGCATCCATCTTGACTTATAATCAGAAATTTTATTTTCTAAAGATTTCATGTGTAATTCTTCTAAGATGTCTTCATTTTTTTTTTGTAATCTAGTAGTGTGTATCCTGCAGTCCTCCGAAGATATCTCATTTCAGCAGATCTAAGTCTCTGTATATCCTTCTGTTTCAACGTCCATACTTCGCTACCATACAAAAGAGTTGGAAGAGCCAGTGTTTATACACTTTCAGTCTTGAATGCTTTTGGACCAACTGTGGCTTGAAGATAGAATTTATTAACCCTAAAATTCTTAAAAATTTAGATATTTTTCATTTACATCCTTTTCTTCTTCATATGAGATATTGCATCCTAGATATGTAAATTATTCACCTGCTCCAGAGAGAGCAACATGTGTTGTGGTATTTTGCGTATAACGGAAAAACTGTACGTTTCCGGACATTGGTGCCTATGATAAATGTAGCCGTTTTGTGCCCCACTACACGTCCTCAAATTTACTTACACTCTGTATAATAAAACAAAAACAACTAGACAATGAATTTCTTTACTATAATACTCATAACCCAGATCGGTTTTAGACCTTCTGTCCTGTTTTTACTCATGAGGGTTTAATGCTTCAACACATTTTGATGATTTAATAAAAGAAATATGCAGAATGCGATATCAAACTTAGTATTACGTAGATGAGCCATGTCTCATGTGACAGCATGAGTCACTGTTTCTGTCCTATAACTGGAACAAAGGATAGATTCATAACATGTTATATAGTACATCAGGTAGAATTAAGACTTGATATTGCAAAATCTGGTATATAAAGAATGAATATTTGTTTGTTTGTAGGTTTGTTTGTTTGTAGGTTTGTTTGTTTGTAGGTTTGTTTGTTTGTATGTTTGTTTGTTTGTAGGTTTGTTTGTTTGTAGGTTTGTTTGTTTGTAGGTTTGTTTGTAGGTTTGTTTGTTTGTTTGTTTGTTTGTACTTTATGCACAGCCATACCGTTGATTCGAATGTGATGGGGTTTTTTGCAAAATTTTCACGAGATTCCCGGGATGAACGTAGGCTATAAGAGAGTTGAGATACTTAACTCCTGCACCCTTAAAAAAACACCCTTTTTAGTGAAATATGTGAAAAAGTTTATTTTTACTTTTAAATGGTTTACGCTATCTATACCGTAACTTATACACAACATTAATGTAAACAAAATTGAATATGTCAAAATCCTCTACAAAAAAGTCCGCGACAGAATATGTTTATCTTTTGCAGATAACACACAATAGCCATTTTCGTTTTCCATTGATGCCAAAGAGATCACGATAAGTAGATTCCCGGGCAAGCATGTGCTTTCAATCATACGACTGTCATGGAGCTTTTTGCAAAATGTTCAGGATTTTCCCAGGAAGGTTATAGGTTATAATATAATATTAATGCTCAAGTCCTTCATACTGAAAAAATCATCATTTGTGGTGAAAAAACGTGAAAAAGTCCCTTTTTGTAAGCTTAAATGGCTTACGCTGCCTAAACCATAACAAATACACAACATTTTTGTACATAGAATGTTGAATATCTCAAAAAACACAACAGAAAAGTCCGCTACATCAAATGTTTATCTTATTGGCATAACTCGCAATAACCATTTTTGTCTTTCATCGATGCCAAGAAGATCGGGATAAGTAGACTCCCGGGCAAGCATAGCAGCGCACGGTGGGTATTCCTTTATGGATAAATCAAATATAACGAATTTTGTCTTCCAGCTCATTTTTGTCAAGTGTATGGGGATGAGTAGATTCCCGGGCAACTCCGAGTAATCAGCACGGTGTATGTAAAAATAACGATATAAATATATATTTATTTTTCTTTCTCTTATTCACCTAAATGCAAAAACAGATTATCATTTCTTTAGATGTAGCAGCGCACGCCGGGTATTAGCTAGTAAAATATAAATATTTTAGACTATAACAAATTGCATAAGTGAAAATACATTCGGATATTCCACATAAAAAATAAGCTGAACAAAGAATTAATAAATGAATTTAAGAAAAATAACCGAACACTTACTCAGAAGGAATGTTGACAATATAAAAATAATATTGTATTTTCATTTTCTACAATAGCCTTTTCAATTGTCAATAATAATAATAATAATAATAATAATAATAATAACAAATATCAATTTTCAGCTGTCATGAACAAACGTTCAAATACTTGATTACTATGGCTACCATGTCTCACAATGTTCTTCAATTAGTGCCCCTTAATTTTCTGGGAAATGTTGAAGATGAGAGTAGAGGAAGTATAACTTCAAGCTCATATTACACCCCAGTGCCCTGAAATTTTCGTGCAAGTTTTTTACAATTTTCTCGTATCGATAATCATTGATATTACCCAGAAATCTCTCGATGACGTCCTCGTATGATTCCCAAGTTTGTAGTTCCTTGTCAAACATACAGTTATATAAAGTAACATGCCTAATAAATTTGCGAAAATGTGGCCATCAAAAATTCATCTTTCACTTTTGCTTCCGACAGTAACAGAGTTTTTATCAATATATTGGTAACAAATGACTTTTTGTCCAAACCTTTAATAAATTACTTCATTAATTCTAGTTTTGTGTGCAAATGTGGTAGCTCCAATTTTTCAGAATTAATTATTGGACGATTTATTACATTCTTGTCCCTGGCTCCAGTTGTCATCTCTTCGGCCAATTAGTGACTTTTCAGTGCCCCTGGATTCAGAGTCCCATTATAGTGTAAAAGTTTTAAGTTGGCGTGATTTCTGCTATCCTTGTCTAGATAACTGTTCTTCCACCCTTCGCTAGACGTCTGAGTGACATGTGTACTATAATGGGCTACCCTTGTAAAATTACTTAGGAATGCTAGTAAAACTCCACCCCCACTTTCGCCCAGTCACTTTTGTTCAGGTAATTTTTGTCAGTGGCGACTGTTACAGAGTTCGTTTGTAGTTTGTGAGAGTGAGTGAGATATCATATTAGTGTAAAATTAAAAATTTAACAAAATGGTATCTGAGTTAGAAAGTTTAGCTGTAACTTTAAATATTGTATTGAGTATTGAAGATGAAGACATAGAAACTTGCCAGGAAGAATATTTAGAAGAAGGGAATGCCACCACTGATCTATGTTCACTTCAGGTAGTGTCTGCCCTACCGCTGTCACCGTGAAGAGATATGTGTATGAGTGAGAGAGAAGATGGTTAGTACTCTCTTTCTCTTTCTAAAATATTCTAGACACTTTAGCCCTCACGGACTATAGCATGAGAAACACGGAAAATTTGTGTACCCTCCTTATTGTCCCAATAAAAACCACACTCCTTAAGGGCTCAGCACATGTACCACATGTGTTCAATATATTTTATTTTATCTATAATAGTACACATGTTTTTACATGTTTCTTTCATGTATACCGACTAAACTACTGGTATTGAAGCATAATTTATTCGAATTATGCAGACGAACACCCATTAGATTTATTTTGCTAACTATCTCTAATTCATTGGCACTATCGAACCCTTAGGTTCAAGGCCGCGCGGACATAAGCTCTCCATATATCCCTATCGCGAGCTAATGTTTTCCAATCAACCCCTGTACAATCTACTTCCCTCAAAACATAGTTAATATTATTCTCCCACCTCATTCTTGGTGTACCAACTGGGCGTTTTGTCTCTGGATTTCCTACAAGAAGCTGCCATACACAGATTTCATTCCCCTTCGTGTCACATGTCCTTCCCATCACAGTCTATGAGACATTACTGTTCTCATTATATCTGGCTTCCTATAAAGACCATGTAATTCATTGTTATGCAGTCTTCTCCATTCATTTGTTAGATTCAATTTGCTAGAGTCAATAAATAAATGCCAACCTGCCGGTTCATAAACTGTTCCTAGGCTATCATTCAATCCAGGGACAAAGCAAGAGTACACTACATCCCCCATTACGAAAACATTTTTAATTCTTCTTCACGATGTCTATACTAATAATAAGTTGTACCTGGAATTAATAATTGTCTTATTTAAATTTCGAACCTAAATTTCAGCTTTTTCTTTGTAAGACTCAAATCGCGTAATAAATCATATCATTTTGATTATTTGATAGGACGCGGATAGTTGTAATATGATTCTAGAGACAAATTGAAATAATCTTCTGTGCTGGAGATGGAAGGAGTGTTGGTACTACTCTCTTGTAATGTTGTTGGTGGTATTGGATTTGTAATATCTGCTTCATGTGCTATAGGTCTAATTGCTGATGACAGATTTGGATGTGTAATGGCATTCTTGTTTTTCCTATTAATCTCAGATATTTTGCGCAAACAAAAATAATATTAATTATAACGATTTTGGCTAAATCCTGGAAATGTGTGTTGTTATGCATTACAAAGGCTCTTGACTCTCCAACACCTTTCAGAAAACGTTAAACTGAAAATATATAAAACTATAAATCTACCTGTTATATTATATGGATGCAAAACATTGACTCTTACTTTAAGGGAGGAAAGAGATTACGAATATTTGAGAATAAAGTTCTTAGGAATTTTTTGGACCAAAGAGAGTTGAACAGACAGGTGAATGGAGAAGTCTGCATAACGATGAACTACATGGTCTTTATAGGAAGCCTAATATAATGAGAACATTTAAGACCCGTGTACTGCGATGGGCAGGATATGTGGCACGAATGGGGAACGAAAGACGTGCATGGAAGCTTCTTGTAGGAAAACCAGAGGGAAAACGCCCAGTTGGTAGACCAAGAATGAGGTGAGAGTATTACATTAACTATGATTTGAGGGAAATAGTTTTACAGGGGATGATGGAAAACATTGATTCAATTAAGAGGGAGAAGTTATATAGTATCCTGCTGGAGTTCGGAATTCCTAAAAAGTTAGTTAGACTTATACGAATGTGTCTTAATGGCTCAAAGAGTAGGGTGCGTGTAGGCAAACAGTTTTCAGACACTTTTGAAATCCAGAATGGGTTGAAGCAAGGAGATGCACTATCTCCTCTACTATTTAATTTTGTACTAGAGCATGCCATTAAATCTTTAGAGAATGAGGAAGGCTTTCAACTCAATGGTATTAATAAGCTGTTAGTTTATGCTGATGATGTAGTACTACTGGCCGACAGCGAGGAGATACTAAAGGCCAACACGCACACACTATTGTGTAACACTAAGAAATTAGGACTGGAAGTAAATATCAGTAAAACTAAATATATGGTCACACGTAGAAATTCAGTATATAATGGAAATGGACAGCTAATGACAAATGAGGGAAATTTTGAGGAAGTGGCTGAATTCAAATACCTAGGAACAATAATCACAAATAGGAATGAGATGCACAAAGAAATTAAACATAGACTCAATTCTGGAAATGCATGCTATTATGCATTGCAGAGACTTTTGATGTCCCAACTCCTTTCAAAAAACGTTAAGCTGAAAATATTTAAAACCATTATTCTACCAGTTACATTATATGGGTGCGAAACATGGACTCTTACTTTAAGGGAGGAAAGGAGATTACGAGTATTTGAGAACATAGTTCTTAGGAAAATTTTTGGACCAATGAGAGATGAACAGACAGGTGAATGGAGAAGACTACATAACAATGAACTACATGGTCTTTATAGGAAGCCAGATATAATAAAGACAGTTAAGTCTCATAGACTGCGATGGGCAGGGCATGTTGCGCGTATGGGGAATGAAAGACGTGCATGGAAACTTCTTGTAGGAAAGCCAGAAGGAAAACGCCCAGTTGGTAGACCAAGAATGAGGTGGGAGAACAACATTAACTATGATTTGAGGGAAGTAGATTATACATGGAATGATTGGAAAGCATTAGCTCAGGATAGGGATGTATGGAGAGCTTATGTCCGCGCGGCCATGAATGTACGGGTTCGATAGTGCCAGTGAGTAAGTAAGTAAGTAAGTAAGAAAAATTTTCATAAGAATAAGTCACAACAAAGTAACCACCTTTGTCTCTATAATATCTATTGCACACACTCATTAGTTTACCTTCTCGAGATTCCTTATATTTAATTTATTCAGAGATTTTCAATGTTTACACATCTTTCTGTGCCGAAAGGATTATTTTTCTTCTCCACTCTTCCCTATCCATCCACTTCATGTCCTCTAGTCCCCTAGACTTTATTCCTGTTCTTATTTCTTACATCAATGTGTTTCGGGGTCTTCTTTTCTTTCTTCTTCCAGGTTAACACCTTTCTAATGTTTTTCTGGGTAACCTTTCTTCTTGCATTCGTCGAACATTCCCATACCAAATTAGTTGCTTGTATCTTATATAATCTACTATTGAATATTAATTAACGGACTTTATCTATAAATTATCGCAGCCCTGCGAAATTAATTTTCTTCTGCTGCACATGGTTTAACAGGTGACTAAACTAATTTTAGTGTTTTGAATTCAAATATGTTAACAGTTCTTTCGTATCACGTAAGGTTCCTTTGCCATGGTGAAATTAAATGTATTTATTATTTTCAATATTATGTGTCCACCGCTGTGGCCTCGAGGTAGCATGCTGCCATGTTATGCAGCGGGCCCGGGTTCGATTCCCGGTCGCGACAAGCACCTTTTTTCGGGGTTTTTCCTCACCTGTAAGACAAATATCACGAAGCTTAGGGCCCAACGATCCCCGAAAATCATCCTACCATCATCGTCATCCTTACCATTATCATGATCATCCTTCACCGGTGTGAAAAGCAACGGAAAGCTACCACACCTATAATCCCCTAGTAAAGCTGCAAAGCGTAGCATGGAAATGCTATGATTGCAGTGAAAAACCTGTCCTCGGGCAGAATTACTATGGATGGATGGATATTATATGTAATAGGGCATACTCCTTAAAAAAAACTACAAAGGCTTGATACTAAATCAATTGTGCAGATGAAACATTTTAAAATAATTTTAAAAAACTACTGCTGTACTTTAACATCTATATTTTTCCCCTCCGGATAGCAAGGAATGAACAGCAGAGTTGAATAATGTTTGTGCTCCTGCCGAGGATTCTCCCTTACTAAACACCAATAGTAGTAGACAATCTTGGAAACATCCCATCGACCCTGGTACATTATTTCCAAATCTTTTTTGTCTTGATGTAACCTCTCAACATGTTCTTTAATTAGTGCTCTTTTATTCTCTGGGATATACTGAAGATGAGAGAGTGGAGGAATTGTAATTTCATGCTCATATTACATCCCAATACTCCGAAATTTTCGTGTAAGTTTTCTACAATTTTCTCGTAGTGATCTTCTTTGACATTCCCCAGATACTTATCGATGACGTCCTTGTATGATACTCAAGCTTGTATTTCCATTTCAGACATGCAGTTACATAATGTAACACTCTGATAATTTTGCGATTTCTTCCTTCACTTTTACTTCCGACAGTACAGAATTGTTTATCAATATATTGGTAACAAGGGACTTTTTGTCAAAAACATTAACAAATAGCTGCATTAATTCTTGTTTCTTGTGCAAAAGTGGAAGTACCATTTTTTTCAGAATAAAATTTTGGACAATTTATTAAATTTTTGACCCTGGCTCCAGTCGTTTTCTTTTCGGTCTATTAGTGCCTTTCCCTGGATACAGAGTCCCATTGGTACGAAAATTACAGAAATTTCGTGTATCCTCCATGTTGCCCCAATAAAATACCACACTCCTTAAGGTCACAACAAATGTACCAATTGTGTTCGTTATATTTTATTTTATCTAGAATAGTATACTTGTTTGTACATGTTTCTTTCATGTACATCGACTAAAACTACTGGAGCGGATGCTAATTTATACCCATTTTCCAGAAGAACGACTTTTAGATTTATTTTTCCAAAGTCAATAAAATATACGCCAACCTGCCAGTTCAAAAATTGTTCCTAGGCTACCATTCAAGCCAGGGACACAACAAAAGTACAATACTTCCCCCAATTACGAAATACTTTTAAATTCTTCTTAACGATGTCTATACCAATAATAAATTGTACCGAGAATTAATAATTGTCTTATTTAAATTTCGAACCTAAAAGTTCAGCTTTTTTTTTAAGACTCATATCGTGAAACAAATCTTTTTTTTTTTTTCGTTGTCTTTTGATTCTGGAGAAAAAAATTGAAATCATATTCGGTGCTGGAGGTGGAAGGAGTGCTGGTACCACTCTCTTGTAATGTTGTTGGTGGAATTGAATTTCTAACATCTGGTCCATATGCTATAGGTCTAATTACTGATGGCAGATTTGGATACGTAATGGCATCCTTGTTTCTCTTATTAAGTCCAGATATTTTGCACAGACAAAAAATAACAATCACTATTATGATTTCGCTGTTAATTCCAACCCATAGGAATAACAAATTGCAAAGATAAATGGTCCTCGTTATATCACTGTCTTAAATTTTCGGCGGAAACTGTGTAATGTAATTAGGAGAGAGTCGTAGGATGAACCACCATCAGTTAAACAAAATGACGTCTCTGTCGAGGTAGTAATGAGCGTTATCCTAGCGTATTGTAAACAGTGGCAATAAAATGCACCATATATTAAATCATATTTACCAAAAAATAAAAATCGCTCTAGCGGTCACAAGTTTCGACTTTTCGCAAATAAACTCAGTATATGCAATTAGAAAGAAAAGAGGAAGATATTACTATAAATGTTGGGGGATTTGACATGCTATCCATTTGTCATCCCTTAACTGGCAGGATGATCATACACCTCTGTAAATGGCATATGTGGTTGTGAGCCACAGCAGAGTCCTGGGCTCAAGGGTCATTTATGTCTGTCGTTCATAGAGTTTAGTTTTAGTTTGTCAATTCGATGCATGGATTTAATTCCAAATCCTACCACAGTCGCATATAATGTGAAGATGTAATCAGTTATTGATGAAAATCGTCTTTCGGATGGAAATGTTAAGCCTAGTGGTCCCTTGGTTATTTTGGATTGGAGTAGGCCACATGCCAGCACCTGTTGAATTTTCTCACTACTCTCCATAATAATCCTTCAAACTTACACTACACACTCTCACATGAACATACCTACACTCGCCTCACACTCCTCTTTGTACACAATTTCATATCATCTTCGTAAATTGATCTATAGAAGTTATTGAGTGATTGAAAACAGATCTACCCGCACAGAGCGAAACCCGAAGTACGAGGAGTTCAATAGGTGGCACAGAAAAGTGTATTATTTTAAAAGAAGAATGCAGCAAATATATAAGTTGCTGAAAAAATCACATTATTACATAAACGAGTCCACCGTTGTAGGTATCGTCTTTGCCTCAGGTGCAGAGGACCTGTTTTGGTTCCGTGGTTGAGTCAAGTATCCTGGGAGACGCTATGATGATCTTGATGAAGATTTCCAGGCTGTAGGCCGTGGTCTGGAGGTTTGAAGTTCGGCGATGTTTCGCCCGAGACTGCGTCCGAATCCTCAAGGGATGTCGTAAGACGCAGTCTCTGGCGAAAGGTCGGGGAACTTCAAGCCTCGAGATCACGGCCTACAGCCCGGGAAATCTTCATCAAGATAATCATAGTAACTCCGGCCGTGAAAGCCTAAGTCAATGCATTTTATATGTATATCGGGAAAATACAAGTCCAAACATTTACGAACGCCTTCAGGACATTGTAAGAAGCCTCTCATATTCACCTTGTTTTGTGTGAATCTATTAGTCAGTGGTGTCTTGTATGATAAATATTCGTACTGTGTTTGGAAGTGGCCTTGGATTTGAGGTAATCACTCATTCGGGATGGCCCTCAATGTCTTTGTACGGTAAAAAAGAATTATGTGATTCAGAAATTGAAATAATTTTCTGTCATATTGTGTTCCTTTAAGGCCCGGGAGTCTTTGGGCACATAGATAGCCTAAAATGGGAGAGGTTAAATAAGGAACAGAAATAAAGGAATCGAGGAAAATAAATCTCTATGTTAAATTACAGCTATTATATTTTATGAATGACCAAAACAAGTATCATATTCCTGCTATGTACCCAGATTCCAAGAAAACAAGTAATTTTGATCAGCGTTTTAACAATATCAATATTGGACATTCGAGATCTCCTAACTGTTGCCTCAGTGGTCTACGGGTTATGATCGTAGGCTCTGGTAACAAGGGCCGTGAGTTCAAACCGGGCCGATATTGATGGAATTTTTATGATGGAGATAACAAAGGGACAAGTTCTCCGGGTGCTTCAAGGCGTGTACTCGTGTCTGAAGATTTTTGTGAGCATTAAAGAACCTAAAGCCTAAATTGAAGGTTCTGATATAAATTTAGTCGGTTATTCCGAATCAAATACGTCTTAATTGCCTACTAGGTGTTGCTTTGGGGCGATGAACTAATCGCTTAGAATTCATTGACATCTATACGGAAATAAGCGTAAAATTAATTAACTTGGTAAAGTAAATCCCGCTAGGTAGCACCCTTACCCAATGTGAGGATGGTAACCGTATAGATTGAAATATTATGAAATTAAAATTGGTTATTAATTTAAGTATGTTAAAATTTTACTAAAAATATGTCAGTTTTTTTTCACATCCCTTATCCACTCAGGAATTACGTTACATGGAAACAATTTCATATTTTATTTTCAAGATGAATCATTAGATTTCAACACAATTCTATGAAATCAGAAACACTGATGAGGTCACCGTCACAGAAATAGTGTAAAAATATGTATCAACACAAAGGAAGAGGTGTTGTTTAATTTTGATGGAATGTGTTCGAGTTCTCTCACTAACAGTGGCAGCCTTTATTTATTATTAATGTAACTATTTTATTATAGGCCTACATTAATTAGGGTAAGAAAAATTCTCGTAATAAATAATAGTTTTAAAAAACTAAAACAACACGCTTTATTAGAAAACCGAACTAAAAAAATTAAAAATAATTTTAATTTCCAACACGCTTGGGATAAATAATTTTACCATCAAAAGCGTGGGGTCCTCTTTATCAATTAATATATTTGATGATAAACAGATATTGGTAAAAGTAAAGTTTCTAAGAAGAAAATGTAAAAAAAAATAAAAAGCACCCCACGCTTTTGATGGTAAAATTATTTATCTCGTAAACTGCGACGGGCAGGACATGTGGCATGTATGGGGAATGAAAGAGTTGCATGGAAGCTTCTTGTAGGAAAACCAGAGGGAAAGCGCCCAGTTGGTAGACCAAGAAAGAGGTGGGAAATAATATTAACTGTGATTTGAGAGAAGTAGATTATACAGGGAATGATTGGAAAGCATTAGCTCAGGATAGGGATGTATGGAGAGATTATGTCCGCGCGGCCGTGAACCTACGGGTTCTATAGTGCCAGTAAGTAAGTAAGTAAGTAAGTAGAATGCTCATAACCCAGATAGATTTTAGACCTTCTGTCCTGTTTTTACTGATGAGGGTTTAATGCTTCAATACAGTTTGAGGATTGATAAAAGAAATAATCAGAATGGGATATTAAACACAGTATTACGTAGTTTAGTCTGCCATATGATAGCATGAGTTACTGTTTATGTCCAATAACTTGAAGTTTTATATCATATTTTATAGTACATCAGGTAGAATTACGACTTAATATTGCAAAATCTAATGTATAAAAATCAATGTATGTTCTTTGTTGGTTTGTTTGTTTGTTCGTACTTTATACGCGGTCATATCGTTGATCCGATTCTGATAGGGTTTTTTGCAAAATGTTCAGGACATTCCCGGGATGAACATAGGCTATAAGAGAGTTGAAATACTCAACTCCTACACCCTTAAAATACACCCTTTGTAGTGAAAAATGTGAAAAGAGTCCCTTTTTTTACCCTTAAATGGCTTAGGCTGCCTAAACCATAACAAATACACAAAGTTAATGTACAGAAAATTTAATATCTCAAACAACTCTACAAAAAAGTCCGCAATAGCATATGTTTATCTTTTACAGATAACACACAATAGCCATTTTTGTCTTTCATTGATGCCAAGGAGATCCGGATAAGTAGATTCCCGGGCAAGCAAGTGCTGCCATTCATCCGATTGTCATGGGGCTTTTTTGCAATATGTTCCGGATTTTCCCGGGAAGGTTATACGTTATAAGAGAGTTTTAATGGTCAAGCCCTTCACCCTTACAAATCACCTTCTGTAGTGAAAAAAAATGTTTAAAAACGTCGCTTCTTGTAAGCTTAAATGGCTTACGCTGCCTAAACCGTAACAAATACACTAAATTAGATGTACATAGAATATTGAATATCTCAAAAAACCTCTACAGAAAAATCCGCGACAGCATATGTTTATCTTTTAAGGATAACTCACAATAACCATTTTTGTCTTTAATTGATGCCAAGAAGATCGGGATAAGTAGATTTCCGGGCAAGCATATAGCAGCGCTCGGTGGGTATGCTTTTATGGATAACTAAAAAATAATGAATTTTGCCTTTCAGCTCGTTTGTGTCAAGTACATCGGGATGCGTACATTACCGGGCAACGCCGGGTAATCAAAAGGGGGAATCTAAAAATAATAACGAAATGAATTTATATTTATTTTTCCTTTTACTTGTTCAACTAAATGCAAAAACACATTATCATTTATTTAGGTGTAGCAGCGCATGCCGGGTATTAGCTAGTATAATATAAATATTTTAGAAAATAACACATTGCATAAATGAGAATTCATTCGGATTTTCCACATAGAAAATAAACTGAATAAAAAATTAATAATAGAATTTAGGAAAAATAAACGAATAGTTGCTCAGAAGGAAACATAACTATATAAAAATAGTATTATTTTATTTTAATTTTTAACATTATGACATAGCCTTTTTAAATGTCAATAATATTAATAATTGTATTGTATTGTAAGCCTATGTATTCCCTTTACAGAGATTTAGGCACTCTCCCCCTACAGGGAAGAATTTGAACCATACTAATTTAGTTACACTTGTTTTCGTATAGATGTCATTTTGAGTAGTACGTGGTCAGCGTTCCGCCACATACTGACATCCAGGAAACCAAGGTAGTACTAGGACGGGAAAATATGGTAAATTTTGCTTAGAGGCCTTTTCATTCAGGCTTAAGGATCTTTTACGAGCCTGAAAATCTTCAGACTCGTGACCCACGACTTAAAGTCCCTCCCGGGGAACTTGCTCCTTGGATTTTTCCGTCCTAAAAAATCCATCGACCCCGGCCGGGTTTGAACCCGCGACCCTCGGGACCAGAGGCAAGGAGCATACCCTCTAGTCCACCGCGGCCGACAATATTAATAATAATAATAATAATAATAATAATAATAATAATAATAATACTTACTTATTTACTTACTTACTTACTTACTTACTCACTGGCACTATCGAACCCGTAGGTTCATGGCCGCACGGACATAAGCTCTCCATACATCCCTATCCTGAGCTAATGTTTTCCAATCATTCCCTGTATAATCTACTTCCCTCAAATCATAGTTAATGTTATTCTCCCACCTCATTCTTGGTCTACCAACTGGGCGTTTTCCTTCTGGCTTTCCTACAAGAAGCTTTCCATGCACGTCTTTCATTCCCCATACGCGCAACATGTCCTGCCCATCGCAGTCTACGAGACTTAACTGTTCTTATTATATCTGGCTTCCTATAAAGACCATGTAGTTCATTGTTATGTAGTCTTCTCCATTCACCTGTCTGTTCATCTCTCTTTGGTCCAAAAATTTTCCTAAGTACTTTATTCTCAAATACTCGTAATCTCCTTTCCTCCCTTAAAGTAAGAGTCCATGTTTCGCACCCATATAATATAACTGGTAGAATAATAGTTTTATATATTTTCAGTTTAACGTTTTTTGAAAGGAGTTGGGACATCAAAAGTCTCTGCAATGCATAATAGCACGCATTTCCAGAATTGAGTCTATGTTTAATTTCTTTGTGCATCTCATTCCTATTTGTGATTATTGTTCCTAGGTATTTGAATTCAGCCACTTCCTCAAAATTTCCCTCATTTGTCATTAGCTGTCCATTTCCATTATATAATGTATTTCTACGTGTGACCATATATTTAGTTTTACTGATATTTACTTCCAGTCCTAATTTCTTAGTGTTACTCAATAGTGTGTGCGTGTTGGCCTTTAGTATCTCCTCGCTATCGGCCAATAGTACTACATCATCAGCATAAACTAACAGCTTATTAATACCATTGAGTTGTAAGCCTTCCTTATTCTCTAAAGATTTAATGGCATGCTCTAGTACAAAATTAAATAGTAGAGGAGATAGTGCATCTCCTTGCTTCAACCCATTCTGGATTTCAAAAGTGTCTGAAAACTGTTTGCCTACACGCACCCTACTCTTTGAGCCATTTAGACACATTCGTATAAGTCTAACTAACTTTTTAGGAATTCCGAACTCCAGCAGGATACTATATAACTTCTCCCTCTTAATTGAATCATATGCTTTTTTGAAGTCTACATATAGTTGATGTACAGTACCATTATATTCCCATTTCTTTTCTAAAATCTGTCTTATACTAAAAATCTGATCTGTTGTAGACCTGTTTCTTCTAAATGCACATTGATGATCTCCTAGAATGTCATCAATATAGGGAGTAAGTCTGCTTACTAATATCTTTGTAAGAATTTTGTACGAAGTTGAAAGTAATGAGATGCCCCTGTAGTTGTTGCAATCAGTTTTATCTTCTTTCTTATAAATTGGTAAGATAATTGATTCCTTCCATTCATCTGGAAGAGCTTCTTTTTCCCAAATCAAACTAAGCAACCAGCGTAATCTTGTCCATCAATTTTTCTCCCCCTGATTTTATCAGTTCTGCTGGGACCTCATCTGAACCTGATGCTTTATACATCTTAAATTTTTCAATTGCCATTTCAACCTCTAATGCACTTGGCTCTGCGACTAGCATTTCTGCTGTCTGTAACTTATCCTCCTCAATGTCCTGTTCTGTATGTACATTTAATAGTGATTAAAATAACTTTTCCATCTATTTAATATACTCTTGGAATCTGCAATCATATCCCCATTTTCATTCCGAATTATGTTTGTTCTAGCCTGAAACCCTTTCTTCTCTATACTAATTCCCTGATATAATTCTCTAATGTTCCTATTTTTTGCATTCATTTCGAGATCATTAATCTTCTCTCTCAAATATTCCCTCTTTTTACTCTTTAATAACTTGGTGGTTTCCCGTCTAACACTACCCAATTGCTCTAATTTACCTCATTTGGCTCGTGTAACCATTTCATTTTTGCTAGCTTTCTTTTTTTACAATGTCGGCACATTCATCATCAAACCATTTCTTGTTTTGCCTCTTTTTTAAACAACCAATGCTTTCTGATGCTGACAATTTAATAGTATCTCTTATAGCCTCCCATTCTTTATTTATATCAGTTTCTTCTTCGTTTGCCACATTGTCATCTGAAGATTCCAGTACTTCAAATCTATTAGCAATTTGATTTGGTATTCTTGCCGCATTTCATCATTTTCAAGTTTTTTAATTCATATTTTACAGAATCATCTTTAGCGTTTGTTCCTCTCATAAGTGATAGCCGTTGTCTGATTTTCACCCTGACCAAATGATGATCTGAATTGCAGTCTGTTCCTCTAACTGATCTAACATCAATGATGCTACTGTGCCAGCGTTTATCCACTAATACATGATCTATCTGGTTCCGAGTTTCTCCATCTGGGGACGTCCAGGTGTATTTATGAATGTCCTTATGCTGAAATGTTGTGCTCTTAACAATGAGATTCTTTGATGTGGCAAATGTGACTAATCTAACCCCGTTGTCGTTACTATCTTCATGAAGACTGAATTTGCCTATTGTTGGTTTGAATATATCTTCACGCCCCACTTTTGCATTAAAATCTCCTAAGACAATTTTCATATGATATCGTGAAAGGCTATCAAATAAGCATTCTAATTCTTCATAGAACTCATCCTTGATCTTGTCATCTTTATCTTCTGTGGGGGCATGTACATTTACAATTATAAAATCATGTCGTTTACCCTTTAGAATTATGTATGATATCCTATCACTAACAATCTTAATATCTCGGATAGCGGATAGGATCCTCCTTCTGACTAATAATAATAATAATAACAACAAAAATAACAAATATCAATTTTCAGCTCTCATAAACAAACGTTCATATACTTGGTTACTGTCAATGGCTACCATGTCTCACAATGTTCTTCAATTAGTGCTCCTTAATTCTCTGGGAAATGTTGAAGATGAGAGTGGACGAAATGTAACTTCAAGCTCATAATACACCCCAGTGCCCAGAAATTTTCGTGGAAGGTTTTTACAATTTTCTCGTAATGATAATCTTTGACATTACCCAGAAACTTATCGATGATGCCCCTGTATGATTCCCACGCTTGTAGTTCCATGTGACATTCAGTTATATAAAGTATCACCCCTAATACATTTGCGATTCAATGGCTATTAAAAATTCTTTCTTCACTTCTGCATCCGAGAGTAACAGAATTGTTTATCAATATATTGGTAACAAATGACTTTTTGTCCAAACCTTTATCAAATTACTTCTTTAATTCTAGTTTTATGTGCAAATGTGGTAACACCATTTCTTCAGAATCAATTATTGTACGATTTATTACATTTTTGTCCCTGGCTCCAGTCGTTATCTTTTCGGCCAATTAGCGACTTTCCAGTGTCTTTCCCTGGATATAGTCCCATTGCACGATAAACACAGAAATCGTGAATAATGTTATTCTCCCACCTCATTCTTGGTCTACCAACTCGACGTTTATCCTCAGTTTTTCCTACAAGAAGCTTTCATGCACCTCTTTCATCCCCCATACGTGCCAACGCAACTACATTTGAAGCTAAAAATTTTAGCTTCATATTTCAGCCACCACATTAATTTACTCCCACTCCACCACACCACGAGTACAGCAATTCATCCAAAGTCCGGTATGGCGTGCAAATACAGATGCGAAACTTAAGTGTGAATAAAGGACGAAATAAGACAATTCGATAAATAAAATTACAATTTTGAAAGGGTATAAAAACAGACAAAGTGGCGCGTCACTAATTTCAACTGAGAAGCAACCACTGCTCTCTACCTTCCTATATATCGATGTTATAATTAAGTTTTGACATTTATAAATGAAGGCCTGATATAACATGAAAAGAAAAATAAAAGCCTGAACCGGTACTTGAACTCAGGACCTCCAACTTGATATGTTATTGCGCTACCAGTTACGCTATCCAGGCACCCTAGCACAAACATTAAAGAAAAATTAAATGTTTGTGCTAGGATGCCCGGATAGCGTAACTGGTAGCGCATAACTTATCAAGTTAGAGATCTTGTTGTTCATATCCCGGTTCAGGCGTTTATTTTACTTTTCACTTCATATTAGGCCTTCATTGCTAAATGTCAAAATGAAATTATATCATCGAAATAAAGAAGCATTGCTATAAAATAAAATAAAAACTCTTTAATTTGCTTGCTTCTTACAGTAGCCACGAGACCGAGTTCCCGCTGCCTCCTAAGATAGAGAATATACCGTATATATATATATATATATATATATATATATATATATATATGAAAAATAAAAGTGATCCCACAACAGACCCGGAGGCCCTTGGGGTAGTAGGAGGTTAAGGCTCCCACTTTTTCTGGACAATCGGCACTTTATGTCAGCCAGGTTGTCAGCCCTGCGTGACGGCCGCCTTTACCCCCAGAACAAGCGTCAATACTCATTCCCGTTAGAGGCTGAGTCGACCTCAGGGCCATAGTGCCGCCAGAGGGTTTGGGTCAGTTTAAAAATCCTGACCCCAACGGGACGTGAACCCTCGACCCTCCGGCTTGTAGCTCAGTGCCTTAACCACTACGCTACGGCGTGTCCCCATTTATAGGAAAAATAGGAAAACTTAATATTTGTGCTAGGATGACTGGATATCATAACTGATAGCGCACTAACGTCCTGGGTTCAGCCGTTTATTTTTCTTCCCATGTCATATATATATATATATATATATATATATATATATATATATATATATATATATATATTAGTAATTCTCTCAAACTGGTGTCACATAAATTGTCACATGATTCTATCATGCAGCAAATAAAAATATTCATGTATTCCAAACATTCTGGATTATTTATCATTTGAATGTATAATTATGGTTATACAAAGTATGAATTAATCAGATAGAAGACATTTAACCAGATACAATGGATTAGCAGGCAAGCAAATTGAGATAGAACTGCCTCACCAGACAATTGTTCTGAGTGTAAAGGCAATAGTCACACAGGACTGACAACCTGGTTGATATCAAGTACCGAATGTCTAGAAAATATGCGGAGCCTTATCCTCATATTACTCCGAGGGCTTCCTGTGGCCTGTAGTGGGGTCACTATATCTTTACATTTGATTATTAAATTTGGTAATATTGATACTTACAATCTGACCAGTCTCGTGGTCTGATGCAAGAGCTTATGACTATAATTCATGTGGTCCCGGTTTTGATTCCCGGTCAAACCACAATTTTTTTCTTATAGGAATTATTCCTGTGGTCGCCCATTTTCTAGGATTTAGGTTAATAGTTTGAATTGTGCCACTTCTTCAAATTTTCCCTCGTTTGTTATTTAACTACCCATAATGTTTTTCTGCGTACGAACATATATTTTTTTTTTTGGTATTGAATTCCAAGCACAGATTCTTAGTGTTATTTTATTGAATATGTGTGTTTGCCTTACAGGGTTTCCTCTCTACTGTATTGCTTAATAATACACCCTCAGCTTTTACCAACTGATCATTAATATCATTGTGCAGGACGCCGTCTTTATCCTCCAAATATATGATTTTATGCTCTGCAGCATTATCCCCTTCAATGTCCTATTCTGCGAATACATTTAATAGCTGACATGTAATTTCTCCATGTATTTATTACATTCTTCTAACCTGGAATTATATCCCAGTTATAATTACTAATTACATTTGTTCTAGCATGAATATATTTATTTTCTATTCAAATTTCCCTAATACTAACATTTTCCACTTTAATTTTAATATAATTAATCTCCTCTCTCAAAATTCCCTGTTTTACTCTTTAGAAATCAGCGGTTTCTCTTTTGTTGGTTCCCAATTGTTTAATTACTTCATTTGGCTGATATAGCCAATTAATTTTTGTTACCCTTCCTTTTTTACAGTGTAAGTACAAGGGTTGTCTTGAGTCTTGACGGACGCAGTCTCTAGCGAAACGTCGGGGAACTTCAAGCCTCAAGACCACGGCCAATAGCCCGGATATCTTCTTCGAGATCGTCATACTAACTCCGGCCGTGAAATCCTAAGTAATTATATTATCTCGCATATTCTGAGATTTTCAACTTTTATCTTCTTTTTTTTTCCACATTATCATCTGAACTTTCCACCAATTCAAATGTATTCGCAATTTTGACCTGGTATTTTTTGTGCGTATGTGTATACATACATCCGCGCGCGCACACACACACACACAAATATATATATAAGGAAGTTCGGGTAATGTTGACCCTTCTGTTTGAGTGGACCCTGTTAATTCCTGCGGCACTCGAACACAAAATATTTAACTTCTTGCCCTCATCATTTTTGACGGGTTCAAGGCCAGTTACTTTTATTCTTTGTGGGAAGAAGGGTTTATTTGTGATATTTATGAAAATGACCACTTTAAAAGTTTTTCAAGCTAAGAATCAATTCTTAATTTCTGCTATTGAATATTACAAATGTTGAAAAATCTCCTATATATTATATTATGTAGATGCTGTTTTAATACACTGACGGGTTTAGTATGATACTATGTGACATGGTGGCTGTATAATATAACTAAACATAACAAAGGAATTCGGTTAATGTGGACCCTCCACGAGGACCTGGATCCACTTTTCACGAATACTTATTTTTTATCAATGAGAATTCTAATCTATAAAAACCATTTACTTAATTAATTTTATTTAATATTCTTGTAATTTTTACTAAACCCAAAGACCGTCGCTTTCTGAAGTTGATTGACGTGTGAATGTTGTAATCATCAATACTTTTTCAAAACATTAAATATCAACGCTTTTAATTATGATCAGTTATAAATATTTTCAGATTAATCTGTGACTGTCTGTATAAATTAATAGAGTAAATAAACTTAAAAATAGAGTAAAAGCTAATGTGGACTCAGGGGTCCACTTTATCCGAGGTCCACTTTATCCGAATATGGAGGTTAAAGTGGACACTTTCTTTTAATGTAAAAAAGTGTATAAATTATGAAGATGTTTCCATATTTGAAGAAAATAACAATGATATGTCATAGTTGCAACACTAATGATAATCACTGTAATTAAACAAAATTCAAATCCCTTAATTAAAAGAACAAATTCAAAAACAGGGTCCAAATTACCCGAAGTTCCTATATATATATGTATATATATATATATATATATATAAAACCCTGTGAGAAATGGAATTATATAGACATTAAAAAAATTAAGCCACATTCTTAAGAGATGTAAATAATTATTTGTAAATAGTAAATATGTTCTTAGACTTAAATATAGGTATAATAAGTATGTAGTATTACTCCTTATAATGGAACATGCTGAAAACTAATGGCACATCCTGGATAATGAAGATAAATTTATTTATTATATATATATATATATATATACATATATAGTTGAATCTGTTATATACTAACTCTGTTCTGCGTAATCTTTTTTGTAAGTCCCGACTAATGTGAATTGAAAATTTAAATAATTAAATATTATTTGTACGAAATGAATTGATATTTATTTTGCGGTTATACGTATCAAAGTTCATAAAATATTCCAGAGTTCTACATAACCAACGATTAAAAACCTTGTACTGTATTTTTAGTGGATGTCTTTTGTCTATACCAACGCACGGTGAGTTCAACTAATACGATATAACGTAGGCGTCAATGCAACAAGAACTTGCGGCAGCACTCCAGTTACAAAGACTACAGAGTTTCCGGTTTAATTCAAACAATAGATTGCACCGTTGGAGTATCCGTAACATTTTACTTTGATTGGAACTTTTAAGTTTTATTCATGCCTTTACGCATTTCATATTGAAAATATATTATTCTATGAATTGTTTGAATTCTATATTACTATTAAAACTTTCATCAATATATTAATTACTATGGTTACGTTAACGAGGAATTTATTTATTCTTGCTGATTATGCATCATTCCCTGGTATTTTGGGTAAGATAGCAAAAGTAATTATCACATAGGCCTATACTAATGTGTTTATTTTATTTATTCTTGGTTTTTATTAAGCGTATAACTGTAACCATATAATACATTTTACTTATATAATATATAAAAATGAATGTTTGTTTATTTGTTTCTTGGTTTGTTTTATGTTTGTTCGTACTTTTGCCTAAACCATAACAAATGCTCAAAATTAATGTAGACCTACACAGAATTGAGTATCTCAAAAAAGCTCTACAAAAAAGTCCACGGCAGCTTTATGTTTATATCTTACGGGTAACTCACAATAACCATTTTTTGTCTTCGTTGATGCCAAGAAGATCGGGACAAGTACGTAGATTCCTGTGCAAGCATAGCAGCACATTGCGGTTATTCTTCTACGGATAACTCATAATAACGAATTTTGTCTTTTACCTCTATATCAATTAATATATTTGATAATAAACGGATATTGGTAAAAGTAAAGTCTCTAAGAAGAAAATGTAAAAAACATAAAAAGCTCGCCACGCTTTTGATGGTAAATTTATTTTTTTGTTGTAGATAACTCTAGTTTTATTCTAAATGTGTTGGAGATTATTTTTTTGCTGACCAAATTAATTTTATCCCAAGCGTGTTGTAAATTAAAATGATTTTTTATTTTTTAGTTCGGTTCTCTAATAAAGCGTGTTGTTTTAGTTTTTAAAACTATTTTTTTATTTTTTATATTTTTAGTTTGGTTTTCTAATAAAGCGTGTCGTTTTAGTTTCTAACTATTATTCATTTTTTTAGTTTTAATATTTTACAGAATAAGGTAAAAATGCAAATATATTTAAATTCCATACTATTGTAGTATCAGCTAAAAGTAATACTCTACTAAAAATAAATAATAGTTTTAAAAAACTAAAACAACACGCTTTATTAGAAAACCGAACTAAAAAATTAAAAATAATTTTAATTTCCAACACGCTTGGGATAAAATTAATGTGATCAACAAAATATTAATCTCCAACACGTTTAGAAAAAAACTAGAGTTATCTACTTACTTACTTACTTACTTACTTACTCACTGGCACTATCGAACCCGTAGGTTCATGGCCGCGCGGACATAAGCTCTCCATACATCCCTATCTAGAGCTAATGCTTTCCAATCATTCCCCGTATAATCTACTTCCCTCAAATCATAGTTAATGTTGTTCTCCCACCTCATTCTTGGTCTACCAACTGGGCGTTTTCCCTCTGGCTTTCCTACAAGAAGCTTCCCATGCACGTCTTTCATTCCCATACGCGCAACATGTCCTGCCCATCGTAGTCTACGAGACTTAACTGTACTTATTATATCTGGCTTCCTATAAAGACCATGTAGTTCATTGTTATGTAGTCTTCTCCATTCACCTGTCTGTTCATCTCTCATTGGTCCCAAAAATTTTCCTAAGAACTTTATTCTCAAATACTCGTAATCTCCTTTCCTCCCTTAAAGTAAGAGTCCATGTTTCGCACCCATATAATATAACTGGTAGAATAATAGTTTTATATATTTTCAGCTTAACGTTTTTTGAAAGGAGTTGGGACATCAAAAGTCTCTGCAATGCATAATAGCATGCATTTCCAGAATTGAGCCTATGTTTAATTTCTTTGTGCATCTCATTCCTATTTGTGATTATTGTTCCTAGGTATTTGAATTAGCCACTTCCTCAAAATTTCCCACATTTGTCATTAGCTGTCCATTTCCATTATATACTGAATTTCTACGTGTGACCATATATTTAGTTTTACTGATATTTACTTCCAGTCCTAATTCCTTAGTGTTACTCAATAGTGTGTGTGTGTTGGCCTTTAGTATCTCCTCGCTATCGGCCAGTAGTACTACATCATCAGCATAAACTAACAGCTTATTAATACCATTCAGTTGTAAGCCTTCCTCATTCTCTAAAGATTCAATGGCATGCTCTAGTACAAAATTAAATAGTAGAGGAGATAGTGCATCTCCTTGCTTCAACCCATTCTGGATTTCAAAAGTGTCTGAAAACTGTTTGCCTACACGCACCCTACTCTTTGAGCCATTTAGACACATTCGTATAAGTCTAACTAACTTTTTAGGAATTCCAAACTCCAGCAGGATATTATATAACTTCTCCCTCTTAATTGAATCATATGCTTTTTTGAAGTCTACATATAGTTGATGTGCAGTACCATTATATTCCCATTTTCTTTTAGAGTTATCTACAAAAAAATAATTTTACCATCAAAAGCGTGGGGTGCTTTTTATGGTTTTTATACTTTCTTCTTAGAGACTTTATTTTTCCCAATATCTGTTGTTATCAAATATATTAATTAATGGGAAAATTATTTTTTTGTAGATATCTCTAATTTTAATCTATATGTGTTGGAGATTATTTTCTTGTTGACCACAATAATTTCATTCCACGCGTGTTGGAAATTAAAATTGTTTTACATTTTTTAGTTCGGTTTTCTAATAAAGCGTGTTGTTTTACTTTTTTTAAACTATTATTTATTTTTTATTTTTTAGTTTGGTTTTCTAATATAGCGTGTCGTTTTAGTTTTTTAAACTATTATTTATTTAAAACTATTACTTATTTTTCATTTCTTAGTTTGGTTTTCAAATAAAGCGTGTTGTTTTAGTTCTTTAACTATTATTCATTTTAGATAACTCTAGTTTTATTCAACATGTATTGGAGATGATTTTTTTGTTGACCACTTTAATTTTATGCCAAGAGTGTTGGAAATTGTAATTATTTTCCGGTTTTCTAATAAATCGTGTTGTTTTAGGTTTTAACTACTATTTATTTTTTAGTTTTAATACTTTACAGAATTAGATGAAATGTAAATATCTTTTAATTCGATACTATTGTAGTATGAGCTAAAAGTAATACTCTTAAAAAATCCTCCGGGCCGGATTTGAACCAGCGACCTATAGATTACTGAAATTATATACCACTACAGTCCACTGCTCTACCAACTCAGCTCTTACAACGATTTAGTAAAAAGGTTGATAAGTCCGCAACCTATTATACCGGAATTATTATTTTGATCTTCTGCTGATTCTAGCCAGGATCTTAGATACATTTATGCAACTATTGTATTGTCGTTGGTACTTTACAAGTATACAAAGTTTCAAGTCGATTCAATGATTTTAAGTGGGTGAAAATCGTGTTGAAAGATTCCGTTACATAATTACACAAATATTTTTTTATTTTCTGATGATACTGTCCAGGATCTTGGAAAATATTTTATGAAATTATTGCATTGTCATTGGTCCTTTACAAGTATACAAAGTTTCAAATCAATCCAATGATTTTAAGTGGGTGAAAATCGTGTTGTAACATTCCGTTACATAATTACACATACACTTTTTTTTTATTTTCTGATGATTTTGGATAGGATTTTGGAAAACATTTATGAAATGATTGCACTGTCATTGGTCCTTTACAAGTATACAAAGTTTCAAGTCGATCCAATGTTTTTAAGTGGGTGAATCTCGTGTTGAAAGATTTCGTTACATAATTACCCGGACACTTTTATTTATTTTCTGATAATTCTAGTTAGGATTTTAGAAAAAATAAATGCAATTATTGTACTGTCATTGGTCCTTTATAAGTATATCCATTGATTTTAAGTGGGTGAAAATCGTGTTGAAATATTCCGTTACATAATTACACATACAGTACAAGGTAAAATTATTTTATGATGACAGCATTAAATGGTTATATTCGAGAAGAATTCAGCAATATATGGCTACAACTCCAGAAAGTAATGATGTCGAAGAAGAATGGAAAAACATTAAAATGATAATTCAAAATGCAGCTAATGAAACTTTAGGAAAAGTAAATATACAACAAAGAAGAAATAGAACTCTAAAAATCTGGGATGATCAAATAAAACAATTGATTGAAGAAAAAAATGCAGCTTATAAAAAATATTTGAACACAAGAAAGTAGAAAATGAAATAGAATTCAAACGCTGTAGAGCTATTGTTAAGAGGGAAATAAGAAAGAGACATAGGAAAACATGGTTAAATTTTGTTACACATTTAGAATCAGATTTGCATAAGCTCCAACTTAATGCCTTCAAAATATTAAACATTTGAATAAAGATATTAAAGAATCTAACAAAATTAATTGCGGAGTAACAAAAAGAAGATTTTTTCAATTATTATAAAAGTCTTTGGACTGACAATAGCTATGAAGATACAATTTTCCGAAATAATAATGAGACAGATTCCATAATATCATTGAAGAATTGAACAATAGTTTAAAGAAATTAAAAAATGGGAAGGCAACTGGCACAGATGGCTTGAATTCTGAATTGTACAAATATGCAGGCAAACAGTTCCATGAAAGACTGTTGTCCTTCTTTAATAATGTATTCAAAAATGCAGATATACCACAAGAATGGAAGACAAGCATTGTTATACCCCTGTTCAAGAAAGGAGGCAAGAGAAAAATGGACAACTATAGGGGAATCAGTTTGTTAAACACATGCTACAAAATTTATGCAGACATTTTAAATGGAAAATTGAAAAGTTTCAGTGAAAAATTCCTTATGGAATGTCAAAATGGATTTAGGAAAGGACGATCTTGTATTGATTCAGCATTTTCTGTTAAACTATTGCTTGAAAAAAGAAGAGAATTCAACTTAGAAACACATTTTGCTTTCATAGATTTTGAAAAAGCATTCGACACAGTCAAGAGATCAAAACTCTTAAATATATTGGAAGACAGAAATATACCAAATTTACTTCGGCAGAACATACAAAATATTTACAAAGACAACACCATAAAGATTAAATTAAATAACAGATTTTCTGAAGAAGGAATTATAAATCGTGGTGTGAGACAAGGCTGCCCCCTATCCCCAACACTCTTTGCAATTTATATCAATGAAGTAATATGTTGCTGGAACAAAACATATAAATTTGGAATAAGAATATCAGAAAATAGAAAATTAAACACCCTATTGTTTGCAGATGACCAAATAATAATAGCAAATTCCGAAGATAATCTACAGAAAGGTCTGTATGAACTTAACAAAATTACAGAAGAATATGGATTAAAGATATCTACAGAAAAAACAAAAATTATGGCATTTCAAGGTGTCAGAAGTAAAATTGTACTGGACAATAAAATTTTGGAGCAGGTGAATAATTTTACATATCTAGGATGCAATATCTCATATGAAGAAGAAAAGGATGTAAATGCAAAAATATCTAAATTTTTAAGAATTTTAGGGTTAATAAATTCTATCTTCAAGCCACAGTTAGTCCAAAAGCATTCAAGACTGAAAGTGTACAAAACACTGGCTCTTCCAACTCTTTGTATGGTAGCGAAGTATGGACGTTGAAACAGAAGGATATACAGAGACTTAGATCTGCTGAAATGAGATATCTTCGGAGGACTGCAGGATACACACTACTAGATCACAAAAAAAAATGAAGACATCTTAGAAGAATTACACATGGAATCTTTAGAAAACAAAATTTCTGATTATAAGTCAAGATGGATACAACATGTTCATCGAATGGAAGATCACAGAATACCCAAACTAATGTTAAGATATCAACCTGCAGGAAGAAGAAGACCAGGACGTCCACTCAAAAGACTTCTGGATGGTGTTTCTCTTGAGGCCGAAACAGGTCAACAAATGGCCTAAATTCGTGAATGTACTATGATGATGATGAATTACACATACACTTTTTTTTTATTTTCTGATGATTTTGGATAGGATTTTGGAAAACATTTATGAAATGATTGCATTGTCATTGGTCCTTTACAAGTATACAAAGTTTCAAGTCGATCCAATGATTTTAAGTGGGTGAAAATCGTGTTGTAACATTCCGTTACATAATTACACATACACTTTTTTTTTATTTTCTGATGATTTTGGATAGGATTTTGGAAAACATTTATGAAATGATTGCATTGTCATTGGTCCTTTACAAGTATACAAAGTTTCAAGTCGATCCAATGATTTTAAGTGGGTGAATCTCGTGTTGAAAGATTTCGTTACATAATTACCCGGACACTTTTATTTATTTTCTGATAATTCGAGTTAGGATTTTAGAAAAAATATATGCAATTATTGTACTGTCATTGGTCCTTTAGAAGTATATCCATTGATTTTAAGTGGGTGAAAATCGTGTTGAAATATTCCGTTACAAAATTACACGGACACTTTTTTTTTATTTTCTGATGACTCGGGTCAGGATTTTACAAAACAATTATGAAATTATTGTATTGTCATTTGTCCTTTACAAGTATACAAAGTTTCAAATCGATCCAATGATTTTAAGTGGGTGAAAATCGTGTTGAAAAATTCCGTTACATAATTACACAAACACTTTTTTGATTTTCTGATGATTCTGGCCAGGATTATGGAAAACATTTATGAAATTGTTGTATTGCCATTGGTCCTTTACACGTATAGAAAGTTTCAAGTCGATCCAATGGTTTTAAGTGGGTGAATGTCGTGTTGAAATATTCCGTTACATAATTACAGACACTTTTTTAATATTCTGGTGATTCTGACCAGGATTTTAGAAAAAATATATGAAATTATTGTATTGTCATTGGTCCTTTATAAGTATGCAATGTTTAAAGTCGATCCAATGATTTTAACTTTGTGAAAATCGTGCTGAAATATTCCGATTCTTAATTACACTGACACTTTTTTTTATTTTCTGATGATTCAGACCAGGATTTTAGGGACAAATTACGAAATTATTGTAACCTCATTGGTCCTTTACCAGTATACAAAATTTCAAGTCGATCTAATGATTTTAAGTGGGTTAAAATCGTGTTGAAATATTCCGTAACATAGATACAGGTCAAGCTAATATAAAGCGTGTAAAAAATCCTCCTGGCCGGATTTGAACCAGCGACCTGTGGATCACTGAAATTATATACCACTACAGTCCACCGCTCTACCAACAGAGGTCTTACAACGATTGAGTAAGAAGTTAAGTCCGCAACCTATTATACCGGTCTTTATTATTTTGATTTTCTGCTGATTCTGGCAAGGATTTTAGAAACATTTATGAAATTATTGTAATGTCATTGTTCCTTTACAAGTATACAAAGTTTCAAATCGATCCAATGATTTTAGTGGGTAAAAATCGTGTTGAAAGTTTCCGTTACATAATTACCCAGACACTTTTTTTGATTTTCTGATGATTCTGGCCAGGATTTTATAAACAAATTACGAAATTATTGTATTGTCATTGGTCTTTCACAAGTATGCAAAGTTTCAAGTCGATCCAATGATTTTAAGTGGGTGAAAATCGTGTTGAAAGATTCCGTTACATAATTACACAGACACTTTTTTTGATTTTCTGATTATTCTGGCCAGGATTTTAGAAAACAATTATGAAATTATTGTATTGCCATTGGTCCTTTACAAGTATACAAAGTTTCAAAACGATCCAATGATTCTAAGTGGGTGAAAATCGCGTTAAAAATCCCGTACATCGATACAGGTCAAGCTAATATAAAACGTGTAAAAATTTCCTCCGAGCCGGATTTGAACCGTCGACCTATGGATTACTGAAATTACATACCACTACAGTCCACCGCTCTACAAACTGACCTCTTACAACTATTGAGTAAGAAGTTGATAAGTCCGAACCTATTATACCGGTTTTTATTATTTTGATGTTCTACTGATTCTGGCCAGGATTTTAGAAACAAATTATGAAATTATTGTATTGTCATTGGTCCTTCACAAGTATACAAAGTTTCAAGTCGATCCAATGATATTAAGTGGGTGAAACTCGTGTTGAAAAATTCCGTTACATAATTACACATACACTTTTTTTATTTTCTGATGATTCTGGCCAGGATTTGGAAAACATTTATGAAATTATTGTATTGTCATTGGTCCTTTACAAGTATGCAAAATTTCAAGTCGATCCAATCATTTTAAGTGGGTGAATGTCGTGTTGAAAGATTCCGTTACATAATTACACACACACTTTTTTTTATTTTTTGATGATTCTGGTTAGGATTTTAGAAAAAATATATGAGATTATTGTATTGTCATTGGTCCTTTACAATTATACAAAGTTTCAAGTCGATCTAATGATTTTTAAGTGGGTGAAAATCGCGTTGAAATATTCCGTTACATAGATACAGGTCAAGCTAATATAATGCGTGTAAAAAATAGAAGCTTCAGATTTAATTTTCTGTAAATTAACATTAAAATTTTGACAATATTATATAACACTCCTTGCTTGGAAAAAAAATTTCAGAATTATTTTTCTATTTCTATTTTTTTATGTTAACGTGTCAATCATTGGATATAACTTGTTTTAATCGGTCGTGAAAAATAGTATTTTATATTTTTGTGCATAACAAACTGGGCAATTCAGCTGATGAAAACTTATCCCTTTATAAGTTTCAATAATTTATACAACAATCAGCTTTTTTTTTTTTTTTTTTTTTGTAGACTCCCTGTTTCTAATATTGTATTTTTAAAAATTCATCAAGATGAAATGAGTATTTGAGAACGCAAGCAGTGCTATTAAGTTTGTTTTCGCTGATGTGGACCCCTTGCAAATCTAGTCGATCACTGGGAGTCGATATAGACCACTTTTGGATTAACTGAGCTAAAGGAAGTTGGTAATCATAAAATGTAATTCTTAGAAATTTACCCCGGCTCCCATGATTTTTTATCTTTGTTAGTTCTCACTTTCGCCACCAGAATGTGACAAAGTATAGAGAAATACATGTCACATACATATGCGCGCTCTGGTATCTGTCTATGGAACTACTGTATTTACCATTTCATATAAGAAACGTTACAGCCAGTAGGAGCTCTCACTCTACTGTGAACTGTGATACGATCTACATCTTTGAATCATCTTCCAGTAGCGACATTAAGGTAATAATATTGCGCAATTTCCCATTGTACAATTATTAACAATTCTACCTTTACGATACAAATAGTAATTTATTTCTATTATATCACATTCAAATACTTTCAATTTAATATACGATTTTGTTCTAACAATTATCGGTATTAAGAAAATTTCAACAAGCTTTTAAGTTATCATATCTTTGTTCTGTTTGTGATATTTAAAAAAAGTTAATTATTTTAGGTATAATCAAAAATATTAAATCATTTAGAAATGAAAATATTAACTGTTACAAAAATAATAATAAAATAAATAAAAGAAAATTCACTTCAAATGAGTTTAGTTAACTGCCTGAGATAAATATGGCATACAAAGCCAATACCTGGCGTGCGCTTCTACACCTAAATAAATTAAATATTAATTAAGTGATATGCTATACACTGCGACGAACCAAACATAGTGGTTGCTAGAATCAAATTTTAATTTTGAATTTCTGGTACACCCTCACTTCTAATGGTCGGATTTCGCTCATGTTCTGATATTAGCTACCTCGGTATTATTTTAATAGGGTATATTGTGTTTCGTTGTCAAACAACGAATATTGCGACCCCAATACATATTTTTAAATTTCCATTTCAGGGGAACTCCTACACTTAATAGTTTTAGAACAATAGATAGCGGCTAAACAATCATCTTATCTGGGAACCTGTTTGAACAAATTTACATGAAGATCGATTGATCGGTTTAGAAATGTCTAACAAAATTTTTATATAATGTATGTAGATCTACATTGGTGTGGTCGGCAGTTATCCAAATTCACTTGAGGACACTTACTTACTTACTCACTGGCACTATCGAACCCTTAGGTTCATGGCCGCACGGACATAAGCTCTCCATACATCCGTATCCTGAGCTAATGCTTTCCAATCATTCTCTGTATAATCTACTTCCCTCAAATCATAGTTAATGTTATTCTCCCGCCTCATTCTTGGTCTACCAACTGGGCGTTTTCCCTCTGGCTTTCCTACAAGAAGCTTCCATGCAAGTCTTTCATTCCCCATACGTGCAACATGTCCAGCCCATCGCAGTCTACGAGACTTAACTGTTCTTATTATATCTGGCTTCCTATAAAGACCATGTAGTTCATTGTTATGTAGTCTTCTCCATTCACCTGTCTGTTCATCTCTCTTTGGTCCAAAAATTTTCCTAAGTACTTTATTCTCGAATACCTGTAATCTCCTTTCCTCTCTTAAAGTAAGAGTCCATGTTTCGCACCCATATAATATAACTGGTAGAATAATAGTTCATTTGGAGACACTACACTTTGTATTGTTTTCTTATGTATCATTTTCATCTTTAAGGGGAAACGGAAGGCAAAAATTCTTGAAAAAATATTTTTTTTATAAAATGCTATATTATTTTCCGTTTAATTTTGTTACTTGTGTTTTCTCAAAACATTTATAAAACAAGAGTAAAGCGAAGTCTATGTTGTGGTTTTTTGGTGTGGCGGAAGGCATTTTGACATATAATTTGTACTACATTAATTTGCTATTTTTCTTTTTCAAACCTCCCTCTCATTTTAGGTGGGATAATATCTGAGAAATTTTGTGTTGTGGCTGCACTGACTTTCTCTTGCTACCTTTTGATCTGTTGCTTAGAAACCAAAAAACATAGTGAAGAAACGGTAGTATTCTGTTGTGCACCTGCGAATTATGTTGATTCTATAAGTTTTCTAAGTGTAACAATGGGAAAATTCAGTAATAGAGTGCTTAAGAAATGTAGGAAAACAAAAAAAAATCGAGTGAAATTAAGCCTAAGCCTGTTTATAATTCACCAACACCTAAACAATCGACTAGTGACAAAAGTGAAGTTCAAAAAAAGCAAATTTTATGATTTTAATCTACGGTTGGTGTATGCTCTTCGCTCTATTTTAAAAGACCTCTCTGCAGCTCAGATTTTGTTTGCAGCTGTGAACCTGCCCACACCTCCTAAAAAGTTTGACAGGCTCAACTTTCAAACATGTGACATAACTTTTTTAATACCTTAATAAAACTCCTGTCAAATTTTATTCTTACGGTTTCGTTTCTCTCAGGTCTCTTACGATTTTCCATACACATTCTTAGCAGTTAAGTGTTTGCTGGTGTATGTGCATAGTGAATGGTTGTAACTTAAAAAAATGTTTCATGTTATATGTTGGAAAGTATTTCCGTTTGGCATCCACAACAAAAATATAGGGTCAGTAGTTGAGCATGTAGTACAAGAAACTATGGTGGAGACTGTTGAGGAGGCACTTATTGAAGATTACAAAAGAGAAAAGCGAGACCTTACTTTAGCTTTAGATGATTCAAGGCAAACGCGAGGACGTCAGTTGCTCAAAGTGGTAGTGACAGCTAGCAGTGGTGGTACAGCTAAAGTTGTGGATGCTGTTATTTTGTCAGAACATTGCAGATGTCCTGAGAAAAGTAAAAACAAGCATATTGAAAGTTGTGGAAGTAATGGTGGCTTGTATAATGTGAGCTATGTAAACTTTTTAGGATATGATGATTCCAAATTGTTCAAATACAAGGAGGAATTAAAACCTTACGGTGAAAAAGTGCCAGTGAGAAAGCTGGAATGTGTTGGGCAGTATCAAAATCAAAATTCCTGAAGATTAATCTAGGGAAAACACTACTCCGAGATGGAAATCCTATTGGAGAGAGAGAAATAGACTAACAGATGAGGCTGTGGACAGGCTGCAAAAATACTGTGGTCTAGCTATTAGGCACAATACCAAAAGTGTCCAAGATATGAAAAGGACAATATGAGCATTATTTCTTCATACCCTGTCCAGTGATGAAAAACCTGAACGTGGCTTGTGCCCATCAGGTCCAGATTCTTGGTGTAATTTTAATAAATTGAATGACTGAGGTAAGAGATATAGGCACAAACACACCTTACCATCTGCTACAATGGATGTAATCAAACCTATATTGAGGGGTTTTATTGTACCATAACTGCTCGAGAAGTGTCTTCATGGGACAGCACAAAACTGCAATGACAGCATAAGTAATAGAATTTGGAGCAACATTCCTAAGAGGATTTTTGTTGAAATCAAAACCTTACATATTGGGGTGTTTGATGTTATAGCCACATACAGTGAGATCAGTTTAGTAGTGGAAGGCAGACACGGGGTTTGTGCTATGCAATAACGAAGGCTTACATGTGCAGGCACGGGATGTGAAATGTGTGCTTACTCAACTGTTTACGAATTCACGGCCACAGTCAGATAGTGTACCTCGTGTAGATAAGGTGCTTGATCGCTTTTCCTTGTGAACTGAATGACGTGTGTATAATATAAACTGAATGACATGTGTATAAGTTATTTCAATTTTAAAATTTGTATCTTATAAAACATAAGTGTAATGTGAATCACGTGTGTACGAGTGTAAACTGTATAATGGCTAATAATTTTTCTACTGAACAACGTGTATCTATTTATTAACAATATTTATTAACTCAATCTGCCAGCGAAATACGAAGACATTTTGAAACATGATCCCCTGGTGTAAAAATTTTGTCACGTTCAACAGTCCATAATATGTACAACAAATTTTATAAAGAGGTGTCAAAAATGTATGGACAACAAAGGTGAACAGTTCCAACACCTGCTTCAATAAAGTTGGTAAGTACGACAATTTGTAAAATAGCTACGATAATGTGTGAGTTGTATCACCGCGATCCTACGCTGTCCGTTCCCCGCCACAGGTGCATCAGCAGTGTATAGTTAAATTCCCGCGTCTGCCTTCCACTACTAAACTGATCTCGCTGTATACTAGGGGAACATTATAAAGTGAGATACGTTGAGAAGTCTGAGATTGAAACCAGGCCAGTGTACTATAAAATCGATGAAAGAAATTGACTGCAAAAACCATGCAAGACAACAGAGGCTGGGTAAAAAAAATGAAACTGGAAGATCAAATAGAAGAGGACTCCGATAATTATTTTTATGGTCATGGAATGTATTAATAAGGTCAGTTAGTGTATTGTTTAAAGTTTAGACTATTCATTAGAATGATTTACCCTTGATTTTTCAGTTTACTGTTGTGAATTATAAGTCTTCTTCTGTATTTACTAACATTTTCAAATATTTTAAACTTTTTCAAACAATTTTTATAACATTATTCGATAATAATGTTAAAAGATTCCGGGCTATGTGGCCATGGTTTATAGCTGGTAGACCATAGCCACATAGCCTGCAATCTTTTAACAATATGATTACCAGCCATGAAAGCCTGCATTCCACAACTATTCGACAATTTTTAAGTATTTATTTAAATACACAAATCACAACATTATGACACTGTTAGACAAAATTGTGATGCTGACTTCTATTTTCTCCGCAGTTTATATTACTTAGTCTATGATTTTTCGATCGCTGGTTCGAACGGCGTTAGGGAGTGATAAGTAAGTGTACACCCATTTTTAATAAACGTTTGGTAATTTTAATATTATATTTTTTTCAACATAGATTTGGGGATTTATTGCAAAGATAGATCATATTAATTTCATAGCCAAGTGCTGCCATCTAGCATAAGCTATATATGTGGGCAAGGATGGTAATCGATATCGTTGGCATTCAAGCAGAAGTCACTAAGTCCTAAATTGGCTGTTTAGAGATATGTACACTACTATATTATGAAAATGATTCTTCACAGTCTGGCAAAAGCCACTAAGTGCTATCCCTGTCCATTTCTAATTTATAGATTTATAGATGCTTAATATTATCTGGCGTAGCAGACTTGTGATGTGTGATCAAATTTTAACATCGCTATATCTCAAAACAACAATTTTGGACTTAGTGAAATCTACCAGAGCTACAACGATATGTGGTTCGATGGTGGGTGATCGCTGGCTCTATAAACTCTGGTACATGCGCACTGTTGTTCTAGGACTTTGAAAATATATCAGGTAAGTTAAAGTGGACAGTCCCCAAAGCTTGTTCATCAAAATTAACGTTGTTAGACACAAATATATACTTTTTCTGTAACTATTGGAGATAGAAGACATACATTTTCATCATTTATTTACTAATGTGCTTTACATACATTAATACAACCATGTATTGAACGAGTAGAAAGTTTCTAGAATATTAACAACATATTTTTCAATAAAAAGTAGACTCTTACAAAAAAAATTAAATCTCATGAACTAAGGTAGGTCTACTTATTACAACACCGCCGTGTTAAAGTGTAAGTTTGATGCTGTAAAAATTTCATTCCCATGCTTGAAATAGTTCCAGAGTAAAATATAACTTAATTTGATTATTTTAATATTGTCAGTATGGTATATAGCCTTCCTGGTCCTCTTAAATTATTACACAATACTTTTTGGTATTACTTGACCGCATTAACTTTTCAGCCGGTGAGAGGAAGCAAAGGTGCTAGGGTGAAGATGGGGAAAGTGTTTCCTTCCACCATTGGTAGAAGAGAATGACTGGGCAAGTGGTATAATCAGTGGCAAAATATAGTGGTAGACCTACTTGAAAACGGAGATGAAATTAATAAAAGATTGTCGGAGTTTGTATACCTAAAGGTTTCTGAATAATGTGACGTGCAAAGAGAGTAATTCAGCACTGATTTCCAGCTACTCTCTGGCAGACTTCAATGTTGTTGGGTATTCATTTATTGTATATGTTTCATGTTCAAATGGATAGATTATTATTATTATTGTTATTGTCCACCGCTGTGGTCTCGCGGTAGCGTGCTGCCTTGTCATGCAGCAGGCCCGAGATCGATCCCCGGTCGGGGCAGTTTTTCTGGGTGAGGTTTTTATCGGGGTTTTTCCTCACCTATAAGACAAATGTCAGGAAAACTTTAAGGCCCAAATGGTCCCCGAAATTGTATGGCCATTATAATAATAATCATCATCATCCTTCACCGGTGTGGAAAGCAACGGAAAGCTACCACACCTACAATTCCCTAGTAAAGCTGCAAGCATAGCATGAAAATACTATGATTGCAGTGAAGGACCTGCCTTTGGGCAGAATTACTATGGATGGATGGATTATTGTTATTATTATTATTATTATTATTAATAATAATAATAATAATAATAATAATTATAGAGTAAAACCTGTCTATGAAGGAACATGACGGTACCTTAAATATATTTCCGTCTTGGCAGTTTTCCTTCTTTTAAAGGGTTCCCAAATTACAAGCTTGAATTTTCTCATGCTTTAAGGACATAACGTCTTGACTGAAATACAGACAAAATGGTGTATATAACACAGCTCATTTTTTACAGCAATGCAAAAAAATTTTATTACACAAAAGCGAGAAGGTACTCAACTACAGGAAGACTGAAGAGTTTCCCGACTCCCTTGCAGGTAATGTAAGCAGGCAAGGAAAAGCAAGGATTCCCAACTGTCACACATAAGTAAGGGTATCACTGCAATACAATGGCAACACGAGAAGGGAAAACGATATAATGCAGAAGGCGTCATGTAGAATTTTCATGTGTGGTCATTAATGCTGTAATTAGAACATGCTTGAGAATAATTTTCTGTATTATTGAGGTAAAAATTAACTATTGGTACTTTAAAATCTATTCCATTTCCACGTTATGAAGGTTTCTGGCTTATACAAGACGATTTTACATATAAAATTGTACCGTTCTGGAGATTTTTTCTGTCTGTACAGGTTTCCTTCTTATAAAGGTTCCGGCTAAGACAGGTTTTACTGTAATAAGTTTTGTAACAGTTAGTAGTTAGACAATTAGCCTACTACAAAGGTCACTAGATAAGTTTCAAGACACAGCAGTATGGCGACAGGAATGCAATAAATTAATGTACCATTTGAAAGCCCAACTCTCGAACGTCAAAACCATAGCAGGTAGAAATGATTACTTTCTTTTGTCTCTGAGCAGCACCTTTGTGAAGTAGTCTGTGCGTGGTGAAATCAAACGTGTCCTACGAAGCTTGAGAGGGAGTATTTTCTTGCTATGATTTTATATGATTATAAGTGCGGTTTAAATGAGTCGCAAACACTTGAGCAACTCACACAAACATTTGGGGACCTTACTCCTTCACGTGCAACAGTTTTCCGCTGATTTCCTGAATTTAATAGGGAGAGAACATCCCTTAAAGATGAAGGGAGAAGTGGGAGGCCAACAACAGTGGTGACAGAGGAAAACGTCTCTGCAGTGGAGACTCTGATTAAGGAAGATCCACAACTGACCTATAAGGATATCGAGGAGGGCCTAGGGATTAGTTCGCCAAGTGTTCCCACCATCCTGCACCAATACTTAAGAATGAGGAAAATTTCTTCTCGATGGGTGTCACACCACTTGTCAGAAAGGCATAAATGCACTAGGGTGGAATTGTGCAGATAAATACTAGTGACATTCAACAACGGGGTCTCCTGTCGGGTGTCAGAACATAGTGATAGGTGACGAAACTTGGATCTACCAGTATGACAGTGAAACAAAGCACCAATCATAGGTGTGGGTCTTCCCAGATGAGCAGCCTCCGACCAAAGTCAAAAGGCCTAGGAGTGTGAGGAAGTAAATAAATGGTGGCCACTTTCTTCTCAACAAGTGGTCAACTGGCTACAGTTGTGCTAGAGGATCAGAGGACAGTTACTGCTAAATGGTACACAGAAGTCTGTCTCCCCAAAGTCTTCTCAAAGATCCAGGAGAAGCGGCCAAAAGACTGGACTGCAGGGAATTTGCTGCTCCATGACAATGCTTCTTTGCACACAGCCAATGCAACAATTAGGTTTCTGGAAAAGACACATGTGAAATTAATGTCTCATTGAGCCTACAGTCTTGGACCTAGCCCCGTGCGACTATTTCCTGTTCCCGAATGTGAAGAATTGCATGTGCAGACACCAATTTCCTAGCCCAGAAGATGCTGTTGGAGGAGCTTAGTGCAATGTCTGAGATCAAGTGGCATGGCTGCTTCCAGAAGTGGTTCCAGAGGATGCAACAGTGTATAGAATGTGCTGGAGAGTTGTTTGAAAGATATGATAGGTATGGAAACTCTATCATGGCCCATTGTTGCATATCTCAAAACTTATCTAGTGACCTACATAGTAGTTAGACGATTACCCTACTATACTGTCATTCAGTTTTGTTTTTACATCTGTGATTACTAGTAATCTTTAATTTTAATTCTGTTCTGTTTTGAAGCTCATATAATGGCAAATTCACAATAATTATTTTCCTACTAAGACTGATTATAACCGGATGCATGTAATTGAATAGGTGAAAAGTCATGTCCTATTATATTCCAATTTCTGTGATAGCTCTACACGATACTTTTACTATTTTTTCTTGAACTGGTTGTTAGATTTTTTTCCTGGCGACTTCAATTTTTCATTTCGTTAATACTTTTCTTACTCTTTCCTTATCTTGCATATTGTGGCCTCTGATTTGCAGGTATCTTTAGCCCCATGTTTTGTTGCATTCTGGATAGGAATTTTCAATTCCCCCTTTATTTTGTCCTCATCTCAAAACTCAATAACTTTCTTAATAATGTTACAACCTTCGCTGTGAATATTGGTTCTATCTCTTGCAATTGGCATTGTTACTAAGAACTGACTAAACACAACCAATGGAAAGTAAACACTGCCATTACAACCTAAGACAAGGGTCCCTACTACCTCCACCCCTTAATTACCCTTACCATATTTCTTTTTAGTTTGCATTATATCTGCATTGAAAAAATTATGTGGTCTGAGTATTAAAACTTCAATACTTCAGATAATAATTTGTTCACTGTAAGTGAAATTAGTTACAGTTGAGAGTTACAAAAATTTCAAACCACTTTATTCAATATTTTTGTATTGTGTAGCCATAGTTGGGTGGCTCCTTATCACAAGCGATTAGCTGCTCCCATCTCAAATTGGATGTTCGTCTTTCTAATGCTGGTCACTTCATATGCATTTTGTTGTGGTCCAAAACAATCGCTTGAATCAACTTTTCCTGGGGTTTCTCCCTTATTCCCATAACCACAAATTTAATTGCACCATTTCTCCATATTCATCTCATCCATTTTGTTTTATTTTGCCCCTGTGATGGTGTATCAGGCGTGGTTGGCTGGCACCCGTTTTGCTTGCAGACCTCTATAAATATAGGGGCTTCATCTCTTCCCTTGACCCGACCCTGAGTTGGACACGAGTTGAGGATATTATAGCCTGGGTTACTTTCATGTCCAAATTATTATACATTTAATTTGTTTTTAATATTATTTTACTTTTCTTATAGAACCTGCAGCCAAGAGCTCTCGTTCTACTGTGAAAAGTGACAGTGTTGAAGTCGAATTTGCGTCTTTAAGAACCAAGAAGCCAACTTTCAGGTAATAAAATTGCTCAGTTTTATTCAATATTGTGTAAATCTTAACATCATTGTCTTCTGTAATAAAAATTAATTTAATTTAATTCTACTAAATCACATAAAAATGTTTGAAATGTATTATAATATGATTTTTTCTAACTATTATGACTTTTCCAGAAGCTATTACCATAACATTGTTCTGTTTGTGAGATTTACAAAAAAACAAATAATATTTGAGGCTTTAAAATAACAGAGATAATATGTAATGATTTAGAGATGAAAATGTTACACAAAATAGAAAAAAGAAACAAAATTTGCTTCAAATGATTTTGGGTAACTGAAAACCAGAAACACAGGATGGACTGCTCGATGCCCCTATTTTCAATTGTATGTAATGGGTAAAATGGTTGAAGATAGAAACTTACAACAATGTTTATATGAAAAGATAACTCAACAAGTTTTGATATTGTAAGATTTCGGTACATATTTCAATTTTTTCCCGGTTAGTCCATTTGCTATAGGGATACGATGTCCTCGGTTATGGTCACTGTGATTAACAAATTTCTGCAAAGCCAAAGTTGTCGTAAAAAATATGTAGGGCGGCAGCATGTATTTTAGTATAAATCTTTTCACTTTTGCTTCTTGATTATTGTCCACTATGTCAAGTAGATTAGTAGAACTACACTTTAACTTGATATAATAAAGTTTTAATGGTATCTTGAAATAAAATGAGGCAACGTGCTCGTAGCAAGTGCAGGATTCAACTTGTAGAATGTAGCGTAAATGTAGAACGTAGTAATGAGTCGACAGCTCGTCGAACATCTGTGTAGAACTTGAAAGTTATAGTAACAATATAGCCTGCTCTAATTAAGCAGGATGGTCTACTCGCGGCTGGAGTAGAACTCAACTTGACCATGCAGCTTTTAACATAAACATGGCAGAGACGTAACAAACTGTCCCAAATGGGAGCTTGAATGAAACTAGAGAAAACTCAACCTTACTACTTGAAGGTTGAGAAGCAATTATACTGTAGAGAGTCTATGTAGAACTATGTATAACTTGTAGAACATTGTAGAACTTCTCTTCAATTACAAATAGCTTGCCCACTAGGGGTAACAGGACGATCTGCTCGCAGCTGGAGCAGAACTTAAACTCTATCATGCAGCTTTTAACTTAAACATGGTGTAGAGAGTTAACTTGTGCTCGACCATGCAGCTTTTAACTTAAACATGGTGAAAGGGAGCTCGACCTTACTCAAAGAGGGCCGAGTAGTAACTTAAGCTTGACCATGCAGCTTTTAGTTTAAACATGGTAAGACGAAATTCTCAAGTAGAGAGAGAACTCAACCTTATTCCATGAAGGTTGAGAGGTAACTTACCTAGGAGAAACTACATACTAAACAAGTAACCAGCTATCAGACCAAGTGCTTTCACAAACAAACAATATGGTCAGTCTGACGCAAACATAAACAAGAGAAACAGAGATAAGGCGAAGATGCGTAAATAATAGCATCTTCACTAAACAAAAATTATCAAACACATTAAATCTGAGATTTAACAAATATATACATCACCTGAACTCTGTGAGCTCTAACAGTCGCTGTAATGATGTCAAGGCGATGAACAATTTCTTGCCATGTACATTGGAGCATGTCTTCTGAAATGCACTCAATAGCCTCCATGATGCTATCCTGAAGATCACAAAGATCTTTGACTGTGGTGGCATAAACTTTAGCCCCAGAGAAAGAAATGTAGCAGTGTTATATCGTGTGATCTCAGGAACCATGCGATTAGTCCTCCCTTATCAATCCAACGGTCGTGGAAAATGTTGTCGAAATTCGTACAAAATTTATTGAATCAGTGTGGAAGAGCGCCATCTTCTTGGAAAATGATGTAGACTGCAGTTGTTCAATTTGTGGAAAGAAGAATTGCTCCGGCATGTCAAGATATGTGGTACCATGGACAGTGTTTTGTGACAAACTGTACCAAACATTCAATTTGTGAATATCACGAACGTGGTCTTGTGTAGCATGAGGATTCCGTGATCCCCAGATCCACTCATAATGCCGATTTACCTTGCCCAACACATAGAAAGTGGCTTTGTCCAAGAAAAAATCTTTGGATTGAAATCAGGATCAGTGCCGATGCGATCTAGTGTCACATTTTATCAAGTAACACTAGGAAACTAGGGCTGGAAATAAATATCAATAAAACTAAATATATAATCGCACATCGAAATATATCCTAAAATTGAAATGGAAAATTAATGACAAATGAGGGGAATTTTGAAAAAGTGGCTGAATTTAGATACCTGACAACCAGGGGCGTAGTGTCCATTTAGGCACTAGAAGCGCCGCTTCCCTGTCAATATATGCAAAACATACCGTGTTTACTATCTAAATACAATAAACAAATTTTCTCTCTGTCACATATGTAAACATTATTGCAGTGAAATTATTCGTGACTGTACTTCATATAGCAACCATCAGGCTTTCCACTCCTTTAATCTCCATGTCTCTGGCCAGTCTTTCATCCGCCGAGTGCCAGGAATATGTCTTGAGTGCATTGTGCATGCATTCTTGAGAAGGAATGCTCTGACTTGAGTTGCCTATGATATTTCACTTCCCTGCGAGCCCCGTATCCTTGTTCTGTTTCCACTCCCTGCAAGCCCTGTGCCCTGTCTTTCATCCGCTGAGCGCCAGGAATATGTCTTCAGTGCACTACGCGCGCATTCTTGAGAAGGAAACTCTGACTTGTGTTGCCTAAGATATTTCACCTCCCTGAAACCCCATATCGACGTTCTGTGCATGTGGTGAGCTTTCTGCTAGAAATATTTTTTGTCTGTTTATTTTTTTTACATTACAAATTAATCGTAAAATATTTACTGTGGTTTTTATTTACTGTGTTTTCATTGTTGCTCTCCACATTGTTAAATAATAGTAACAACACCCGTTTTGTTATATCTACATGAAATTATCAGTTTTTAGAAGTGAGGAACATAAACACGGCTTGTGGAAGTGCGGTGAAGTTGTGACTACATTGCATTTGCAAATGTAAAAATCACGTGGTGCCTTAACAATGTGCGATTTAAACTCAGACCAGCCAAGTACCTCATATACTTGCAATGAATTATTGAATGAAAGTGGTTCACGTGGTTGTGTAATTGAACAATTAAAACATAAATTGTTCTCCACACTCACTTTTGATGATAAACTTAAAATTATAGAAGATGGGTGACCGAAACCGGAACTTAAAATAACTGCAGTTACCAAAGGACAAAAAATATTCACCTGAAACTTTTGCGTGCAGATGTATGAAACTATACCATGGCTATGTGGTTGTAGTGAGTTAAAAAAAATTATTTTGTTGGTCATGTCTTTTATTTTCAAAAGAAAAAACATCTTGGACATGCTCAGGTTTCGACGATCTGCATAATATTCACAAATCACAAAACAGACATATCGTGATCGTCGCTAATTTTTAAAAATTTCCATGCCTCTAACCTAAACCAAGCAAGCCCTGATCTCTCTTTAAATCCTAGATTGAGTATATAAGATTCTTTATAGGCTACAGGTATAGTTTCTAATAGCAGAAACTATTCAACCTCTCGCCTCACCCTCATACTCACTCCTCATGGTGTTGGAGCAAGAGGAGGTAAACTTGTTTTTTATAACATTTGAATCGATTTTGAAAGATATGAAAAGTAACTGAGGCTAAGATTTTCCAAGAAAACTACAAACCTTAATGAACGTTTGCATTTTGTTTAACTGTGTGATATTCCTAGAAAACTATGAAGGGTTTGCATTGTATTTCAATGTGAGGTAGTATTTGTCAGCAGTATTGATTAGACAAAGTATAGTGATATATTGATATGACTGACTGTCAATCATATGAGCTTCCAAACAGAGTTGAGAACAAACCATACAGAAGTTTTATCTGTTACTAGCACTTTACACACAAATTTGTGAACTTATATTTGAAGGCCATTTTATCTAAAAATATGTAATATTGTAATAAATAAGTAAAATATGTAATATCTAACTTGAGTATAAGGTCTAGATTTATTTGAAATGTCAACATTTTTGGTTATTACAAAAGAATGTATCAAGGAAAAAAATATAATTACATATGAATCCGGTCTCTATCGATAATGGAACTGTTACTAGTTTTTGCGTATCACGTACAGATTTTGCACAATTCTATTTTTTAACACAAAAAATGACAGCACGCGGTCCACCACTTGTATGTGGTATACATGCTGTATTAAAATGTGTAAACATTAAAATATAATATAATCACTGATTTTATTCATACTAATTTGTAATTGTGTTTAACTGAGGGTAGATTCATCCTACGACCCTGTCCTGTTTATATTATACAGTTTCTGGCAAAAAACTGCAGAAGCCTCTAGCACATGGTCCAGATATTACAACTCCAATACCACCAACAACATTACAAGAGAGTAATATCAGCACTCCTTCTATATCCAGCACAGAAGATGATTTCAATTTGTCCCTAGAATCAAAAAAACAATAATTAATTGATCGAAATTAAATGATTTGTTATGCAATTTGGGTCTTACAAAATAAAAAAAGTGAACTTTTAGGCTCGAGATTTAAAGAAGACAATCTTTAGCTCCTGGTACAACTTTTTATAGCTACAGGCATCGTGAAGAAGAGTTTAAAAATTATTTTGTAATGCGGGAAGTAGTGTACTGTTGTTATATTCCTGGCTTGAATGGTCCCGTAGGAACAGTTTATGAACCTGCAGATTGGCATATATTTATTGATTCTAGCAAAAGAAACCTTAAGGGCATTTTTCTGCATAATGGGATGAGCTGGTTCGCTCATGGTAGAATATGATAACTCAGGGATGTTTATATTATATATGTAATCGCCCTTTGTAGTGGAAAACGTGAAAAAAGTAGCTCTTTGAACGATTAAATGGCTTACGCTGCCTAAACCATAAGAAATACACAAAATTAATGTACACAGAATTGAATATCTCAAAAAGCTCTACAAGAAAGTCTGCGACAGCATATGTTTATCTCTTATGGATAACTTACAAAAACCATTTTTGGCTTTCATTGATACCAAGAGTCCCTTATCTCTTATGGATAACTCACAGTAACCATTTTTGTCTTTTATTGATACCAAGAGTCTTGTGCCATAGCCGAGTCTTGGTGCAGAACTATGGGATTTACGCTGGTTCGAGTCTCTATGGGGGGAAGAAATTTTTCTTATGGAATGTCGGCCAGTATGGGTCAGAAATGAAATCTAGCTGGGGGGGGGGGAAACTGTTTTGACTCACTCTCATCAATTTATCTTTTTTTTTTCACTCTAATATAATTGTTATATGACAGTTCTTAACTTATCTGCAAAGGAGGGTACAATTCTAATGTTCATGACTATGTGACGTCATCATTCACAAACAGAAGGCTGTAAAAGGTTTTCTTGCAAACTTATTTAATAATATCTAATTATGTCATAATTTCTGAATTTTATGGTAAAAAAGTAACATATTTTTATCGTCTGCCCAATTGAAAGTTTGGGCAGGACAACGTCTGCCAGGTACGCTAGTTATAAATAAATTTAAACTTATTACTCCAGTTTATTGAATAATTTTGCACTATTAATGTTCAGATAATTACAATTGTTTTATCCATCCATCCATAGTAATTCTGCCCGAAGGCAGGTCCTTCACTGCATCATAGCATTTTCATGCTATGCTTGCAGCTTTACTAGGGAATTGTGTAGGTGTGGTAGCTTCCCGTTGCTTTCAACACCGGTGAAGGATGATGGTGATAATGATAAGGGTGATGATGATGATGGCCATATGATTTCGGGGACCGTTTGGGCCTTAAAGTTTTCCTGACATTTGTCTTACAGGTGAGGAAAAACCCCGATAAAAACCTCACCCAGAAAAACTGCCCCGACCGGGGATCGAACCCGGGCCCGCTGCGTAACAAGGCAGCACGCTACCTCGAGACCACAGCGGTGGACAATTGTTTTATATCTCACTAATATTCGGAGTGGAGTTGATGAGTTTATTTAAGTCCACACGTATTTAATATCACTTAAAATTCCGAGTTACTAATTATCTCGGATTTTAAAATACTTTAGATTTTAAAATTTACTAAAGTTTGCAGATGGTTTCTGAAGGACTTGCTTCTTGTAGAACGTATGAGTGCATGTGAGAAAGTTTTCACACGTGTCCTCGCCTTAAAAGGGCGATGGCTCCTCCCATAGAGTCATCTACCCCACTCCAAATGCACATGTTATTCATTATACCTTAGAGGGGTAGGTACCATTCGTTTGGGGTTCCTATGTTGGTAATAGACTCATGTGCACGTTTGTGCGCCTTCCAGTTATTACTATTAATCGTATTAATTACATTTTAGTATTTAGAGTCCATTAATTCTTGCTACAGGGAATAAATTAGCTTCAGTCTGTATACATGAAGGAAACCTACACAAACGTGTGTACCATTCTAGAAAAAATATATAATGAACACAAGTGGTGTGTGTACTGTGACCTTAAAGTGTGTGGTATATTGAGGCAACAAAATTTAATGTAGGTAAATGAAATTTCCATGTTTTTTGTGCAAATGGGACTCTAGAGCCAGGGAAAAACACTGGAAAGTTACTTATTGGCCGAAACGAAAACAACTAGTGCCAGGGACAAAAAATATAATAAATTGCCCATTAGTTTATTCAGAAAAAAGTATTGCTACATCCATTGCATATAAAATTAGGATTAATGAAAATTTTTTAAAGCTTTGGACAAAAATGTCTCTTGTTGCCAATACATTGCTAAAAAATCTGTTACAGTCGGAGGCAAAAGTGAAGGAAAACTTTTTGATGTACACAGATCCGCAAACTTATTACGGATATTACTTTTAAAAGTGCATGTCTGACATGGAATTACAAGCTTGAGAATCATACAAGGATGTTATTGAGAAGTTTCTGGGTTATTTTAAAGATGATCAATATGATAAAATTGTAAAAAAACCACTCTCAAAAATTTCAGGGCACTGGGATGTAATATGGGCTTGAAGTTACACTTTCTCCACTCTCATCAATATAGTAGTAGTAGTAGTAGTAGTAGTAGTAATAGTATTCAAATGTTCTGAAGCTCTTGATTTGTCATCATTCGCTTGTGGGCTTTCCAATAATATTCAGCAGTTTGGAATTGTGTTCCAACTATTTTCTGAAGATCAGCGCAGAACATCAAGTGATCCTTGTTCATTATTGTATTTGTGTCCTTGCATACTATGCAGTGTGGAGAGACTAGTAGCTTAATTCTATGTAGATGTGCTGCCAAGCAATCATGACCAGTTTCAAGACAAAATGGTGCAACTGCAATTGATCGGGGGCTGTTTGGTATTGTATCTGGTTCTAGTAATATCTTCCATATCTTGGTTTCACATTGGATTTTGTTTTGTTCGGCTATATGGGATTTTATTTTCATTTTGGTGTAGAGTTGTACTGTAATTGATCTTACTCTGTGGATGAGTGTACCTTTTTTTGGCAAGCATATCAGCCTTCTCATTACCTTCCACGCCACAATGTGCTGGAATCCATTGTAGAACAACATTTCTGTTTAGATTTTTCAACATCCTGATACGGTTTTTGGCTTCTATTATTCTATGGTTTTGGATGGTCTGGCTGTGTGTTAGTGCACTCTCATCAATATTTCCCAGAGAATTTAGGAGCACTAAGTGAAGAACATGGTGAGTGATTACGTCAAGACATATGAGATGGAAACGAGGTACCAGGGTCGATACGATGTCTCCAAGATTGCCTTCTATCATTGATGTTTGGTAAGAAAGAATTCTCTGCAGGACCACAAATGCCAATCAACTCACCGTTCATTTCTTGCTAAATGGAGGAGAATATAGGGATTTTAAGGTATATCAGTAGTTTATTAATTTTAAACTGTTATTATTATATAAAACTTTCCTCATTAGAGGATTGCCCCAAGGACAAAGTGATACAGACAATTAATTTTTGTAATTGATGAAATACATTTTGTAAATATATTTTAAAAAATTCAACTTGTAGGCCTAATTGAAGTATACATGCTATAAAGTAATTTTGTAAATATGGTTTCTTAAAATTGAAATTGATCCTCTAATGGCAGCGATGGCAATTCTAGAAAGATACACCCTGTCCAAATCTAAGGAATTCCAAAATTTGGCTAAGAATCCTGGTATAGTACCTCTTGCCCCAATCTTCAATCCTGTGACAGTTATACTATCTAGGTGGTATTTATCTTTGTAATAGTCAATTGTTGGCTCATATATGGCTTTCTTTCAGAGTCAACTTCCTCAGGTTGGCCACTATGAGTCTCAAAACGAATTGTGGGATCTAATATCATACCAATTTTAGAGGATGGTCTAAATTCAATAATATCTATTCGTCTGTTACTCCCATTAGTGGCCACACCATATACTTCCTCATAAACTGTGTATCCAAAATCTCGCAAGGCTTCTGTCATCATATTTCGAATAGTGTGGTGCCGAATATTTTTCAGTGATTCTCCAAATGGACAGGCCCCAAGGACGTGTGCAAGGGTTTCGTACTCTCTGTGACAACGTCTACAATTGATATTGTATCAAGCCTCTGTAATTTTTACAGTAATTTAAAGGATTATGGCTATTACATATATAGAAAAAGTAATAAATATTTAATTTAAATGTGGCAAAAAACCTTACATGATGTGGAAACGGTTAACATATTTAAATTCAGCACACCAAAATTAGGTTTAGAGACCTGTTAAACCCTATGCTGCAGAAAAAAATTAAATTCATTGTCATGTGTTATAGCTTCATCTTCTGTTTATTTTTTCAGAGCCATTTAACTTTATTGATTATTCTGCACAACTGTACTGATTTTTAGATTCTTCTTCTCTTCTTTTCTTTTCAGAGCCATTTAATTGTTTTTGTGTATTTTGCACAACTGTCGTAGTTACACTGAAAGTCACTGTACATTGACTTCTAACTCATACAGTGGAGGAAATTGGTATAAAGGCTCTTGTTAAAAGTGTTAACACAAGTTTATTTACCATTTCTTTGGCATTTTTCTATATTAACTTAGGAGGTGATTGAGTATAAAACACACACAAATAATGTCAAAATTAATTATCCATTTCCTTCCAAAAAAGTACATGAAAACTGAAACCACTCTCACATATGGGTGGAAATTAGTATAAAGGCACTGTGTATTTCACAGATTAAACCAAAAAGACTGAGCACAAAGTTTACAACAAAGTTCTAAAATTTAGTTGAACCTCCATTGTTGTTAATTACGTGGAAGATTCTCTTTGGCATTGACTTCATGAGGGTGTTTATTTCTTCCACTGAGATTGAAGCCCACTCTTCCTGAATAACATTTTTCTGCTCAGTCACTGTCCCAAACTGCCGTCCATTGCGATACACACGCCTTGCCAGGATCCCCCATAAGTTCTCAATCGGATTTAAATCAGGACTTCTGACTGGCCATGTCAAAAGTGGTATTTCTTTCTTCCTGAATCACTCCTTTGATTTGGCAGACACGTGAATGGAAGCATTATCTTGCTGAAAAATTAGATCTTCGCCAAATTCCTCATACATTCATATCAATTAGGACTCCAGACGCTCCTTAGTGTAGGACTCAGAATTCATTTTGGTGCGTATCCATGCTATTTTTTATCTTCCTTTAAAGCAGAATGCTGCCCAAATCATAACGCCTCCACCACCGAAGTTTCTACTCATTCTAACTTGCTCTTCAGTATGGAGGCCATTCCAGTAATACTGAAGGCCATCAGGCCCGTCCAGATTAAACTTCTTCTCATCACTGAACATTACTTTATTCCATTCTGAGGTCCAGGACATGTGTTCTTCAGCAAAAGTCATTCTAACTTTCTTATGTGCATCGTTCAGAGGTGTTTTCTTTTTAATTTTAGGGTTCTTGTCTTCAGACAGAATTTGTCTTACTCGTCTGGCTGTTACTGGCAACTTCAAATCAGCCTGGATTTGAGAAGAAAACATACTCTTACCTTTTGCTTTACATAAAATGAGACGTTTAGTGTGCTCAGACAATTTTCTTGTCCGTCCATATTTCCCACTTTTTTCCATATTGTGAGCCCAGTTTGACAAAATTATCAGTGACACATCTTGAACGTCCCAATTTCGTAGGTATTTGTCTATTGGAAAGGCCCATCTCCTTGAAGGCACTAACTCTTGATTTCTCTTTTATTTGATAGAGGCTTTCCACGTGGCATTTTACGTACTGCTGACTTGTAACTGATGAACGGTGCTCACAGACACGTCGTCTCCATGTAATTGCAGTGTTTTGTTTACATTTATGTCTCTGTAAGAGCCAGAAGTTGACCTGCCTTTATACCGATTTCCACCCCTAGGACAGCATTCTCTTAGATTTTACGTATTATTTACATATATAATAAATACAAAATGAGGAGACCTGCATGAAATTATGTCCAAGATAATTATATGTAATCTATGACACACATACAGTATTTGCATAAACATTTCAGGTTGTTTAAAATTCATCGGAGAACATATTGTTTAAACAACTCACCTCATAGGATTCATGCTTCCATGATAACGCGATTTCAAACATAGTCATGTTCATCATCAGCCATAACTCCGACTATAATTTCAGGTTGTTTTACTACTAAAAGTTAGTGGCTTTATACCAATTTCCTCCACTGTAGAATTGTGGTTAGATTTTTATATACACTTACATAGCTCATATAGCGTGACAATGTAACGAATTTTAGTAAAAAATGTTAAAAATATGATGATCACTTTTTATATTATAAATTGTATATACCCTTTTTTTCTTTTGTATTTTTACACTCTGTCTTCCTCAATATTTCTTTATTATTCCATATATCTTATTCCTGTGAAGCTTTTTGAATTTATACTTTATCTTCATGACTTTTGTTGTATCTATTTATTTGTAGATTAAATCTGCAAATAATTTGTAGATTCAATCTGCAAATAATTTGTAGATTCAATCTACAAATAAACAGTTACAACAAAAGTATCTGTTTATTTGTTTAATTGTAGATTCAATCAACAATTAAACAGATACAACAAAAGGCATGAAGATGAAGTAAAACTTTGAAAAGCTTCACAGGAATAAGATAAATGGAATAATAAAGAAATATTGAGGAAGATGGAGTGTAAAAATACAAAAAAAAAGGTATATACAATTTATTATAAAATATAGCCTCAATGGTGTAATATAAAATAATAAAAAAAATGAATTTGACAAGTACAGACAATTTTTGTACTTACTATATTTAAAGTAGTTATTCTTCCATTTTTATGGATATGAAACAAGTTAGCAAGTATTTGAAAATAAAATTCTTAGGAAAATTTGTGGAACAAAGAGAGAGAAACAAACAGGAGAGTCGAGATTACTACTTAAATATTGATATGCGTGATCATCATGGAAAACCAGATTTAATTAGAACAGTTAAGTTTGTAGACTTGTGATGAGTAGTACACGTAGCACAAGTGGCGAGTGTACAACCAGAGTGAACTAAGCACCATTTTTTTAAAATTGCCGATCTTCGCGCCATATGTACACGATTTTAATGTACTGCAAACCATTGCATTGAATAAACAAATTATTGACTCATGGAACTGCTAGCGGTAAATTTAATTCTGTCAGACTACTATTGGAGATATCTGTGGTCAAGGAGAGTGAACCAAGTGCACGGGAAAGTCCCTTATTGTATATGTAGTACCGTGTAAAAAATGGATAGTGGTAAAGATATAAACAGTCCGTCGGACTTTTCATCATTCTCTGATGAAGATTACTTTTCTGATGCTGAGGGGGGTAAGTAAAACACCATTTGTAAAGAAATATAATAGATTTTTAATAAATAAATTTTGATTAAAGGTTATGTGAATTCATAAAATTGTGATCAAGCATAGTGAACTATGTCACATAGATTATTTTCCTTGCCTCATACAATGCTGTCATCTGTTAGCAGCAATATCAGCTATGCATTCCCTTCTTCGTATGTATCAGTGACTAAAAAAGTCAAACCCGCCTTTTACATAGTTCACTATGGTCGAATTTAATGATGTTATATTCCAACCGAGAAATAATGTATATTCGCACGAAATAGAAATTAGTCGGGGCTAATACTTGTTATTTAAAATAATTTATAGCAATAAATACATTAATTATTTATATTGTAGTAATATTTCCACATAATACTAATATTCTAACAATATTTTTTTTAAATTTATATTCAGATTCGTCATCTGATAGCTACGATAGTAATTCACCAATCATAAAAAAATGTAGGAAAGCAAAGCCTGAAATATGGAAAAAGAACATTCGAAAAAAGAAGCAAAATTCAGGAAAATCATATACGAATACCCGTGGATTAAAATTTCCTAAAAAAATTGTTTGCAAGGACTTTGACTGCAACTGTCGCTGGAAATGTGGAGACAAAATTACTTTTGAACAGCGGAAAAATAATTTTGATACGTTCTTTAGCAATTCTTCCTGGGAAACACAAACAGCCATACTAGCAAAATCTGTTAAAGTAGTTGCAATTAAACATAGAAGAAAAGAGAAAGACAGTCGAAAAGTCTAATCAAGAGAATATTATTTGCATGTGGGTTCTGAGGATGTTCGTGTATATAAAGCTATGTTTATGAATACACTGGAAACAATATTACTAATAAAATATGTACAAACTATACTAGAAGGTAACAAAATATGATGAAAAATATTTTTAAAAATATAATTATTATTTATAGTGAATTTAGATTTATTGCATCCCTGATAATCACTAAAAGATCAGAGTGTGTTCAACTAAAGTGAACTATTATCAACGACATGCGGTACTTCATTCCGCCAAACTGAACTATGTGATTGCTGTAGCAAAAGTAACCACTATTTTCATATATATCAAAGTGGAATATATTGGTCATGTGTATATTCTGTCATTTAGAAAACACAAAATATTTGCCTTTTAAAGTTTCAGGTCATTATCTTTTGCGGTTATGATGTGATGAGGTTTCAAACTTAATTATCTTCTACTGAAAAATTAACAATATGTCACTTAGTTCACTCTGGTTGTACACTCGCGAAGTGTGAATGAAAGAATGGCATGGAAATATCTTGAAAGAAAACCAGAGGGAAAGCACCCAAAAAATGGGCCAGGAATAAGATGGGAAAAATGACATTAAGCATGATTTGAGTGAGATGAATTATGTAGGGTATAGTTAGAAAACATTAGCTCAGAATAGGGATGTATGGAGAGCTCATGTCTGCACTTTCATGCACCTGCAGGTTTGATGGTGCCAGTCAGATAGTTAGTTACCATTCTCTTCAAGAGAGCTTGTAACATTTAAAACTGAAGTGAACATTTTAATAGGATTTGAAGTATTAATCCAACTTGTCATTTATTTGCAGGAAGAAAAAAAATGGCTTCAATATATAACGTGCCACCAGATGATCAAGAAGAAATATTGTTGGTACCTGCATCCAGAATATGTCCACTATTATTTTTTCCTTTGCGAGAAGTACCAGAAATTTTTCCATTCAAATCTCAACAAATCCCTAAATTCAGACGAAAAACATCTGCAAGTATTCACCATGGAATACTTGATGAAATTGACTCTTCCTTACCAGTGGCCACACCAATTGTGTGTTTATCATCAGGAATACTGCCACCAATGTTTTTTGACTTTGAACCACCAATATTTTCTCGAATATTTAACATAAATTTATCAGATGAAATCTTTCTTAAAACTCTCCCTACAGTATTCAATTGGAATGTAGCATATAAAGGCTTTGAAAACATGGTCTATATTTTCAGTGAGTATTAAGTATTTTTTTTTAAGTCGTTATAAAATAGAGTTAATTCTTATTAATATTCTTAGCATAATTTTTAAGTTATATGTTTTAATCATGTTATTATATTTTTACACAACCTGATCTATGTTTTTCCTTTCATTTCTAGAATTTATGCTATAAGTTTCAAGATAATTGGGAATAATACTTGATGGCACATTCCTATGGTTTAATAATAATAATAATAATAATAATAATAATACTTTATTTATTCTGGCAGAGTTAAGGCCATAAGGCCCTCTCTTCCACTCAACCAGCACAAATACAAATAAATATTTGACATATATATATATATATATATATATATATATATATATACACACACACTATACTAATTATAAACAGTTACAGATACAATGAATGTAGCAATGTAAATTTCATGTACAAACAACATTTTATAGGGTAATAACAATAATGATACGATAATAATAATAATTATTATTATTATTATTATTATTATTATTGTATAAATATGATACATTATACGAGAAACACCAATTAATATATATACCTTACACTGGATAATAATGAAGTCGAGTTTAGAGCAAATATAAATTTAGATTTCTTTTAAAAGATGCCAATGTCCGGCAGCCCCTTATTTCTTGTGGTAGGGAATTCCAGTTGCGAGAAGTGAAGATGGTATATGACATGGAGTGATGTGTTGTCCTATGTTGCGGTATATTAAGCAAGAGACTATGTTGTGATCTTGTGTTTAAGTTATGGTTTGAGGATAGATACTGGAAACAGGATGATAAATAAAAAGATATAGCAAAAATAATTTATCACTTATCAGTTAATTTTCAAACACTAATGTAACTGCTTTAAATGTACTTATAAAGATTTTATTACGTAAATTCTAATGATTTGACAGTAAACATATACAGTTGAAAAATTCCATCTCACTTACGTTAGATCCAATTTTAAATTATGGCTATCTGGTAAACCTTAACTCCTAATTGTACGATTTTGCTGATTTTTTATAGATATCTTCCCCGTTTTATTTCAGTGGCATATACTGAGTTTCAATTTTTAAAAAATTGAGGCCACTAGAGAAATATTTTAATTTTTGTGTCAGTCGATCCCCCACACATAATGGTCCAATTTTATTGTTTAATGAACTCAATTTTACATTTAAATTATGAATTTACTTTCAAAAATAAAAAATTGCAACTGCTAGAGCATTAATACATGTACAGTGGACACTTTTTAATTTGAACTCAAGGGGAAATTTTTTAAAAAATTCTTCTTCTGCTTCATGAAATTAGGCCTTTTGACCAGTTTTCACATCAAGTGGGATTTAATGAGTCCTCCCATCTAGTAAATGGGCGTCCAACATTTCTATGTCCTATTGGTTTGTACTTTAGTAACAGCTGAGGGATTCTATCTGTAGGCATTCTCTTGACATGTTCATACCAGTTGTTTCTCATGTTGTCAATTCTGTTTGTTAAATTAAAAATATTTAAGTCCTTCCTAATATCCTCACTTCTTTTCTTGTCCAAAATTGTCACACCCGCTACTGAACGTAGGAACTTCGTTTCTGCAGTTTCTATTTTCCTTCTGTCTGAATGGTTAAGAGTCCAATTTTCACTTGCATATGTTAAGACAGGCACTGCCATAATTTTGTAATATTTTAGTTGTGTGCTCCTCAAGGTTTTATTTTTCAGTGTCCATCTTATAGTGCCACACATTCTGTAAAATCTATTTAATTTAATATTAATATCATCCTTCTGGCAGTATGATACGTTGCATCCTAAATAATTAAAATTGTTCACCTGTTGTATTATACTGTTATTAATACTGATTTCACACCTCATATGGTCTTTCCCGTTGAATGCCATTACTTTCGATTTACTTTCAGAGATTGTCATATTGAATTTATTTGCTATTTTGTTTAATTTATATGCTGCTAATTTTAATTATCAAAACTTCAATTTAACTAAAGTCACTTTATTTTTTCATAGTACTGTATGCATGAAATAAATTCATTTCATGCAAATACTTCAATTAACATGCTCTGTAACTCACCTTTTTAATTTCCATATTTTGTCATAAAAAAAGTAGCTCTCTCACCGCACATGTTTTTAAATGAAATGTCATTTACTTTCTGAAAACCACTGGCCCACATCCACTTGCTTTAAAATTTTTAATGCCCATCTTTGCTGCAAATTCTTTGGCATTTGTACACTAATGGGCCACTAAATGGTATGTTACGATCACGCGATTGTTTGAACCATTTGATCACACACTTATCAACTTCAGGAAATTTACGTCCTCTTATGCGTTTCCTACTTCCCACTACTTTGTAGGTTCCAACTCACGATTATTTTTCCTTTATTCTTTAAGTAGATGGATAAAGTGTTCATCAGTGTTCCATATTCCTTGGCAATATCTTACATCTTCTTTGTTCCTTTTTCTACTTCCCTGAGAACTTCAACATTTTTTTTGCTAATGTAAACTGGTACACTCCGCGTTTCGACATTGTGAATCGAGTCACTTAACATATTCTTACTGAATTAAGTTTTTTATTGTACTGTACCGTACTGTACTGTATGTGTACATGTAGCTCTACTGTAAAGGTAAGGAAGGGTACATGTATTATTCTCAGTTTTCTTGGCTATGAGTGTGGAGTGGGTGTCTAAGTACTGTACCCAATGACACAAAGCACTGGACACTACAGTCCAGTTCACTTGCTATCTAACAGGACTTTAACAATAAGCAATTAGGAATGCGGACACTAGATGGATTCTTGGAATTTTTCAACCATATTTCAACTTGTATAGAATTCAGATTACTTTTTTCATTATCAGTAAACTGAATTGTGGCTTTGAATTATCCAAATGTTGGCTTCAAAAGTCAAATTAAACATGGATTTTTAATGATGATCTTCATCAAGATCATCATAGCAACTCCGGCCGTGAAAGTCTACGTGAATACATGGACTTTTAACATTATTTTAAATTGAAGTTTCATGGGGATTGTACTTATATTCAAATTATCCAATTATTTGAATTTACAAATGTCTTATTAAGAGCTGTCCGCTGTATATATATATATATATATATATATATATATATTTATATACATACATAGTGTTCTGCCCAAGAGCAGGTCTTTCACTGCAAACTCAGCATTCTCCATTCTTTCCTTAACTTAGCATTTCTGCTGTCTGTAAATTATCCTCTTCGATATCCTGTTTTGCATGTACATTTAATAGCTGTTTAAAGTAACTTTTCAATCTGTTTAATATACACCTGGAATCTGCAATCTTATCCCCATTTTCATTCCTAATTATGTTTGTTTTACCCTCAAACCCTTTCTTGTCTATCCTAATTCACTGATGTTCCTATTTTTTTGCATTCATTTCAAGATCATTTATCTTCTTTCTTATATATTCTCTCTTTTTACTCTTTAGTAACCTGATTGTTTCTTGCCAAATGCTACATAATTACTCTAAATTTATCTCATTTAGCTCGTGTAACCAATTCATTTTTGATAGCTTTCATTTCTTTACACTATTGATTCTTATTTAAAATATTGTTTTCATATTATTTGCTATACTACTGCATCTGCAACATTTGATTCCCCCTATTGTTGGGTTAATAGATAAGAATGTTCATAAAATGTATGAAATAATTTCATGTATTTAAGTACTTCAAATTTCAGCAAAAGAGATATTTAAGTAAACTTTTTATCACCACACCTCATATTTTTCTTTTTAGACTGGTTTTTGGAACTTATTTGGTTCCATCCCTAGTATTTTCATGACCGTTCTTATGTCGTCTTCAAGAGGTGTCTCTTCAAGACGACAAAACAGTCCAGAAAATACGAGGGTCATACTGAAAATGTGGAAAGCAACGGGAAGCTACCAGACCTACAATTCCCTAGTACAGCTGCAAGTATACCATAAAAATGCTATGTTTGCAGTGAAGGACCTGCTCTCGGGCAGAATTACTATGGATGGATACTGAAAGTCATGAGCAACATTTTTTTAAACAATCATAATATTTATTTTAGACAAACCAAGTACACCATGTTAATCTACAGACCTTTGTGCTACTTTTCAACATAGTCTTCATTTCTTTGCACACATTTTGTCCAGCGTTCTACAAGCTTGAAAATTCCCTTATGATAGAAGTCCGTTCCAGCTGCTCGAAAACACTGATGCACTGCTTTCCAAATATCCTCCAGCATCTCGTAGCGTTGGCCTCTCATCTGCTCCTTCACAGAACCGAAAAGATGGTAGTCGGAGGGTACCAAATCGGGACTATAGGGAGGATGTGGAAGAGTTTCCCACCCAAATGTCCTGATCTTCTCCACAGTGGCACGAGCAGTGTGAGGACGCGTGTTTATCGTGTTGCAGAATGATCTTCCTTCCAGGGCGTTTGTCGTGCAATGCACGACGGAGCTTCACAAGTGTCTGGATATAGCGGGCAGCATTTATGGTTTGTCCAGGTTCAAGAAATTCAACCAGAATGCAACCTTGCGCATCCCAGAAGACGCTGCCCATAACTTAACCAACAGATTGCACTGTCTTCGCTTTTTTCTTTGATGGCGAATTCAAGTGGTGCCATTCCATACTCTGGTGTTTTGTTTCAGGCTCATAGAAATGAAACCAGCTTTCGTCACCTGTCACAATACTCGTCAAAAAATCATCACCTTCATTTCGAAATCTCTGAAGAAGGTTATGGGTGATGGTTCTTCTCTGAAGTTTGTGGTCTTCACTCAATAAATGTGGAACCCAACGGGCACTAACTTCTCGGTAACCTAAGCTGTGAATCATTTCTTGTACTGCACTGTGTCCTACTGCAAGTTTTGTAGCGATTTCATTCACTGTGATACGCCTGTCGTCTCTAATGAGCGCATCAACTCTTTCCTTGTTGCAATCCGTGGAGGCAGAGCGTGGGCGACCGCTACGAGGCTCATCTTTGATACTCGTGTTCCCATCTTTAAAATGTTTCACCCATCTCCTAACACTGCTGGCAACCATGCAGGCATCTCCGTAGGCACATTGAAGTCTTTGGTGAATATCAATAGCAGATTGTTCCTCTTTAACAAGGAATTCAATGACAGTGCGCTATCAAAAACGAAACATGGATGTCTGCCATTTTGGAAACACTGCGTGTGGTAACATGATAGAAGCTATGATGCCACAAAACAGCAATGTCGTGGTATAAAGTCTGTAGATTACAATCCTGCAGTTGTTTTTTTTACATTGTTGAAATTTGAATTTTAACAATGGGTTGCTCACGACTTTCAGTATGACCCTCGTACTTAGGATAGAATTGAATAAGGTCCCAAAACTGGTCTATGTGCAAGAAGGATATGAGGTGAGGTGATAAAATTTTACTTAAATAAAATTCACCATGTTTTATTCGTGCTGTCAGCAACATATTTTTCTCTAATTTGTGTTCTTATTTACTTGTTTATTAGAATTTTTGCGAGTGCAAAAGTACATTTCCTCGTCCTGTATAGTAGTACACTTCCTTACCAGTTTGCTGCTATTACATTTCCATGAAAACCACAGTGGACAAGCAAACTCTGTAGAATTCGAGTTTTATTTAATGCAGTAAAGCATCTTAAGGCAATTTTTGGATATACCTTGTTTTTCAGTTAGAGATGATGTTGGAAGATACGAGGGTGGATCAAATATAAACCAGAATTTGTATCTGGAGGCTGTGGTAGCGAACTGCAAAGGTTGCAGTTTGGAGAGGAAGTTGGTGGGGTGTCTGGAGTAGGGATCTTGATGTGTTGCACTCCGAAGAGCGGCCGCTTGCTTCAGTAAGCCATGAGTGAGCAAGAGGTACACACATCTGTTGTGCAACGCATTATTAGTAAGTTTTTGGCGAAAGAAGGCACTAAACCTTCTAAAATTTTGAGAAGGCCCATGCGCAGTTCGGGGAAGCAACCCTTTCGAAGGCGCAGGTGTATGATTGGTGAAAAAAAATTTTAGTGGGCTGGGATTCAGTGGAAAATGAGCCCCACCAAAGATGGCAATGAACAAGCATCACTGCAGACAACATTCGTGCTGTACGGGACCTTATTGAGGAGGATCAGCGCGAACAGTGAATGCAGAGTACTACTGCCAGCTTTTGGATGAGACAAAAGTGGCATATCGCAACAAGCACCGCCGGAAACCGATCTGAAATGTGATTGTGCTGCATGACAATGCAAGGCCACACACTGCTCGGTTGACACAAGAAAAACTGATGAAAATGCATTGGACACCTCTGGAACATCCTCCTTACAGTCCAGATTTGTCACCCTGTGACTACCATTTGTTTGGGCCACTGAAAGAAGACCTGGGAGGAAGTCAGTTTGGTGACAATGCAGCGGTAGAGGAGTTCGTGTGCAACTGGCTAACTACACGTCATCCCTCATTCTTCAAGGACGGCATCACGGCATCAAAAAGTTGCCAACTCAATGGCAAAAGTGTGTTGGAAATGCAGGGGACTATGTAGAAAAATGAGGTGGTAGTTTTGTATTTTTTTGTTAATTCAATAAAATTGTAAACAATAATTCCAGTTTATATTTGATTCACCCTCGTAGTATTGCTTGGTTAGCCGTTAGAGTCTGTCTGTATGACAGCCTTTTAAATTCCCTTATTCTATTTAGCAGTTGTGTCAGAAACAGATTTAAAAAAATGCATTTTATGATATTCAAATTTGAGGTGAATTGGTTAATGTGAAACTCCAGATTCAGATGTAAGCGCGTAACTACTATATCTCTGTATTCACCATGTCATTTCATTTGTAAATGACTTTATATGTTCAAAATATGTTACAGGACGCCTCGTAAATGGGACCATTCATCAGGATCTTCCACTCGTGAAAACTGCATATATGCTCATCTTAGTGAATGAACTGTGTGCTAGTCCATCAGGATACATCCAGGCTCTTGCTTGGATAAAAAAAGCATTGTTTGAATTGGCAAATTCTGACATGATGCAAGAAACACAACATGCTGTGAGAGTTGTGCTGTATTCTGCCAGTAGCATCATCAATTACAAAATGAAGCGCTATGATTTAGTCATCATGGACTATGTGAGCGTTAGGAAAAAGTAAGTATTATTAGAAGTTGTTCCATATTCCCTTTAAGATATTTACTGTCTCTAAGGGTCGCATGCAAATACATTAGTCTCTATATTAAATTAATGTTGGGAAGTAAACATTATGAGGTATAATCATTAAAATTCATCGGAGAACATATTGTTTAAACAACTCACCTCATAGGATTCATGCTTCCATGATATCGTGATTTCAAACATAGTCATGTTCATCATCAGCCATAACTCGTCAGTCGGAGTTATGGCTGATGATGAACATGACTATGTTTGAAACCGCGATATCATGGTAGCATGAATCCTATGAGGTGAGTTGTTTAAACAATATGTTCTCCGATGAATTTTAACATTAGTCTCTACTCAAATTACTTCCAATCACTGGTGAGCTGACTCACCGTGAGCAAGTGCAAAGATCGAATTAGCTACCCACAAACTGGTCATGCATGAAAGTCATCTTTTCGTAATATTGGAAAGAAATTACCCAGAATTCTCACCGATAAAACCACTTCCGTTATTTTCGTCTGCTATAGAGGAACGTAATTTACGCTTGCATCCCACAAATAATACCGTATACAACGACGTCTGCATCGCGCAATATTACGCCGATTCTCCTGTTCTTCCAGTTGAATTCTTTGGTAGACTCTATCAAATTCCTCTTCTCCGCATATACCGAAAACATGATCGAAGTCTTCAAGGTCCCACATCTTGGATAAAGCGGCAAGGTTTCAAACTACATCGGTTCCCTTCGGGATTCTCACGATAAGTTTCTATCTTTAGCTATGATCTTAAGTTACCTCGTCAGGTAGCTTACGAATTTCAACAATTATTATCGCATGAATAGATTTCTGAGTAAGCAAAATCGTATTAAGATAAAACTTTCTCAGCCGAGAACACCTTTTACAGTCTAATGCGTTCAAAGATTCGACCCTATGTATCGAACACTTTATTTTGTAGTGTGATAATTTGCATACAATCGGTCTCTTTCCACTATTCCAACGACCTACTCTGTGCACTCTTTCAATATCACTCTCCACCAAATCAATCCCGATTTGCGCCACTACTCTTTTAACTACAAGTTCAGTTTCCTCCCAGCTCTCCCTGTCTTCTTCATGCACTCCATATATCACAATATTATTACGGCGACTCTGATTTTCGAGATAGTCTAATCTAGATTCCAGCCATTTCAATCTGTCCTCCATCCGTAGCATGTTCGTCTCAATATCACAAATTTTTTCACCCACGTTGCACTTTTCAAACCCCTCTTTCACTTCAGTTGGCAATTTTTCAATCAGCTTTCTCACTTCTTCCATAATGCTTTGTCCCCTGCACACCTCAACCACTCTAACAAAAACATGTCTGCTCTTCTCGACGGTCTCGACTAAACTTCTCTTGTAAAAAGTTAATTAATCTCGGTGGTCTAGGCATTATATTCCTGTCCTTGAGTCCTGGAGGTCGCAGGTTCATAATTGCGTAAGAACTATATACTTTTTAGGATTGAAATATCCAAGTGAAATTGTATCTGGGATGGATTTAAAGCCATGGATCCCAAGACTGTAGATTTTTTATTCATAAATGAATTTGAAGCCCAGATTTGAGCCTCTTAGAAAAATGTAACTGTCCTTTTTCCTCCCAAGTAATAGTTGACTAGTTATCTCTTTGAGGCGATGAAATACCACTTGCCATTTCCCAACATCTGTAGAGAAATAAGCAAAACCAAATTAGTATTAGTACAATATCTCCTGCTGAAGAAGGATTATAATCGGGGTATGGTTTTGATTATGTCCGGGGATTAAGGTTCATGGACAATTGTTGCTCCGGACTAGTTGGGTTCAGGTTTCGGTAGAACAATGGACTTATATCTCGGGAATCCGTGAGAAAGGATATTCACTAGGGATATATATGTAGTATACTTGGTGTGCTGTCTTGAAATTAACGTTCCACTTTTATTGTTGTTAAGGTTACAATTGTCGTATTAGACGACGAAATGACATGAAGGCTCTTGGTGGGTCAGAACTAACAATATTTATAACACTCAGCAAAGCGCTGAAACTTATACAGAGCGATGTGCCATCTCTACTGGCACATTTGCCAGTCGCAACTATGCTCGTACTGACTACTGACTGCCTACTAACTTAATTTTTGCTATGTAAGAATATTTATTATTTCTGGGTGGGCCGGTATATGTCCCTTCCACCAAAAGTCTTAGCGTCTCCCAAACAATTCATATGGTACAATAATTTTGATTGGTACTTTATATCTTGAGGGCGTTGTCGGGGGTGTTAAACTTAGGCATTTGTGGCCTCGTCCCCTCCCTTTATATTAGTTGCATCCTAATATAAAATTTCCAGGGTTGACCAAATGAAAGTAATCTTTAATATGGCAGCTTTCGTCTGTCGGCATGTACCTTATGCCGCCGAAGAAGGCACCTGCTGCTAGCGACATGTCCTAGTTAAAATTGGCTTGGGGATAACTCTTTCCACAGTTTACCTAGGAAAATCCAGTTGCTTGTTTGCAACTGCCCAATCTTTTGTATGAAGTTTTTGGATTTAGCATTGTTATAACAATTTAATAATAGCACATTATGTAAGGCCTTTCAACAAAGGAAACTGCAGACTTTTTCCCCATTGTATAAGGGCTTACGGTTCCATTGTATTGTGTTTACTAGTTTCGTTCACCACAATAGCAAAGCTCCAGGCCTATGACCAATTGCTTGATACTAGTGTTTTATTTATTGCATATGAAATTATTTTATGGTAGGTTATATCATTTTATTTTGTTACCAATGAATTCCTATTTTAATTCCATTTCATTTGAATATAAATATGTCCTACTTCTAATAATAATTACATGTTCATAAATTATTCACCCTTAATAAAAGTACTTATTTTCTGAAATAAGAGGCTGAGTGAATGACTGGGTTCACCGCAAGGGAATACACTGTCCCATGTGGGAATATCAAGGTATAGACTTAGTAATTAGTGTTATGTAGAAATTAATTCTTCTACTATTTTCATAAAATTTTCATCATATTCCTTTTGTTTTTATTTAAACTTGGGCACATTGTAATTCAGTAACTTGGGATATTTGAAAATCTTATCATTATAACCATTCTTGCCAAAATTATAGCTATGTAATTTGTCTGCAGTTGTGAGATCTTGTGATTTTGCTAAATTAAAGTATTCATTTAGTTTGATAATTTGATTTTGCTTGAATTACACTGAGCAACAAAAAAGAAACTTTTTTGTCTCAAAAAGAAAAATATGTGATTATGATAGTATTTTTTCTCCTGAAATCAAATATGATATTGGTTTTTCTCCATCATGCAAGCTTTCCGAGGGACAGGCATTTATAATTTCAAACACTTTAATATTTTCTACATTTTATCTACACAATAGTCAAACATTTGGATTCGCCTAGAAAGTAAGAAATGATGATTTTCTGCTATAATTTGCCTGTGAAGCATCCCTCTTGATGGTCCAACAATAATCGGCCAGCATATTAGGATTCCATTTTCCTTGATATCTCTTTTCCATAGCTGAAATCTCCTGATGAAAGGGATCCCCATGCTTATTGTTCACTGCACCAAGATAATAAATGGACGAAAAAAACGTTTATTAAAAAAATAATTATTTAAATCCATTAATTGAAATTGAAATAAGAAAAAATTGTGGGTGATGGAGAAATTCCGAATACATGTTTGAAAACAAGATAAAAAACTGCATTAAGTACAACTATTGGTACTCATGAGACAAAAATCATGTTGACCAGTGTTATTTTAATTTGTCAATGAAATGTTGATATATTTGCATGTTGCTTTTATGTTGCAGTATTGATTCATTGCCTGCTGGTAGAAATGACCCAGAAATTCAAGGAATACAAAGATTGGTGAATTTTGTTAATAAGAAACACCGTGATATCTTGAATGACGAAGAGCTGTTCGAAAACATGAGAGAAATTGACCGAAACAATTGGTTTTGGAACTTTGTGTATCTCAAATTCCTTCGATATGACAGCATTGTAAATGAAGGATTTGGACATACAACTCCAGCAGAAATTAATCAAATTGTTTTTCTGCTTAAGAATTCATCCAAAATGCATGATTATTTTGAAGGTGATGCTGCTATACGGAGGAGAACAATGTATGCTCATGATGGCGAGTTCTGAATGGAAAGAGCTTTTTCCGCCCTTGGAACATGATATGAGGGAAGAGACATTTGAACGCTTGGTTCAACTCTATATAGAAAAGCCTTTAATTGGAATTGCTGATTTCATGCAACAAAATGAGCCGATTCCAAAATTCACGTCAGCGCTTAACAGAAGTGTTAAGACTCTTGATGGAAAACTGCTACAACTACGAAGATAACACCAAGGCGCATATTGTAAGTAATTACTTTGTTTATTGAAAAAAAAAAATCGTCCACCGCTGTGGTCTCGAGGTAGCATGCTGCATTGTCACCCAGCGGGCCCGGGTTCGATCCCCGGTCGGGGCAGTTTTTCTGGGTGAGGTTTTAATCAGGGTTTTTCCTCACCTGTAAGACAAATGTCAGGAAAACTTTAAGGCCCAAACGGTCCCCGAAATCATATGGCCATCATCATCATCCTTATCATTATCATCATCCTCCACCGGTGCGGAAAGCAATGGGAAGTTACCACACCTACAATTCCCTAGTAAAGCTGCAAGCATAGCATGAAAATGCTATGATTGCAGTGTAGGACCTGCCTTCGGGCAGAATTACTATGGATGGATATTGAAAATCAATGGTAAAGAGAAAAGTGTTTTCCCCATACGTACAACATGTCCTGTCCATCGCAGTCTACGAGACTTCATCATCATCATCATCCTGCCAGGTATTAGTCCTAGAAGAACTCTTACGGCCTGAGAAAGTGGTTTTCGTGCCATCTTTTCATAGGTCGGCCAAGTGACCGTTTCCCATTTGGACAGTAGTTCATTATTGCCTTGGGGATCCTGGATCTAGCCATTCTTGAGACATGTTCCTTCCAGTTTAGCTGATATCAGGAGATGTAGTCCAGTATTGGTGACACATTAAGTTGTTGAAGGATTTCTACATTTTTCTTTCGATCCCATTTGGTGTAGCCAGCTGTTCGGTACATAAATCTCATCTCACAAGCTGTTAGTCTGCTTTCATCTCTCGTCCTTATAGTCCATGCTTCACTCCCATAACATAGGACTGGTCAAGCCATTATTTGATAAAGACGAGTACGAGTTGATTTTTGCACTAATGAAGGTTTTAAAACTCTATTAATGATTCCCATTGATTTGTTGAATTTCACAATCTTCTCTGATAAATCAAAATTTTCAACAAAAGAGAGTTTATATCCCAAATAAGTAAACTCATTAACTCTCTCTAAAATTTTATTTAAACAAATTTTGCTTGGTATTGGGGATTTTCCAAAAAAGGCCATTATTTTAGTTTTTTGGTAGATATTTCCATTCAATATTTCTGGGCTATCAAATTTAAATTATGTACTGACCATTGTAAATCATCTTCAGATGATCATCTGCAAACATTATTATATCTAATTTTAAATTTCTATTGATAGTGATACTTCTGTGTTTTGTTTCTCTAAAGTCTTTTACAATGGCTCTACGAGACTTAACTGTTCTTATTATATCTGGCTTCCTATAAAGACCATGTAGTTCATTGTTATGTAAGTCTTCTCCATTCACCTGTCTGTTCATCTCTCTTTGGTCCAAAAATTTTCCTAAGTACCTTATTCTCAAATACTTGTAATCTCCTTTCCTCCCTTAAAGTAAAAAATTATATTTGAAAAACTCCAGTCTCAGCATATAATTTTTTCTCTTCAAATATAATTTGTCCTTCAGTGACAAGTATTAAATCTTATATATAAAATTTAATGTTTGTTTGTTTGTATATTTGTTTGTTCGTACTTTATGCATGGCCATACCGTTGATCCGATTGTGATGGGTTTTTTTGAAAAATGTTCAGGAGATTCCCGGGATGAACATAGGCTATAAGAGAGTTGTGTTACTCAACTCCTACACCTAAAAATCACCCTTTGTAGTGGAAAATGTGAAAAAAGTAGCTCTTTGGACGCTTAAATGGCTTACGCTGCCTAAACCATAAGAAATACACAAAATTAATGTACACAGAATTGAATATCTCAAAAAGCTCTACAAAAAAGTCTGCAACAGCATATGTTTATCTCTTATGGATAACTCACAAAAACCATTTTTGTCTTTCATTGATACCAAGAGTCTCTTATCTCTTACGGATAACTCACAATAACCATTTTTGTCTTTCATTGATACCATGAGTCTCGTGCCGTAGCCGAATGGTTAAGGCAAGAAGTCTTGGTGCAGAACTACGGGACTTACTCTGGTTCGAGTCTCTATGGGGGAAGAAATTTTTATCATGGAATGTCTGCCAGTATGGGTCAGAAATGAAATCTAGCTGCAGAAAAAAAAACTTTTTTGACTCACTCTCATCAATTTATCTTTTTTTTTTTCACTTTATATAATTGTTATATGACAGTTCTTAATTTATCTGCAAAGGAGGGTACAATTCTAATGTTCATGACTATGTGACGTCATCATTCGTACTTCTTGAGCCACAACAGAAGGCTGTAAGAGGCTTTCTTGCGAACTTATTTAATAATATCTAATTATGTCATAATTTCTGAATTTTATGGTAAAAAAGTAACATATTTTTATCGTCTGCCCATGACATGAGAATTGAAAGTTCGCGCAGGACAACGTCTACCGGGTACGCTAGTTAATAATAAAACTTTGAAAAAATCTTATTTCTCACTATATTGTGCAATCTTAACTTTTAACACATAAGAATTGTTATCCATATTTTGAATTTTCAGTGAGTACCTGTATTTCCCATTTGATAATTTGTTCAGTAATGAAATTATGAATATTTGTTTTCATTACAGACGTCCTACTTCAATGGGTTGTACTTGGAAGAACGTGATGAAGAAGTAGCCATAAATTGGTTTGAGCTGTGTAGCATAAAATCAGTCAACTTTGATTGTGATATACGTTTGATTCGCCTGAAGTTCAGACTCAATCTAATCTCTGATCCCTACAATGACTATCTCCATATGCTGTCAAAATATCAAAGGAATGATCACAGAATGACAGTTCTGCTTAATTTGGGATATCACAGCTATTTTGATCATCGTAATCCTGCTCTCGCATTCACCTACTGGTCACAAGCTGTGAATATTGATAACTCAAGCCCAATGCTGAAGGTATTTATATAAACATACAGTAGATCATTCTTAATAAGAATGTTATTGAACATATGGGATTTCAAATTTTTTTTATATATTTTGGCATAAACATGCATAATTATTTCTTCTTCCTCCATTTATAGTATTTTCCTATTCTTCCTCTACGTTAATATCTAGTTAATAAATAAAGTAGGTCAGCCAAGGGTCCCGGGTTCGAGTCTCGGTCTAGGCGAAAATTTTTCTCTTCAAATGTAGGTCATAATTATTTCACCTCATGCACTCCATGTTCTGCAAAGCACAGGAACAATTGTTCCAGAAACCATGGTCCTGTGCTTTGAAAAACACAGAGTGTATAAGGTAAGGTAATTACGACCTATTCTATTTATTAATTTGAAAGCCTCATAATGTTATTTCTCATAATAATTATTATGAAATCTAGTTTCCTGTCCGAAGTTCCAGAGGTCAAGTTTAGGACTAATACCTCCATCTACTATGTCAGTTCATGTCTCCTCTTCAATCATTACCATGTATTCAACACTCTTTTCTCAACTAGTTCTTCCCATTTATATCTCAGTCAAACACTTGGTCTCTTCCCTCCTGATCTAAATTCTAGTGCTGCTCTTGGCATCCTTCTAATATTCATTCTTTAACATGGCCATAGCATCTTAATCTACTGCTCTCCGTTTCATATTATATCTTATCCAACACTAAAATTCATCTTTTGTATTCCATGTTTCTATTTGTTTTTTGAACCTTGCTTCTTGAAAGCATCAATCCCTGTTCTTTGAATTCAACTTAAGTCCTTCTTTGTTCATGTTTTGGCTCCATAAATTAATATTGGTTTAAAACAGTGGCGAGGAGTGATTTTGGGGAGAATGGAAGCTCCATAGTGGGAAAAAAAAAAAAAAAAACTTTACTAAAAATTGCATGATTATATATAAAAAAGAGATGTTAGACATAATTCAATTATAGTTCTGCCAAACTGTTTCAACTGCTTAAGCCTTGTTGTGTGAAGAAATGAGAGTTTGTGTCTTTTTTGGGCTTTATGAAAAATACTTAAATCCTCAAACAAAGAAAATCACAAATTTTACAAAAACAACGGGGATAATTAACAGTAATGAAACCATCTTTAGTACAAAACAACACAAGATTACGGCTTTATAAGGTTCTCGCAAGACCAGTATTAAGATATGGTAGTGAAGCATGTACAATATAAAGAAGAGATGAAAGCCGAATAACAGCAAATGAGATGCAATTTATGCGCCGTACAGCAGGCTACACAAAGTGGGACCATAAAAGAAATCAGGAAATTATGGAAGAGTTGGATGTAGAACCCACTCTTCACCATATACAAAACTACCAGAACAACTGGAAAGCCCATCTTCAACGAATGCCGTCTCATAGAATTCCAAAAGCTATACTTCGCTACTGCCCCCAAGGCAGAAGATCGCTGAGACGTCCAAAAAAGCACTGGATGGAAAATTCCTCTTCGAGACCGTAACAGGCCACACGACCTGTTACTTGCATGGATGAGGATGATGATGATTTAAATCCTCAAAACCTGTCTTGTTCCAAACATTCTTTTCAGGCGAGAACAAAAGACATGGCCAGCAGAACAATTTTTTTTGAGATTATTGCAACCACATAACCAGGGGGATGGTTTGATAGGAATTCAGATCAAAATGTCCTGTGAAAATTTTACGGCCTTTATATTGAATATTTAATTCAGTGAGAGGCTGTGTAAATCTAAAAGTCTCTCTTAAATTAATTTTGTCTTGAAATGAAAGTGAATTAAACAGGTGTAAAAGTTTTTCAATAGCACATTCACTTATTACAGGTTCATGATGCTGTTCCAACTCTGTTTGAATGTTTGCAGCAGAGCTACTAGCATGAGAGGATTCTTGGAAGCTCATTGTTAGTGAGCTTCTATACGATTCACTCATGACAAAACGCAGAATAAAACAAATTACAAGAAACACTTGAAAATTCACTATTTACATTCACACTATTTGTCTAGTGACAAGGTCACAATAAAAAATAACATACGAACTATATATCATAAACAATTAAACTAAGTAAAATGAAAAGAACTTTGCTATTTCAATACTGAGGGCAACAAACTTTACTTTTTTTTCTCAACTGAACCTGCATGAAATGTCACCAGAAACATGTGGCTAGGCTTAGTGCATCCAAAGCACTGGAAATGGATGATGTGATTTGGAAGAACTCTGATAGGTGACACTAGCATACAGATTTAACTTATAAATTATTTACTTCTCATCCACTGCTGTGGTCTTGGGGTAGCGTGCTACCTTGTCACGCAGCAGGCCCGGGTTTGATCCCTGGTCGGGACAGTTTTTCTGCGTGAGGTTTTATCGGGGGTTTTTCCTCACCTGTAGGACAAATGTCAGGAAAACTTTAAGGCCCAAACGGTCCCTGAAATCATATGGTCATCGCAATCATCATCATTCACATCCATCTTAGGTTAAGCTTAGGATTAGGGACTCTCCTGGTGCACCATTATCATCACCATCACCCATCATATCATCGGGGCAACGTAACCCCGCCTTCCAGGCGCCCCAACCTCTGAAGTGGGTTACAAGTACGCCATGCCAGGAGAGAAACCAGGAATGTCAAAAGACAAACCTGGGGCATTTGAAGAAAAAAAAATTATTTACTTCTCAATTTATTTTAAAATAATACATCTTTTTAACGTAAGAATTTTATAATTTCGTAATTTTAATTTTATTTCTAAAATAGTTTATTTATGTAAAAATTATAGGGAAGCGCCGCATCCAGTGCTTCCATTACCGTCTCGCCACTGGTTTAAAATGTGTTTTCTACATTTTTTTTTAATTCTCTGGTATATCCTAGTTCCACAAAAGGTTTTTAATGAAATGGTATTATTTGGTTCAACTTTTATTTTTCTGATTCTGAATTTTTTCCTCCTTTGATATCTCAACTAACCCATTGGTCTCTGTCCTGATCCTGATCCAAAATCCGATACTTGTCTTGTTATCCTCGTACACACATATAAATGTATATCAAATATCTGACAGTTTGTGTTATCTTATTCTTCCAAATATTTGTATCTTGTGTATCTTCTTCTGATAGACCAAAATTAGGCATAGAATATTTAACGTTGTCCTTCCATGGTATCTTTACCTTGTCGTGGTGGAGTGGCTTGTGTGCTTAAACGATCCTAAGAGCTGTGCCGGCGGTAGCATTGCTGGCGATAAGGTTACCCAAGCCGGACTTGTTGAAGGTGATAAGCCAGACGAAAAATGTACCTTGGTCGAAAGAGTGACGATCTTTCACTGTAAAAATGCAACCATCAAGAAATGCGGAAATGGGTTCAACAGGGGTAAAATTTTCTGGAGGTCAAATAGTACCCCATTCGGTTCTCCGGGCAGGGACTACCTCAGGGAACCCATGCCAAAGGCTCAAACGCAGGGACATGTTTCTAGGAACATGGAATGTTAGGACTTTATACAATAGCGGAGCACTAGCGATATTAATGCGGGAATTAGATAAATCGCCCTTGGATATAGTCGCTTTACAGGAAGTTAGGTGGCCAGGAGAAGGTAGTTAGGAATCAGGAAGCTTTGCATTATACTATGGGGGTGCAGAAAGACCTGAATTTGGAATGGGCTTTTTAGTCAGAAGGAGGATCCTGTCCGCTATCCAAGATATTAAGTTTGTCAGTGATAGGATATCATACATAATTCTAAAGGGTAAACGACATAATTTTATAATCGTAAATGTACATGCTCCCACAGAAGATAAAGATGACAAGATCAAGGATGAGTTCTATGAAGAATTAGAATGCTTATTTGATAACCTTTCACGATATCATAAGAAAATTGTCTTAGGAGATTTTAATGCAAAAGTGGGGCGGCAGGAAGATATATTCAAACCAACAATAGGCAAATTCAGTCTTCATGAAGATAGTAACGACAATGGGGTTAGATTAGTCACCTTTGCCACATCAAAGAATCTCACTGTTAAGAGCACAACATTTCAGCATTAGGATATTCATAAATACACCTGGACATCTCCAGATGGATAAACGTGGAACCAGATAGATCATGTATTAGTGGACAAACGCTGGCACAGTAGCATCATCAATGTTAGATCAGTTAGAGGGACAGACTGCAATTCGGATCATCATCTGGTCAGGATGAAAATCAGACAAATCCAAAATGATATACTATCTCCTCTACTATTTAATTTTGTACTAGAGCATGCCATCAAATCTTTAGAGGATGACGAAGGCCTACAACTCAATTGTATTAATAAGCTGTTAATTAATGCTGATGATGTAGTACAATTGGCCGATAGCGAGGAGATACTAAAAGACAACATGCACACACTATTGAGTAACACTAAGAAATTAGGGCTGGAAGTAAATATCAATAAAACTAAATATATGGTCACAAGTAGATATACATTATATTATGGAAATGGACAGCTAATGACAAATGAGAGAAATTTTGAGGAAGTGGCTGAATTCAAATACCTAGGAACAATAATCACAAATAGGAATGAGATGCACAAAGAAATTAAACATAGGCTCAATTGTGCAAATGTGTGCTATTATGCATTGCAGAGACTTTTGATGCCCCAACTCCTTTCAAAAAATATTAAACTGAAACTATATAAAACTATTATTCTACCAGTTATATTATGTGGGTGTGAAACATGGAGTCTTTCTTTAAGGGTGGAAAGGAGATTACGAGTATTCGAGAATAAAGTACTTAGGAAAATTTTTGGACCAAAAAGTGATGAACAGACAGGTGAATGGAGAAGACTACATAACAATGAACTACATGGTCTTTATAGGAAGGCAGATATAATAAGAACAGTTAAGTCTCATAGACTGCGATGGGCAGGACATGTTGCACATATGGGGAATGAAAGACGTACATCGAAGCTTCTTGTAGGAAAACCAGAGGGAAAACGCCCTGTTGGTATACCAAGAATGAGGTGGGAGAATAACATTAACTATGATTTGAGGGAAGTAGATTATACAGGAAATGATTGGAAAGTATTAGCTCAGGATGGGGATGTATGGAGAGCTTATGTGTGCATGGCCATGGACCTATGGGTTCAATAGTGCCAGTGAGTAAGTAAGTAAGTATATTTATGGTCGTATGCAAATACATTAGTCTCTATTAAAATTACTTCTAATCACTGGTGAGCTGACTCACCGTGAGCAATTGCTGAGATCGAATTAATGGCCGACTTACCGGTCATGCTTGAAAGTTGACGTTTTCTTAATATTGGCAACGAATTACCCAGAATTCTCAACGATAAAACCACTTTCGTTATTTTCGTCTGCTATAGAGGAATGCATTTACGCTTGCGTCCCGCAAATAATACCGTATACAACGACGTCTGCATCGCGCAATATTACGCCGATTCTCCTGTTCTTCCAGTTGAATTCTTTGGTAGACTCTATCAAATTCCTCTTCTCTGCGTATACCGAAAACATGATCGAAGTCTTCAAGGTCTGACATCTTGGATAAAGCTGCAAAGGTTTCAAACTACATCGGTTACCATCGGTTCCCTTTGGGATTTTCACGATAAGTTTCTACCTTGAGCTATGATCTTAAGGTACCTCGTCAGGTAGCTTACAATTATTATCGCATGAATAGATTTCTGAGTAAGCAAAATGTATTAGGATAAAACTTTCTCAGCAGAGAACGCCTTTTACTGTCTAATGCGTTCAAACATTCAACCCTTAATGTTGTTCCCACCAAGTATTCTATGGCTTATCATGTCTTCTCATTTCATTCATTTCCAATTCATGTATCAATTTAAGAATCATTTCTTTCTTCATTCTCCATGCACATCCTTACCATCTCATTCTTTGTTTCTTCTGTTGTCTATAAAAACTGTGAACAAAAACTAGCAGCGGGGATTATGTTATGTTCTGTAGGACATGTGGAATTATTGTTTACTTTTGAAAACTAAAATGTTTTGCCATGATTTGTATTCTAACCATTTTATTTTAAAATACAGTTTCTTTAATATTACATAAATGTTACTAATTTTAGAAATTGTGAACAAAAATTAGCAAAGAGGATTATGTCATATTTTTGGGACATTTGTACTTTTTGTTTACCTTAAAAAAAAAAAAGGATTTCTCATGATTTTTATTCTAAATATTTTATTATAAAATACAATTTTTTTTTCAGTATTATAAATGTTGCATTCTAAAATACAAATATTGATAATAAAATCTGGTAATTATCAAGAAACATTGTATGAAGGAATAATTAATAGATAACAGAATTAGTTCATTATTCTCGATCAATTTAACAAGTTCACTGTTGGAAAAAAAAATTATATTCTTTGATACTAGATGGTCCACCGCTGTGGTCTCGAGGTAGTTTGCTGCCTTGTTATGCAGTGGACCTGGATTCGATCCCCGGTCGGGGTCCGATTTTCTGGGTGAGGTTTTTATCGGGGTTTTTCCTCACCTGTAAGACAAATGTCAGGAAAACTTTAAGGCCCAAATGGTCCCCGAAATCATATGGCCATCATCATCATCATCCTGCACCAGTGTGGAATGCAACGGGAAGCTACCACACCTATAATTCCCTAGTAAAGCTGCAAAGCATAGCATGAAAATGCTATGATTGCAGTGAAAGACCTGTCCTCGGGCAGAATTACTATGGATGGATACTAGATGTTTTTCTCTCTCTCTATCTCTTTCTCCTTCTGTCTTCCCTTCCTCTCTTTGTCCTTTATGCTATTTTCTATTCCATATCTACCTCAATTCTACTTCAACCATACAATTCTATGCAATCCAAACCACTTCACTGCATATCATAAATAACATTATTACTTAATATGGATTTCGGCAAGCCTCGGGTCCTTGGACCTACAGATCTATAGTACCATGCCTTAATGACCTTGGCAAATTAGCCACATTGAGAATGTAATGTTTTTATAAGACTTATTTGTTATTACCAGAGCAAGGAATTACATAAAGAAAATTTTACAAAAATATGAAATCGTAAAGGCAAAATATGAAAATTATGACACAAAAATATTATGAAACTACTATTTTTTAAACTTTTTAAATATATTTATGTACATAGGCCCATTATAACTTATATTATCTAGATTTCGGGAAATAATAATTCAATTTTAATATTTCCTACGAATTGTAAATTACATATCACATCAAAAAATAATGAAATTACTCGGTTTTGGGTAAGAGAATGTAGAAATATTGGCAGAAAACAGAATAATTACAATTGTTAAACTGTGACGTCATTCCCATGGTTTACCTTCAACATTCATTTTGATTATTACAGATGGCACAGCAATTTTATTTAAGTTTAATTTCTAATTGAAGCAATATAAAAGTCTAACCGAAATGTGACCTAACAACCAAAGCTATACAGAATGGATTAATATTATATTAGTGTGAGTTATGTTTCTGTATATATATATATATATATCCAAACCAACAATAGGCAAATTCAGTCTTCGTGAAGATAGTAACGACAACAGGATTAGATTAGTCACATTTGCCACATCAAAGAAACTCATTGTTAAGAGCACAACATTTCAGCATAAGGATATTCATAAATACACCTGGACGTCTCCAGATGGAGAAACTCGGAACCAGATAGATCATGTATTAGTGGATAAACGCTGGCACAGTAGCATCATTGATGTTAGATCAGTTAGAGGGACAGACTGCAATTCTGATCATCTGGTAAGAGTGAAAATCAGACAATGGCTATCGCTTATGAGAGGAACAAACGCTACAGATGATTCTGTAAAATATGAATTAAAAAACTTGAAAAATGATGAAATGCGGCAAGAATACCAAATCAAAATTGCTAATAGATTTGAAGTACTGGAATCTACAGATGACAATGTGGCAAACGAAGAAGAAACTGATATAAATAAAGAATGCGAGGCTATAAGAGATACTATTAAATTGTCAGCATCAGAAAGCATTGGTTGTTTAAAAAAGAGGCAAAACAAGAAATGGTTTGATGAGGAATGTGCTGACATTGTAAAGGAAAGAAAGCTAGCAAAAATGAAATGGTTACACGAGCGAAATGAGGTAAATTTAGAGCAATTGGGTAGTGTTAGACGGGAAACCACCAAGTTACTAAAGAGTAAAAAGAGGGAATATTTGAGAGAGAAGATTAATGATCTTGAAATGAACGCAAAAAATAGGAACATTAGAGAATTATATCAGGAATTAGTATAAAGAAGAAAGGGTTTCAGGCTAGAACAACAACATAATTCGGAATGGAAAATGGGATATGATTGCAGATTCTAAGAGTATATTAAATAGATGGAAAAGTTACTTTAATCAGCTATTAAATGTACATACAGAACAAGACATTGAAGAGGATAAGTTACAGAAAGCAGAAATGCTAGTCGCAGAGCCAAGTGCATTAGAGGTTGAAATGGCAATTGAAAAATTGAAGATGTATAAAGCATCAGGTTCAGATGAGATCCCAGCAGAACTGATAAAATCAGGGGGAGAAAAATTGATGGGCAAGATACGCTGGTTGCTTAGTATGATTTGGGAAAAAGAAGCTCTTCCAGATGAATGGAAGGAATCAATTATCGTACCAATTTATAAGAAAGGAGATAAAACTGATTGCAACAACTACAGGGGCATCTCATTACTTTCAACTTCGTACAAAATTCTAACAAATATATTAGTAAGCAGACTTACTCCCTATATTGATGACATTCTAGGAGATCATCAATGTGCATTTAAAAGAAACAGGCCTACAACAGATCAGATTTTTAGTATAAGACAAATTTTAGAAAAGAAATGGGAATATAATGGTACTGTACATCAACTATATGTAGACTTCAAAAAAGCATATGATTCAATTAAGAGGGAGAAGTTATATAGTATCCTGCTGGAGTTCGGAATTCCTAAAAAGTTAGTTAGACTTATACGAATGTGTCTAAATGGCTCAACGAGTAGGGTGCGTGTAGGCAAACAGTTTTCAGACACTTTTGAAATCCAGAATGGGTTGAAGCAAGGAGATGCACTATCTCCTCTACTATTTAATTTTGTACTAGAGCATGCCATTAAATCTTTAGAGAATGAGGAAGGCTTACAACTCAATGGTATTAATAAGCTGTTAGTTTATGCTGATGATGTAGTACTACTGGCCGATAGCGAGGAGATACTAAAGGCCAAACACGCACACACTATTGAGTAACACTAAGAAATTAGGACTGGAAGTAAATATCAGTAAAACTAAATATATGGTCACACGTAGAAATGCATTATATAATGGAAATGGACAGCTAATGACAAATGAGGGAAATTTTGAGGAAGTGGCTGAATTCAAACACCTAGGAACAATAATCACAAATAGGAATGAGATGCACAAAGAAATTAAACATAGGCTCAATTCTGGAAATGCATGCTATTATGCATTGCAGAGACTTTTGATGTCCCAACTCCTTTCAAAAAACGTTAAGCTGAAAATATATAAAACTATTATTCTACCAGTTATATTATATGGGTGCGAAACATGGACTCTTACTTTAAGGGAGGAAAGGAGATTACGAGTATTTGAGAATAAAGTTCTTAGGAAAATTTTTGGACCAAAGAGAGATGAACAGACAGGTGAATGGAGAAGAAACTACATAACAATGAACTACATGGTCTTTATAGGAAGCCAGATATAATAAGAACAGTTAAGTCTCGTAGACTGCGATGGGCAGGACATGTTGCGCGTATGGGGAATGAAAGACGTGCATGGAAACTTCTTGTAGGAAAGCCAGAAGGAAAACGCCCAGTTGGTAGACCAAGAATGAGGTGGGAGAACAACATTAACTATGATTTGAGGGAAGTAGATTATACAGGGAATGATTGGAAAGCATTAGCTCAGGATAGGGATGTATGGAGAGCTTATGTCCGCGCGGCCATGAACCTACAGGTTCGATAGTGCCAGTGAGTAAGTAATTAAGTATATATATATATATCCATAGTAATTCTGCCCGAGGGCAGGTCCTTCACTGCAATCATAGCATTTTCATGCTATGCTTGCAGCTTTACTAGGAAATTATAGGTGTGGTAGCTTCCCGTTTCTTTCCACACCTCACTCCATGTCATATACCATCTTCACTTCTCGCAACTGGAATTCCCTACCACAAGAATTAAGGGGCTGCCGGACATTGGCATCTTTTATAAGAAATCTAAATTTATATTTACTCCAACCTCGACTTCATTATTACCCAGTGTAAGGCATATATATTAATTGGTGTTTCTCGTATAATTTATCATATTTATATTATTATTATTATTATTGTTATTATTATTATTATTGTATCATTATTGTTGTTACCCTATAAAATGTTGTTTGTACATGAAATTTACATTGCTACATTTATTGTATCTTTAACTGTTTATAATTAGTATAGTGTATATCTATATTTGTCAAATATTTATTTGTATTTGTGCTGGTTGAGTGGAAGAGAGGGCCTTATGGCCTTAACTCTGCCAGAATAAATAAAGTATTATTATAATTATTATTATTAAGGATGATGATGATGATGGCCATATGATTTTGGGGACCGTTTGGGCTTCAAAGTTTTCCTGACATTTGTCTTACAGGTGAGGAAAAACCCCGATAAAAACCTCACCCAGAAAAACTGCCCTGACTGGGGATCGAACCTGGGCCTGCTGCGTGACGAGGCATCATGCTACCTCGAGACCACAGCGGTGGACATATATATATAATTTTAAGTTCTATGTTTATTCTTGTGAACAAAATCTGAAATATTATTTGAAAGATATGTGCAATATTAAAACCTAACCAAAATAATGATCTTTCTAATAAGTAACGCTTAACAAAAAACAACTAAGATTAGTGTGAATTTCTATTGATTAGTGAGAAATTATTTTTGTTAGTTTTTAAATTGAAGACAGACATGTTTATAAGTGTTATATAACTCAAATATTTTTCTTTGGGTATCGGAAATGGAATGATGTGTATTAACTATTATCTAATATATAGTCCAAAATTATAATATGTTTAATATGTTTGCATTCTGAAAACCTGCTTGAAGGGGGGCTTTGCCCCTGTCAACCCCTCAAACAGCTTAACAAACCATAAAAATGCTTGTAAATATTAAGTAAAATATAATAAACTTGTTTGCCGCCATATTGAAAATGAATGTGACCAACAATAATTAGTTTTATAAATATTAAGCATCGTTAACTAGTTCAAATGAACAGATCCTCATACCTAAATTAATATCGGGAAGTAAACATTATGAGGTTATATCATTAATAGTGAGTGGAGAACATATTTTAATCGACTCACCTCATACATTTTCAAACTTCTTTGATACCGACAGTTTCAGACAATACCATGTCCTTCATCAGTCATGGCGTCCACTACAACTGATGAAGGACATGATATTGTCTGAAACCGTCGGTATCAAAGAAGTTTGAAAATGTATGAGGTGAGTCGATTAAAATATGTTCTCCACTCACTATTAAAGATCCTCATATCGTTCATACAATGTTTCTTGTTATTTGTAAACATAATTTAAAATAACAAATTTAATGATTTACCTCTCTCTAATCTAGACTCAAGTTTTAAATTTAAATTCAATTTATTAGTGGTGGTGATTGAATGTAGTGTAAAATTACTTTATGAGGTGAGTGATAAAAATATTCTACCTTAGTGTAAAATATTGAATTCATTGCATTAAATACAATATTATATTGGAATTTGTATATAATTTGTTGCAGAGATTCAATCCAATATTTCTCTCTCGAAATGTGGAGCCAGTGAGATATGTGTATAATGTTTACAATATTGTCAGTGATTACGCCACGATAATGGAATGCCATATGAGTGTCACCATGGACAAACACAGGAAAATGTAATGTATTTTTTAATTTGTCATTTTTAATGGTTGATTTATATAAAAAATTGAATACAGAAATGTTTTTGTTTAGTTGTTTCTCGACTCACCTCATACTTCTTAATTCCCTCGCAGACTCGAGTTCCTCCCTGCATTTGTGTCATTCTCAATGATGTATTACGTTCACAACTGATGTCCAATGGCCTCCTCTCCTAGGAGGACATCATAAATTCTTCCTTCACTTTTGCTTCTGACAATAACAGAATTTTTTTAGCGATGTATTGGTAACAAGGGACATTTTTGTCCAAAACTTTGCGAAATTAATTCTAATTACGTTCACAACCGATGTCCAATGGCCTCCTCTCCTAGGAGGATATCATAAATTCTTCCTTCGCTTTTGCTTCTGACAATAACAGAATTTTTTTTAGTGATGTATTGGTAACAAGGGACATTTTTGTCGAAAACTTTGCGAAATTAATTCTAATTATGTTCACAACTGTTGTCCAACGGCCTCCTCTCCTAGGAGGAGACATCATAAATTCTTCCTTCACTTTTGCTTCTGACAATAACAGAATTTTTTTAGCGATGTATTGGTAACAAGGGACATTTTTGTCCAAAACTTTGCGAAATTAATTCTAGTTTTGTGCACAAAGGAGATAGCAATATTTTTTCTGAATCAATTAATAGACGAATTATTACAATTTTTTAGTCCTTGGCACCAGTTGTTTTCTTTTTGACCAATTAGTAACTTTCCAGTGCCTTTCCCTGGCTCTAGTGTCCCATTCACATGAAAAACATGGAAATTTTATGAACCCCCCTTGTTGCCACAATATTATACCACACATTTTAAGGTCGCTGCATACGTTCCACTTACGTTCATAATTTTTTTTTCTGAAATAGTACGGATGTTCACGTATGTTCTTTCATGCATACTAACTGAACTACTGGCATTGAATCTAATTTATTCTCATTATGCAGAAGAACGCCCTTTAGACTTATTTTGCTAGAATTAATAAAAATACGCAAATCTGCCAGTTCATAAATTGTTCCTGTGTGAACATTCAAGCCAGGTATATAACAACAGTAAACGACTTCCCACCATTATGAAATACTTTTTAAATTGTTCTTCACAATGTCTATACTAATAAAAAGTTGTACCAGGAGCTAAAAGATTGTCTTCATTAAGTCGTAAACCTAAAAAGTTCACTTTTTTTCTTTTCTAAGACCCAAATTGCATACCAAACCATTTAATTTTGATTAATTGACAGGATGCAGATTGTTGTCTTTTGATTCTAGGGACAAATTGAAATCATGTGTGTTGGAGGTGGAAGGAGTACTGATACTACTCTCTTGTAATGTTGTTGGTGGTATTGGAATTGTAATATCTGGTCAATGTACTGATGGCTTATTGCTTCCGCAGTTTTTCGCTGGAAACTGATTAATGTAACCAGGAGAGAATTGTAGAATGAACCTACCCTCAGTTAAATGCAATGGCAAACTAGTATGAATAAAATCAGTTATTATATTATAAAATTGTATTATATTTGAGGTGTTCACATATTTTAATACAGCACGTATATACCACATATAAATGGTGGACTGCACGCTGTCATTTTGTGTGTTACAAATATAATTGTGCAAAATCTGTAAGTGATATGCAAAAACTAGTAACATTTCCAGTATTAGGGTATTTGACTTGACTCATTTGCATTAAAATATGGTTGATTGGTATCTAATGTCGAGCACTTGATAATGAAATCATTCGCTCTCTTGCACTCCAATATTTAGCAGAAAGGCTGGAGTACAATAAACAAGTTGTAACCGTTTAGTAGTAGGCACCACATGTGGTGGTTACATCACCCATAGAGAGAAAGTAGGTTATGGAAAGAAGGAGAAATGAACCCGTAGGCCTCGAATACTCTGATACCATCAGCGTTGAAAGAAACAAGAGGTCAGTCAAGGGAGACTGGATAGAAAAGTTGAAAGAGGGAATTGGTATGGGAAGAAGAAGTAATACCAATTCGGTCAAAAAAGAAAAACTCATCAAGCTGACCAGTGCTTATTGGTGAGTAGTCCTTCCCTTTCGTTCATCATGAATAAGCATGATTACTAACAGCTGCACCACGAGAAGGTGAGGGATTGGACACTAGGTTACTGTCCAGGTCGGTTCCTTTAAGCCTTCGATGGAAGGAATTAAAGGGTCTCCTCCCTGTTAAAGACAGTAGCCTTTCCGCAGCCTTGCATTAAAATATCTCATACTGCAAAATTTTCACAGGCCTGTGTTGTGCTTTTCAGGTTTTCTAACCACCTGACTAGTTTGATATGTTTGTCAGCTTTCTACATTTCTTTTACAGATTTATACTTTTATTTTAGTTACCTATGACCGAGCTGTTGTTTTTATCATCCAAAGTATACATTCCCTCACTTACCTCTGACATATTTATTCCAGTAGTCATCAAAATGGTGAAGAGAAATTTTTTATGTATGACGACTCCGAATTATCATATATAAGTTGAATTAGTTGAACTACATGAGAATAGGAATGTGTTTTAGTATATAAACTACATAAATTAATGAGTATTTTTTACATCTTACCTCATATTTTATGTTTCTTTAATCAGGGGAGCTAGTTTTCAAGAGAAAGTTCTCTCTCATCATTTTCAACCGACATTATGACTACTGGATTTTCGTTGGAATCTCCATCAATAACGTTGCTATCTGGTGTTGATTTGATGAACATCGAGATGAGGTCATGTTCATCAGGAATCTCGAAATTCATGGATCTAAGGGTCGTATGCAAATACATTAGTCTCTACTCAAATTACTTCCAATCACTGGTGAGCTGAGATCGAATTAACGGCCGCCTTACCGGTCATGCATGAATGTTGACGTTTTCGTAATATTGACAACGAATTACCCAGAATTCTCAGCGATCAAACCACTTCCGTTATTTTCGTCTGCTATAGAGGAATGCATTTATGCTTGCATCCTGCAAATAATACCGAATACAAACACGTCTTCGACGTGCAATATTACGCCGATTATCCTGTTCTTCCAGTTGAATTCTTTGGTAGACTATCAAATTCCTCTTCTCCGCATATACCGAAAACATGATCGAAGTCTTCAAGGTCCGATATCTTGGATAAGTTTCAAACTACATCGGTTACCATCGGTTCCCTTCGGGATTTTCATATAAGTTTATATCTTGAGCTACGATCTTAAGGTACCTTGTCAGGTAGCTTACAATTATTACTGCGTGAATAGATTTCTGAGTAAGAAAAATGTGTTTGAATAAAACTTTATCAGCAGAGAACGCCTTTTACTGTCTAATGCGTTCAAACATTCGACCCTAAATTTGTTCTTCTGAATATATATCTTCTCCCAAATTATCAATTCTAAAGGTTTTTTCCAAATGTTTTAAAATTTGGGCTTCTATGAATATAATCTACAGATTGACTTATCACTACTTAAACATAAACTGTCATCAGACTTCACAGTCTAGTGTGCCTAATATGGTCAGCTTCATAGGCTAGTAGTTCATATTTAGATCAAGCAAAATAAATGTAAATGGGTCCAAAGTCTAGTTTATTTTCAGTGGGCACATCCTGAATGTGCAAATGAAGAAAAATATGAATATGACAGTGATTTTTGTAAATTGACTCTCACAACATCATATATTATTGCAGAAGTGAGATTTGCATATTTTATAAGTTAATTTGTTTCAATTGTAATTCAATATATTGATTCTTATACTTTTCTTTAAATTAAAAAGAAAGTATTTCAAATAGCCTAAATTTGGACCTTATCAATTAAAATCATACATTTAGCTTCCTTTTATATCTGGCTCCTATTTTCTTAAATTCAAAGCTGAAAATTTGAAGATAGAACTTACATAAAACCCTTCTTCTTCCTTCCAAGTATTAGGCCAAGGCCTGTTACGATCCTATAGAAAATTCTCCCTCCAGCATTTCATAGGACGGCACAGTGATCTTCGTCCTCTTGGTATATAATTATAAACAGCTTTGGGGATCCGATTTGAACCTTCCGGGAAATTCTCGTATAAGACTTGAAAGCATAATAATAGTCCCTTCGATTGGTTGCCGGCCAAAGGAAGGCAAGACCAGTGATGGGGCTGCCATCTTATAGCCTCTGGTCAGGCTTTTCTGGAGAAGAAAAGAAAATAAAGGAAAGAAGAAACCCTAAATTTATATTCTTGTTGTTTCTTGAAGAAAAACATGTAGGTATAAATACACAGCCCTGCAAAGATTTTGCAGCATGAGATACTGTCAAGTTAAATACCCTGATATTAAAAATGTTACTAGTTTTTTTTATATTACATACAGATTTTGCACAATTCTATTTTTAACACAAAAAATAAGAACATGCGGTCCATCACTTACATATATACAGAGTGTATCAAAAAGGATGGCGCAAACTTACATGGTTAAAAGTACACGATAATAGAAGCAACAATGTCCCAGTAAACATGGGTCTGCAAACAAGCCGTTTGCAAGATAATTACGAATGTATGGTAACAAGCTGCCACTGACTTCATTGTAAACATTGTCCTGGTTAGTACAAATTGATTTGAATTTAGACTTTACTATTAGTTTTTCATCTCATTTAGTTCACATTTTACAGTTCACCTCCTTTAGTTCACATTTTACAATTCGCCTCCTTTAGTTCACACCATATCCTCAACCTCAGGCATATTGCAAGCAGGCCTACCTACTGCTCTGCCATGTGCAAAACCCCCATTTTCTCTCAGGTGCTGATGGACCCTTGTAAATGTACAACTTTTGGGGTGTCTTCAATCAGGATATGTTTCTTGGTACAAGCGTGCAGCCTCCCGTGCATTGCCATTTGCCCTACCATACATGAAATGCATATCTGCATACTCTTCGTTACTGTAAGGTTCCATTGTAACTACAACACAGCACAAGTGGCACTCCTCAGACGAGACTGATACCTTTTGAGACTGTGTACTGTATCCGTCCTGTACGTTCTGCATGTATGGTTTGATTACAACTCTACCTCTCGGCAATGTTCAGTTTTGTAAACAAAGAACAAATAACGGCTACAAGTGCGCAAGGAGTAAATCGTACGATGTTACAAACAATGACATCAGTGGCGGCTTGTAACCATACATTTGTAATTATCTCCCAAACGGCTCGTTTGTGGACCCATGTTTACTGGGACATTGTTGCTTCTATTATCGTGTACTTTCAGCCATGTAAGTTTGCACCATACTTTTTGATACACCCTGTATATATATATATATATATATATATATGCGGTATATATGTGTTGTACTATGTATGTAAACACCTAAAACATAACACAATTTTGTAATGTAATCAGTAATCACTAATTTTATTCATACTAGTTTGTCATTTTGTTTAACTAAGGATAGGTTCGTCCTACGATCCTCTCCTGGTTACATTACACAGTTTCTGGCAAAAAACTGCAGAAACAATAGGCTACCAGCACATGCACCAGATATTGTAATTCCAACACCACCAACAATATTACAAGAGAGTAGTACCAGCATTCCTTCCACCTCCAGCACAGAAGATGATTTCAATTTGTCCCAAGAATAATTATACAACAATCTGCATCTTATCAATTAATCAAAATTAAATGATTTGGTATGCAATTTTGGTCTTACAAAAGAAAAAAAGTGAACTTTAGGTTTGAAATTTAAAGAAGACAATCTTTTAGCTCCTCACACAAATTTTAATTCATCATCATCATAGTACATTCACGAATTTAGGCCATTTGTTGACCTGTTTCGGTCTCAAGAGAAACACCATCCAAAAGTCTTTTGAGTGGACGTCCTGGTCTTCTTCTTCCTGCAGGTTCATATCTTAACATTTGTTTGGGTATTCTGTGATCTTCCATTTGATGAACATGTTGCATCTATCTTGACTTATAATCAGAAATTTTGTTTTCTAAAGGTTCCATGAGTAATTCTTCTAAGATGTCTTCATTTTTTTTGTGATCTAGTAGTGTGTATCCTGCAGTCCTCCGAAGGTATCTCATTTCAGCAGATCTAAGTCTCTGTATATCCTTCTGTTTCAAAATTAATTTATTCAATATGGAGAAATAATTTTAAAAGAATTTCATAATGGAGAGGAAGTTTTGTACTTTTATTATTTCCCTGGCTTGAAGAAGCAGTTTATAAACTGGCAGATTGGTGTATATATTTATTGATTCTAGCAAAGTAAGTCTAAATGGCATTCTTCTGCATAATGGGAATAATTTAACTTCAGTTCCAGTAGTTCAGTCAGTGTACACTTAGCAAAAAAAAGAATAGGCCAACTCTTGATCTTGAATCACATGATTCACATGAGTAAACTAATTGCACAGTAGAGCTAAAATATGTTTCCCTTCTTCCTTTGAAGAGCATTCTTTCAAGCACAGCAAGCAAATAAATGCTTAGCTCAGTGCTTAGTGGCTTGATCCGTATGCAAGTGGTCACAGGTTCGATTCCCAATGAGGTTAAATTTTCTAATTGTTAAAACACTTTCTATTTTATTCTGTCTGTCCATTCTTAAAGAAAAATACTAACTATTTTGGAAGTATAACTATTATTATTATTATTATTTATTTATTTATAAACAGGTTTACAATGTAATAAAACATCTTTCTGTGCCCAAGGCTTTTAGATTTTTATCTTCTTTCTCCATTCTTCTCTATCTTCCCATTCCAATTCTTCCAGACCTAGCTCCCTCATACCTCTTCTTATATCATCCAACCATTTAAATCCATCCATTTTCCCAGGTGAAATCCATTCCAAAGCTTATCTGGGTAATCTTTTCTCTGGTATCCTATGTATTTGACCATACCATTCTAGTTGTTTGTATCTCACAAAATCTAATATTGAATTATGGACTTTCATTTGTTGGTTGATTATTGTACTTCTGATTTTTTCCAATTGAGAATGTCTAGTTGAGCATCTAAAAATAATCCATTTCAGTAGACATATGCTTTAAACTCATATTTTTATTCAACTGCCAATTTTCTGCACTATATGTTAGCATGCTTCAAATTATGGATTTATAAATTTGTAATTTGGTATTTATTCTTATGATCTTATCCCACAAAACTCCATTTAACATTGTTATTACCGATCTGCCTTTTTGAATTCTATATTTTATGTAATTTTCTTTGGTACATTTTGAGTTAATTTTGATCCCCAGGTATTTACATACTTTGCATCCTTTGATACATCCCATTATTAAATTATTATAGATGATGGGCTATTATTATGCTGAAATGACAAATATAAACTTAATATTTTAATCGAAGGGTGAAACTTATTCCTCACTAATATGTAATAAATAAATAGACACATAAATACATGAAGCTATATTATCTTTTATTACATAAATTTATAGCATTATTATTAAAATGTGGTACTGCATGCACAAATTTATACCAGTAGCTAAATAGTGTAAAGTGGACATAGATTACGTGGCAGGAATTAAATGCTGTAGGATGTATTTTGCAAAAATACAAATGAATAAAAAAAAAACATTTTCGAGGTATTCGAACCCTGGCTCTCATATATATTTCATCTTTTTGTAATTGGTTTAATGATCTACTCTTCTAGGATACAAGTTATCTAAATCCTGGTTGTCTTGTTTACTTTTACACTAAGAACGAGAATAGAACTCTATTTGAAATGTCACAATTTGAGTAATATTTCATTTGTCGAACACTTGTAAATATCTAGAAACATGTATCCTTCAATGCATTTTAACTATTTATGATGATTAAAACCAAATACAACATATTTAAAACATTTAACAATGCATTACCTCATGAACCGCAGCTTTAGCTCTTCGAGCATGTGCAGTGGGACATAACAGGGACTCTGCTTTTAGAAGTGGCTCATTCTTTTTTTGCTAAGTGTACATGAAAGAAACATATACAAATATGTGCACTATTCTAGAAAAAATAGAATATAATGAATGCAAGTGGTATGCATGCTTTGACCTTAAGGTATGTGACATTTATTGGGGCAACAAGGAGAGTAAATGAAATTTCAGCATATTTATGCAAATAGAACTCCAGAGCCAGAAAAAAACACTGGTAAGTTACTAATTGGACGAAAGGAAATAAACTAGTGCCAGAGACAAAAAATATAATAAATCACCCATCAGTTAATTCTGAAAAATATATTGCTACCTCCTTTTCACATAAAACTAGGATTAATGAAACAATTTTTTAAAGTTTTGAACAAAAATATCTCTTGTTACCAATGCATTGCTTAAAAAAATTCTGTTACTCTCTGAGACAAAGGTGCAGGAAGTCATATTAATGGCCATAGATTCACAAACTTATTAAGTATATTACTTTTAAAAACTTCATGTCTGACATGAAACTACAAGCTAGGGAATCATACAAGGACAACATCGAGAAATTTCTGGGTAATATTAAAAATGATCAACATGAGAAAATTGTAAAACCATGCTCGAGAAGTTCAGGACACTGGGTTGTAATATGAGCTTGAAGTTGCACTTCCTCCACTCTCATCTTCAACATTTCCCAGAGCACTAAGTGAAGAATTTGATGAGATATTCCATCAAGAGATGGAAACGAGGTACCAGGGTCAATGGAATGTCTCCAAGATTGCCTATTACGGTTGGTGTTTGATAAGAGAAAACCTTTGGCAAGAGCACAAATGCCAATCAACTCGCCATTCATTTCTTGCTAATCGTTGAGAAAATAGAAATCTTAAGGTATATTAATTGTTCTATATTCTTTAAACTAAGCAGCCATTCTTGCTATAACATGAGACACAACACCCAAAAGCATCAAAATTATCGAATGTCACTAAATGATAAAACATTTATCCCATCTACATAAAAAAGTTGTACTTCAATGGATTCCGGCCCATTGTGGAGTGACAGGCAATGAAATAAGCCGATTTTCTAGCCAAGAAGGGTAGCAAAATTGTTTCAAACCCAACTTCTGCTCCAGTTTCCTTTCACTCTATCAAAAGAATTATCTCAAATAAATACATCAATAAACTTAGAGAAGAATACACCACCAAAACATCTGGAAAGGAATGGGAAAATCTACAAGCTTATGACATTACTACATTACAAAGAAAATCTGCAGTAGCAACATTCAGACTGCTAACGGGACATGACTGCTTGAATAAACACCTACACAGAATTGGCATAACAGATTCACCTAAATGCCCTTTTTGCAATTTAAATGAAGATATGGAAAGAAACCATCTCCTCCGTTGTCCAGCTTTTGTAGAAGAGACCAGCCTTTCTGCTAAATATTGGAGTGCAAGAGAGCGAATGATTTCATTATCAAGTGCTCAACATTAGATACCAACCAACCATATTCTTTAAACTCTTTTATCTGCACAATTGATATTGTATCGAGCATCTGTAGTTCATCATCATAGTACATTCACGAATTTAGGCCATTTGTTGACCTGTTTCGGCCTCAAGAGAAACACCATCCAGAAGTATTTTGAGTGGACGTCCTGGTCTTCTTCTTCCTGTAGCTGTAGTTTTTGCAGCAATTTAAAGGATTGTGACTGTTACATATAATGCAAAAAGTAATAAATATTTAATTTCAATGGCTGAAAATCCTTATGTGATACAAAAAACTGTTAACACATTTGAATTCAGCTCAACAAATTAGACTTAGTGACCTATTAAACCTTATGCTGCAGGAAAAAAAATTATTTGCACACCTGTGATATTTTGAATGAAAGACGTACATGGAAGCTTCTTGTAGGAAAGCCAGACGGAAAACGCCCAGTTGGTAGACCAAGAATGAGGTGGGAGAACAACATTAACTATGATTTGAGGGAAGTAGATTATACAGGGAATGATTGGAAAGCATTAGCTCAGGATAAGGATGTATGGAGGGCTTATGTCCGCGCGGCCGTGAACCTTTGGGTTCAATAGTGCCAGTGAGTAAGTAAGTAAGTGATATTTTAGATTATGGGGTTAAATAAAAATGATACCATTTACTTGGGCTATCTCTTCTATAAGTCAGTAAATTAGTTTAAGTAGAATTTCTCTAATATTGCACAATATAATGAAAATGGTAACATATTATACAGACATTGAATGGGTTCAAACTTATTTTTATTCATTGCCTCAGGTAGTCATTTTGACATTTCTGGTGTTCTCTCCTGGCATTGGCCTAATTGTAACCCACTTCTGAAGTTGGGGTGCCTACAAGACAGAGTTACATTACCCTGATGATATGATGGGTGATAAATGATAATGAAGTGCCAGGAGAGTTCTTAACCTAAATTTAACCTAAATTCCAGACCATGGGCAACCACAGGAATAATTCCCATTAAGGAAAAAATCCTATGGTTTGACCGGGAATCAAACCCGGGACCTCATGAACAGTAGTCAGGAACACTAACCACTAGCCCATGAGGCTGGTCTAACTTATTTAGATTATATTCCATTGGTATTACCCGTTTAAGGAGTAAGCGCAGTTGTTGACGGAGGGCACTGCAGTCGTGTTTATGCAGGAATGTAACACGTAACACTGCTATCTATGAGTGCAGAGGGGAATGGGACATGGGACGCTGACAGTGTACACTGCCTTATATGATGTCACGTGTAGCAACAAACAGAGCTTCGTAATTCTTCCGCCTGCAGAGATATTTTGAATGACTAATATGTAAGGTTTTTTGTGAAAAAATAATCATATGCATTTTATAAAGGAAATGCCATGTCAGTAATCAATCTTATTTATTTCAGTTCTCCTATATAGTCCTGCCAACCTTTTCTGTTACAGAGAACCTGAAGATCTTGGAGAACCTGAGAAACCCCGAGGTAATGAAGATCCCAGAAAACCTGAGGAAACTACAATACATGAAAGACCCAGAGAAACTGAAGAGCCTGGAAATCCTGGTGAATCTGGAGCTCCTGAAGAACCCAGAATGCTTGAACTTGTGGAGCCTAAACCCCTCAGAGACCCCTCAGAGGAATCTGAACAACTCAATATGTGTCATTATCTCAGTGTATTTGAAGAATTTGCAGAATCAGAAGAATATGAATTTAAAGTACATAGATTATATGGGTTTATTGGACTACACCATGAATGTGAGGAATGTGACATGTTGACAGAAGTTGTAGTAATCGAACCTGATGAACTGGGACCTCTGGAACTGGGACAACCTCGTGAACTGGGACAATCTCATGAACTGCAACAAACTCATGAACTGCAACAACCTCATGGACCAGGAAATCTGATGGAGTAGGAAAGCCTGATGGACCAGGACAGCCTGATGAAATGGGGCAATATGATCAACAGGGAAAAATTGATGAAAATGGAGAGCCTGACAAAATGAGACTACATGATCGACAGGGAAAAACTGATGAACAAGGCCAACCAGAACAACAAGGACAATCTGATGAACCAGGAAAACTGGAAGAACCAGGACAATTGGAAGAACAAAGACAACCTGAAAAACCAGAACTACCTGAAGAACTAGGACTACCTGAACAACCAGGACAACCTGAGAAACTTGAACAACCTCAAGAATGAGGACAAACGGAAGAACCAGGGAAACTGATGATCCAGGACAACCTGAAAAATGAACACAACCTAACATACTAGGACAATCTGATGAATTTATATATTAAATTTGGGAATTTTTAACATTATGAGCAGGGCGTGGATTTTGATGACCTAAAAAAAACGCTAAAAATGACTTCTAAAATGCCCAAAAAATTGTTAGAAAATGACTTCAAAAGCAGAAAAAAATGACCTAAAAATAAACATTTTTTATGAACTAGTAAGTATAAAAATCGTACCTTAAATTAATAGCTCTCCTCTCTATTGCAATAGATGACAGTGTACATCCAGAGGTTCTGGAATGAGAATGATCGACGGTTGTCGGCGAGGACATTGTTATACATTGAGAAGCTTCTTTCCACTTCCGCACTAACCACAGGAGCATACTTGAAGAGTGACAGATCGCTAGGTGATAATTCATCTTGTATCTGCGCTGTTTTAAAGCTTTCACCTGAGAGTACTTTTACGATTGTGCACACGGTTTTGTAACCTGGATTCTTGTCCAACACACTTCTAATTTTCATTGAAACCTTTTCGCCAATATCACCAACCACACTGTCCAGTTTTTCTTGAACATCCTTAACCAATGCTATGGAATTTTCCAGAGCTATGCCACTTTCTTGATGACGATCGATAGCTGATGGTAAAGAGCCAAAATTTGTCTTAATGTAAGCCAATTTTCCCTCCATTTCATCATCTTTAAACACTTCTTGGGCTGTCCGAATTGCTCTGGCGTCTTCTGTAGAAAGCGAATTCACAAAGGATTTCTCTGTTTGAAAATGTTCACAAAAGTAAAAACAAGTTTCTAACCAAGTGCCCCATCTTGTTATTATTGGTTGCGGAGGTAAAGGAATACCAGTAGTCAGGGCTTTGAAATGTTCTCTGCGTGAAGGAGATTTTACTAATATCTTTTTTACATTTGAAATAAGTGCATCCACTTGAGGAAAGTATGACCTCACTTCTTCTGCCACATATCCAACATACCTTCCACCCTTTATAACTACTACATCATGTTGTCCTGGTTCATCATGTTGTCCTGGTTCATCATGTTGTCCTGGTTCATCAGGTTGCCCTGGTTCATCATGTTGTCCTGGTTCATCATGTTGTCCTGGTTCATCATGTTGTCCTGGTTCATCAGGTTGCCCTGGTTCATCATGTTGACCTGGTTCATCATGTTGTCCTGGTTCATCATGTTGTCCAGGTTCATCATGTTGTCCTGGTTCAACATGTTGTCCTGGTTCATCATGTTGTCCTGGTTCATCAGGTTCCCCTGGTTCTTCATGTTGTCCTGGTTCATCAGGTTCCCCTGGTTCGTCAGGTTCCCCTGGTTCGTCAGATTCCCCTGGTTCATCATGTTGCCCTGGTTCATCATGTTGTCTTGGTTCATCAGGTTGCCCTGGTTCATCATGCTGTCCTGGTTTATCAGGTTGCCTGGTTCATCATGTTGTCCCGGTTCTACATATTGTCCTGATTCATCATGTTCCCATGGTTCGTCATGTTGTCTTGGTTCATCAGGTTGCCCTGGTCATCATGTTGTCCTGGTTCATCAGGTTGCCTGGTTCATCATGTTGTCCTGGTTCTACATATTGTCCTGGTTCATCAGGTTGCCATGATTCATCAGGTTGCCATGGTTCATCAGGTTGCCCTGGTTCATCATGTTGTCCTTGTTCATCAGGTTGCCCTGATTCATCATGTTGTCCTGGTTCATCATACTGTCCTGGTCCAACAGATTGCCCCAGTTCGACTGTACTTCCCTGTTGATCATACTGTCTCAGTTTGTCAGGTTGCCTGGTTCATCATGTTGTCCTGGTTCATCAGGTTGCACTGGTTCATCAGGTTGTACTGGTTCATCAGGTTGCCCTGGTTCATTAGGTTGTCCTGGTTCATCATGTTGTCCTGGTTCATCAGTTTGCCCTGGTTCATCATGTTGTCCTGGTTCATCAGGTTTCCCTGTTTTTTCATGTTGTCCTGGTTCATCAGGTTGCCCTGGTTCATCATGTTGTCCTGGTTCATCAGTTTGCCCTGGTTCATCATGTTGTCCTGGTTCATCAGGTTTCCCTGTTTTATCATGTTGTCTTGGTTCATCATACTGTCCTGGTCCAACAGATTGTCTCAGTTCGACTGTACTTCCCTGTTGATCATACTGCCCTAGTTTGTCAGGTTGTCCTGGTTCATCAGGTTGTACTGGTTCATCAGGTTGTCCTGGTTCATCATGTTGTCCTGGTTCATCAGGTTGTACTGGTTCATCATGTTGCCCTGGTTCATCAGGTTGTACTGGTTCATCAGGTTGCCCTGGTTCATCAAGTTGTCCTAGTTCATCAGGTTGCCCTGGTTCATCATGTTGTCCTGGTTCATCAGGTTGCCCTGGTTTTTCATGTTGTCCTGGTTCATCATACTGTCCTGGTCCAACAGATTGTCTCAGTTTGACTGTACTTCCCTGTTGATCATACTGTCCTAGTTTGTCAGGTTGCCCTGGTTCATCATGTTGTCCTGGTTCATCATGTTGTCATGGTTCATCATGTTGCCCTGGTTCATCAGGTTGCCCTGGTTCATCAGGTTGTCCTTGTTCATCAGCTTGCCCTGGTTCATCAGCTTGCCCTGGTTCATCAAGTTGCCCTGGTTCATCATGTTGTCCTAGTTCAGCAAGTTGCCCTGGTTCATCATGTTGTCCTGGATCATCAGGTTCTACTGGTTCATCAGGTTGTCCTTGTTCTTCATGTTGTCCTGGCTCATCGGGTTGCCCTGGTACATTAGACTGTCCTGGTTCTAAAGGTTTTCCTAGTTCATCAGATTGTTGAGAATTAAATTAATCGTGATTTCTTTTTACCTCATACTTCTGTTTCTTTAATCACAGCACTACATCATCGGTGACCCATTGTCACCATCGTCTGCTGTTTTCAGGACTGTCAATTTTTTTGCCGGTAATTATCCAAACTGCCTTCTGGTGTTCTTTTGAAGGAATTACTCTCCACACTGCCATCAGGTGTTCTTTTGAATGAATCATTTTCTAAACTGCTATCTGTTGTATTTTTGAAGAACTGTGTAATCAAGCTCAGTTCGTCCAGAATCTCGAAGTTCATGGTTCTAATATTGTTTTTTTTTAATATATATTTTTTCCCACACTGTTAAATCCAAAATATATATATATATATATATATATATATATATATTCAGAAATATATATATTCAGAAAAACTATACTAGAAACATGAAGTTCGAGATTCTGGGTGAAGCGAGCTTGATTACAAAGTTCTTCAAAAATACAACAGATAACAGTTTAGAAAATGATTCATTCAAAAGAACACCAGATGGCAGTTTGGAGAGTAATTCCTTCAAAATAACACCAGATGGCAGTTTAGATAATTACCGGCCAAAGAAAAAATTGACAGTCGTGAAAACAGCTGACGATGTTGACAATGGGTTGCCGATACTGTAGTGCTGTGTTTAGAAAACATAGAAGTATGAGGTAAGAAGAAATCACGATTCATTTAATTCTTATTAATTGAACCTCATAATGTTAAAAATTCCCAAATTTAATATATAAATTTAACAGGGAAGTACAGTCGAACTGGGACAATCTGTTGGACCAGGACAGTATGATGATCCATGACAACATGATCGACAAAGAAAAACTGATGAGCTGGGACAAACAGATTAGTCACACGAACTGAAAAATAGAAACATTGTGGATAACCAGATCAGTGTGAACGAGATTGTCCTGAAGGCAAAGCTGAGTCTGATTTGTAAAATATTTCACAATGTACTTATTTTTCAACTTATTACCTGATTTTGTTGTAGTCTGCATCATTGTGATCATCAATAACTCTAATCAAATGTATCTACCTAGATAAATAGCGAAATTGCAGTTATATAAATATGGTAAGAGGTAAAATTTTGATATGGCTACTGTTATAAACATTGCTGACTTGAGATAGTATCTGGTACAGAAACTAGACATTTACTCCCACCTGAGCATTCTTTAAAAACAAAGAAGATAATTTTATTAAGTTATGTAGATAGGAAATAACACTATGAGGTTTTTTAATATTGTTTATTTTTTATTTCACTCACCTCATACTTCATAACTCCTCGCAAACCCAGGGTTTCGTCACATCATTTGTGACATTCTCAATGCTGTGTCACATTCACAACCGACGTCCAATGGCCTTCTATCCTGCAAACTGACCTCCGCGCCATCTGATGGCTGACCGACGAACTTCCAAATCAGTCCTCTCTCCTTATAACCGGGTATTTCAAAATTCATAGTTGCATTTTCATTCTTGCATATGTAAATTTTTTCCCAAATTGTGAGTTCCTTCGGTTTTTCCAATTGTTTAAGTAATTTTGTTTTGGTTTCTATTCTATGTTTTTCTGACCAGGCATGTGCAGCTATTGCAGATTTTTCGGTTTCTCCATTTTTAACATTTCTGAGGCGTTCCTTTCATCTTGTATTTAGATTCCTTTTTGTTTTTCCTATGTATATCTTTTCACAATCTTTACAATTAATTTGATAAATTCCCGATTTTTTGCAGTCTTCCATCTTTTCATTTTTGTTGGTTTTTATTAAATTAGCACCGAAAAATGATTACAGCTTAGGTAATTTAATAAAAACCAACAAAAATGAAAAGATTGAAGACTGCAAAAAATCAGGAATTTATCAAATTAATTGTAAAGATTGTGAAAAGATATACATAGGAAAAACAAAAAGGAATCTAAATACAAGATGAAAGGAACACCTCAGAAATGTTAAAAATGGAGAAACTGAAAAATCTGCAATAGCTGCACATGCCTGGTCAGAAAAACATAGAATAGAAACCAAAACAAAATTACTTAAACAATTGGAAAAACCGAAGGAACTCACAATTTGGGAAAAAATTTACATATGCAAGAATGAAAATGCAACTATGAATTTTGAAATACCCGGTTATAAGGAGAGAGGACTGATTTGGAAGTTCGTCGGTCAGCCATCAGATGGTGCAGAGGTCAGTTTGCAGGATAGAAGGCCGCCAGATGTCAATTGTGAACGTGACACAGCATTGAGAATGTCACAAATGATGTGACAAAACCCTGGGTTTGCGATGAGTTATGAAGTATGAGGTGAGTGAAATAAAAAATAAACAAGATAATTTTAATTAACAATGTTTTTGGACACTATTTGAGAAAACTTTTGTTTTCACATAATAAAATCAGTTGGTAACAATCATGGACTGTGAAAAGCATTATCAAATAGCCATGATTATTGTAAACATATCATATTTGTATCAATTTATTTCTTTCATTCAGTGAATCTTTTACAAACAATTTGGTTAAATGAATAAGATATTATATTTTTGTATTTAAAAATTGATTGCCTATGAGCATCTAATATTTTATACAAAATTTTGAGTTTAGCAAGTAGTACAAGAGTTTTTTCATTAAAAAATTGCAACAAAGGATACATTCTGAAGTACTTTACAATTTATATAAATAAATAGGATATTAGTTTTAGATATCATCCTATAAAATTCTGTAATTTTCACTGAACTGTTTTCTGAAAGTATCTCTTGCTTCCTCAACAAATCTCAGTAGTCTTAAAAAAATTATTTGAGAAAGTCTAAATGATATGCCTACTTAAAATTTGTTGGTATGTGATATTTCAGTCAATATGTGATTTAATGAGGGTTGTGATACTCGTACATTATACAGAAGACCATTAATATTTTTATAAATACATATATTAATATAAGACTGATTACACACAAGAACAAAGAATTACTTGCAGGCTCAAAATGTATCAATAACTATGTTTTCGGACTCGCAGAAGATGAAAATTATATTAGTTTTTTCCAATCACCTAACTGGAGTCAGATATTTCGACGACAACCTTTAGCAGAAGTGATGGTTTCCGCGAGAGCCGCAGGCGCTATTGTCTCTCAAACTGGTCACCCTTCTTTTTCTTTTGCGCGGTTTTATTGCTCTTAGGAATTGTTAAACCCTCAGGAATACACAGGTATACAAAATTTCCTGATTGCCACAGTCAAATACGTGAAGTAATGGCTTTTAATACCTCGTTCTGTGCAGTTCATCTTACATTACATCATTGTGATTGTGAAGTGTCGATATATGCATTATTGTGTATCATTATAATGAAATTGAATTAAAACAATCTACTATAATATATTTTAATACGTAAGTTTTAGTGTTTTTATAATTTTGCAATGTCTCGCCGCTGTAAGAATTCTCCTATTTATTCTGTTACGTATGTGGAGAGTATTGTACAAAATCTCAGCGCAGAACTAGTTATAAAGGCGTACAATTTATATTTCGGGAACTACAGTAAATTTGGAAATACAGATAAATATTGGGCCCCAATGTTTGCTGTACAAACTGCCAAAGGATTCTAATAGGGTGGTTAAAAGGTTCGCATTCGTGCATGCCATTTGCCATTCCAATGTTGTGGAGCGAACCTACGGACCACATCACTGACTTATATCTGTATGTTGAATATATCTGGTTTCACTTAAAAAAATAAGCATTCTCTTCAGTATCCAAATTTGCAGTCAGCCATGTGACCTGTTAAACATAGTGATTCTGCACCGAACTTGGGTAATGTCAGTGATGAACATGGCGAAAAGTTCCACGAAGACATTTTAGAAATGGAAAGGCATTATAAAGGGAAATCAGTGACCAACATGATTGCTGATTACTGCTGGCAACTTATCACACACGTTTTGGAGCCATCTTATCGGCGTAAGTCATCCAGGAAGAAGTTTTGATAGGTGAGATTTTTGCTACAATTTAAGCATGTGTTGTAACGTAACTACTTATTTATCCTTCTTAGAAAAAAATATTTTAACTTTTTGGATCTTGTATGATTTGGTTTTACATAGATCAATCGCTTCTAGCAATATTATTACAAAAAAAAATTGAAACTAAGTGCAGATAAGCAATAAGATGCGAATTATAACGTTAAACATCCAACACGTCCTCGTAAAAAACTGTTAGGTGATAGAGAAAAACGGACTTCAAATTCGAAATCAGCGTATGTCAGTTAACTAAAATCACCTATTTTCATTTCTGCGAGCGACAAAAAGTTCAAATTTGTTGTTGTGTGTTATTGTTACCATACAGTATTTAACTTATTATCAGATGGTAAAGATACAATCTTCTTCTTCTTCTGCTTCATGAAATTAGGCCTTTTGACCTGTTTTCACATCAAGTGGGATTTAATGAATCCTCCCATCTAGTAAATGGGCGTCCAATTTCTATGTCCTATTGGTTTGTACTTTAGTAACAGCTGAGGGATTCTATCTGTAGGCATTCTCTTGACATGTTCATACCAGTTGTTTCTCATGTTGTCAATTCTATTTGTTAAATTGAAAATATTTAAGTCATTCCTAATATTCTCACTTCTTTTCTTGTCCAAAATTGTCACACCTGCTACTGAACGTAGAAACTTCATTTCTGCAGTTTCTATTTTCCTTCTGTCTGAACGGTTAAGAGTCCAATTTTCACTTATTTAATATTAAAATTTGCAACAGTTTTGGGTAGTTGCTGTATCTAATATCATATGAAAAGTTCTACTTTGTGTACCTGATTTCAATAAATTGAAATAATTGAAAGCTAAATTTGTATTAGCATATTTTGTATTGGATTTAGGCTATGTTATAATGCAATTAAAATATATTATACACTTGATTGTGTTGTTGCACCATGTCTTCAAGTTTAATATCTCTAAATTTCAGATATTATTATGAGACATCAGTTTCAGTTTTATATGCTAATTACAAAAGTTTGAAATTGTATGCAATTTATTTGTCTGTGCCATACTTCTAGATTGTGATATTACAGTTCCTAAATAATTTACATTTATAATGTGAACCACAGAGTGAGATAGATTGAGTGTAATATTATATGTGAAATGTTAAGTTGCTTTAAGAAGCACTAAGTTAGTATTTAAGTGGAAAATATTAATCAGATTTAGTTTCAAGAAGAAGGGTCTCTTTTCAGAATAGTTAAGAGAATAGTGTCAAAATATTTGCTGTAACCTCAATTTCTATATTTTATTTTGATAATTTTAAGGTTTGGTGGTGAGCTGTAGTTGGAAAGACTGAGATAATTCCATAGGAAGCTGTTTAACATCTCCTAATTAATAATAGAAAATTATCATAAAAAAAAGACAAATTTTCTTAAGATTCTTCAGTGTTATTTTAGTTTAATGTGTTCAAATAGTTATGAAAATATTATCTAATATTGTACTTTTACGTGGTAGTTAATTCTTATATATTAAGATTAATTAAAATTTGAAAAAAAATCAAGTTTTTAATTTATTTCTAAATAAGTTTTCCTGAATGTGGATTTTTTCCCAAACCGTGAGTCCCTTTTGTTTATCTATTTGTTTAATTAGTTAATAATTGAATCAAAAGCCAGTCCAATTAAACAAATAGATAAACAAAAGGAACTCGTGGTTTGGGAAAAATCCACATTCAGAAAAACAAAGGAAAACATGAACTTTGAAATTCCTGCAAATCCTGACCTGATTCAGAAGTTTATCGGTCCACCAACAAAGGGAAGAAGAAGTGTTTCTTCCGATTGACATAACATCAGTCGCCAAGATTGTACTGAAGATGAGGCCGTTATGGTCTCGAAATCAAGATCTACTTAAAAGATTTATATGAGGAGAGGTAGCAAACATTTGATTTTATCATATACTAAATCATATTTACGAAGACATAAAAATCATTCTAGCAGTCACAATTTTTTACTTTTCAAAATGAAACTCAGTATGCTATTGGAATGAAAGGAGGAACATATTCCTACAACAACTGGGAATTTAACATGCTGTCATCCCTTAATTGGCAGGGTGATCATTCACCTCCGTAAATGGCAGTACTGTATGTGGTTCTTAGGCCAACAGGGGCCTTTTAGGGCTGTCATGAATTGAGTTCAGTTCTATTTCATGGATTCAATTCCAAGTCGTTCCACAGTAGCATATAATCCATCCATAGTAATTCTGCCCAAAGGCAGGTCCTTCACTGCAATCATAGCATTTTCATGCTATGCTTGCAGCTTTACTAGGGAATTATATGTGTGGTAGCTTCCCATTGCTTTCCACTCCGGTGAAGGATGATGATGACGATGATAATGATAAGGATGATGGCGATGATGATGGCCATATGATTTCAGGGACCGTTTGGGCCTTAAAGTTTTTCTGACATTTGTCTTACAGGTGAGGAAAAACCCCGATAAAAACCTCACCCAGAAAAACTACCCCAACTGGGGATCAAACCCGGGCCCGCTGCGTGACAAGGCAGCATGCTACCTCGAGACCACAATGGTGGACGTTGCATATAATGAGAAGACATATTGAGTTATTGATGAAAATCGTACTTTGGATGGAGATGTTGATCCTGGCAGTCACCTTGATGCTTTTTGACTGGAGTTGGTTAGATGCCGGCACTGGTTGTACACCCTTTGACAAAAAAAATGAGTCATCTCTTGAATGCACATTTCTTCTAAGTCATACTTGGCACATCGCTGGATTCAAACTAGGAAACTAGTTATAATTGTGCAGTCCCTGAGCTATTGTGTTATGTGGCATTAACTGAAGACTCTCCTACGTGTCCTGATAGGTCAGCGGTAAAGCATGTGCTCTTTCTGTTAATGAAGATCACAGGTTCGCATCTTCAATTAAGCAGTTTTTTTTTGTGGTATTTGTATTAAAATGTTTTATGAATTAAATACATTTTATTTTGACATTTGAATTAATCTGTACTTTTTAAGTTCATAATTGTTTTTTATACTGTTGAGGTTATAACAATGTTAAATTATAAATTTTTACACGCTTTATATTAGCTTGATCTGTATCTTTCTATGTAACGGACCTGTATCTATGTAACGGAATCTTTGAACACGATTTTCACCCACTTAAAACCATTGGATCGACTTGAAAATTTGTATACTTGTAAAGGACCCATGACAATACAATTATTTCATAACTTTTTTCTAAAATCCTGGCCAGAATTATCAGAAAATTTAAAAAAATAAAAACCGGTGTAATAGGTTGCGGACTTATTGATTTTTTAGTCAATTGTTGTAAGAGCTCAGTTGGTAGAGCAGTGGACTGTAGCGTTATATAATTTCAGTAATCCATAGGTCGCTGGTTCAAATCCGAGCCAGAGGACTTTTTTTAGAAGAGTATTAAGCAATTAAATTTTCATGGGATTTTCATTAAGACTAAAAATAATAATAAAGCGTATAGAAGCAAGACATATTAAATTGTCCCTGTCTAATGTTTATAAAAAACAAAGAAAAATAATGAGATATAGAAAACTAATTTTATTTTTATACAATATTTAAAACAAAAGAAAATATTTGTTAATCTTAATATAATTTTCATAAATAATTAAATTTATTAATTGTTAAAAGAATACTATCAGTGAGGTGTATAAGTTAGTTTGTTATTAAATAATTTTTTAGTTTGTTTTTGAAGGATGTTATAGTTTGACAGTCTCTGACATAGGGCAGAAGGGAATTCCATGTTTTGGTAAGTGAGACCATAAAAGATAATGAATAATATACAGTGTGATGAGGAGGGATATAAAGGACAATGTGCTGATGGGATTGAGTGTCAAGATTATGTGTGTAAGAAAGTATGATGAAGCAGCATGATAAATGTAATTAGGCGATGATGTGCGAAGTATTTTATAGAGAAGGGATAGGGAATGGAAAGTTCTATGATCTCTTAGATGAAGCCACGATAATTATTCCAGGGATGGTGTAACATGGTCAAATTTGTGAATACCACAAATGAAATGTGCGCAAGAATTATGAACACGTTGAAGTCTTTGAGTGTAGATAATATTTAAGTCTGTAAAAAGAGTGTCACAATAATCAAAATAGGGCATTGCAAGTGTTTCTACTAACATTTTCCTAAGAGTGAATGGCAGACAATTACTTACGCGATTTAATGAATGTATTATTGAGAAGACTGTTTTGTCATCATCATCATCATGAACAAATTCGTTTTAGGCCATGTGGCCTGTACGGTAAACCTAGCGAAGATGGTCTTGATCTTTCCACCGATGTTTTGGTCTTCCTTGGTCCCTATGTCCAGTTGGGGTATATTGGAATGCCAATTTTGGAAGTCTATTTCTTGCCATTCTTCTCAGATGATTTTTCCATTCTTGTTGGTATCTTTGGATATCTTCATTTAAACTTGCTACTCCAAGTTTTCCTCTGATAGTAGTGTTCCTTTGGTGATCCAGTCTATTAACTCCTAACAATGATCGTAAGAAGCGCATTTGGCTTACTTGAAGTTTATGAGAGTTTCTTTTATTTAAAATCCAAATTTCACTTCCGTATTTTAGAGCAGCTTTTGATGTGACGTTATGTAATCTTAGTTTTGTCTCTGTCCTCATTTGTTTACCAAAATGTCTTCGTATTACCCCATTCATTTTATTATATTTTTGTAATTTTGAATCAATGTCACTCTTATACTCTGCAAATACACTTCCTAAGTAAAGAGAAATCTGACACTTGTTCTATATATGTATGGTTTTGTATGTATGGTTTATTTGTGTATTCCAATTTAAGTTAACTCCTAGAATTTTTACTGTCTCACTATAAGGGATTTGAACTCTATTTAGTGACACATGCAAAATTTTAAGTTCTGAAAAAATAACATTTTTACAAGGACAAGTCCGCCGTTGTAGGTAACATCTTCACCTCTGATGTAGAGGTCCTGTGTTCATTCCCTGATTGGGTCAAGTTCCTGAGTGAAGATTTTTTCAAGATTTTTCCTAGCCTGTTACATGAATGTTGGGGGAAGTATAGATCAAAATATTTCTGAACACCATTAGCGATCGTAAATAACCTATCATATTCACCTTGTTTAGTGCAAATGTATAAGTCAGTGGTGTGTTATATCTCGAATGTTCGTGTTGTGTCTGAAGTGGCCATGGCACTGAGATAATCACTCAATCGAGGAGACCCTGCATGTCTTTGTATTGTAAGAAAGTATATATGTGATCCAGAGTTTTAAGTATTTTCCTGACAGATTGTGTCCCTTTAACCCACTTACCTCAAAAGTCAAGGTAAGCTCGCCAGCAGTTAAATGGCCTCCAACTCAAGACACGAGGTACACTCAACTCTGCTGTTATATATTTTGCAATATTTTGTACATCCCTTGGTAGGGTAATCTTTTGTTAACATTTATGAATAGTAGATGAATGTGTTTTAGTCTTCACCCTTATTGTGATCTCAAGAACTGTTAACTTTTGTTCGTTTTGGATACCGGTATCTGAAAATAAACAATACAATTTATGGTGATTTAAATCTGGTTTCTGGGAAAATGTATTTAAAACCTGAAGCAAATGGGTTAAGGCCCAGAAGGCATGGACACAATAATTTACCTAAAATGGGTGAGGTTAAATAAGGAACAAAAATAAAGAAATTGAGAACAAGATAAATGTGTATGATAAATTACAGCTAATAAATTTTATAAATGACCAAAGCAAATATAATTTTGAACTTTTATAGAAAAAAATCACCATGAGGTTTAATCTAAGATTTAAATTAAAATGTTTTACAACTCTCCTCATATCCAGTTTTCTCATTATACCGGTTTCAAAGCTTAAGCACCTTCATCTTCAATAATTTCTTCTCGACTGATGTTATGTCGATCAGAAGAACTGCTTCTTCCTCTCCCTATTGAAGAAGCAGTTCTCCTGATCGATATAACATCAGTCGATAAGAAATTACTGAAGACAGAGTTGTCTGAGCTTTGTAGCTGGTATAATTAACACTAGGATGCCCGGAGTTTCGGTTCATATACAACGCCCAGAGTGGGTCAATTTGACCCATGCTAAGAAAATATTAATAAGCAAACTGTGGATATCCATCCATAGTAATTCTGCCCAAAGGCAGGTCCTTCACTGCAATCATACTATTTTCATGCTATGCTTGCAGCTTTACTAGGGAATTGTAAGTGTGGTAGCTTCCCGTTGCTTTCCACACCGGTGAAGAATGATGATGATGATAATGATAAGGGTGATGATGATGATGACAATGATGGCCATATGATTTCGGGGACCGTTTGGGCCTTAAAGTTTTCCTGACATTTGTCTTACAGGTGAGGGAAAACCCCGATAAAAACCTCACCCAGAAAAACTGCCCCGACTGGGGATCGAACCCGGACCCGCTGCATGACAAGGCAGCACGCTACCCCGAGACCACAGCGGTGGACAGTGTGAATATATTATTGTAAATATACATATCTGAGTTACAATTACTGATAATTCATATGGGTAAGGTGGATAATGATACAGTATATTAAAATTAAATTAAATTAAATTAAATGTGATTCAACATCTTTGGAAAGCAAATGTTTAGAATTATTTTATTTTATCTACTTTAACAAAAGTTTTAATTTAAAATACAAATTTCACATGAAAAAATAATGAAAATTATTTATTACAAGCTAAAAAAATAGTGTTCTTACAACACTGATGCATTTCACAAGAATCTCAAACATAATTGGTGCACATGTATCCAATTTTTTGATACTTTACCACACACCATTTTCTTGCAAATAGAACATTTTGTATTACTTTTATTGTCTTTGCATAACTGTTTCACTTCACACCTCCGTCGTTTTGGTTGATCCTAGTCCGGAGTCATATGTGATTGACGTTTCAAGTGTTCGAGGCGAAGTTCTTCTGCAAATTGCTGAATATATTTCTTTTTTGTAATTTTTTTGTCAGTGACTGATTTATATATTACAACTGCATTTATTACTGCCAAGTCCAGGATATTGTAAAATACATGCACAGGCCATCGTCTGCTTCAGGCCTTTACTGTATATTGCCTGGCCATTTTATCTACAATATCCACACCATAGTTGGTTGCATTGTAGAAACTTACGGTTTTAGGCGTTATCTTTTGATTGGTGCCAATATTTACTGTTGGGTGAAGAGAGCTCACTACCAACACATTTTGAGCTTTCTTCCCTTGATATAGAGTCAGGGTCGTATCATCATGCTTCAGTATGGTGATAGTATACAGAGGAGCTTTCAAAAATTTGGTGGTGGAAGGGACCTCTCTCCTGATTCTATTTACTATGCCAACGATGCTTGTTGACTTTGCTTTCAGACTTTTTGCCAGGTTCATGGATGTGAAATAATTATCAGTTGTGACGTTTCTGCCTTTTGTCAAATATGACTCCATAAGTTTCATCATAACATAATCAGAAACACACTCATTGGTAGGTCGAGTGTCATCTTTACAGTTGTTAATAATTGAAAACAAATAATATTTTTTTCATTGTTGATAAACTTTTGCATCAAATGTCATTGTTGAATGAGTAAACAGAAAAATAAATAGTAATTAACATTCAAAAATACCAACAGCATAATTTTAAATTCTTGTATACATATGGGTCAAAATGACCCAGTTTGGGCATTAAGAGTAAATTGTTTAATATATTTAAAAATTACAGGAAAATAATAATTATTTTTTGTGAAAGTAAAGAACCCTAAATTGAGGAAAAGTCCTAGGAGAATGAACTCCTATTTGCATTTTTAATAAAAATATAAGCTTTCCATTTTTCAGTTGGGTCAATTTGACCTGATTGGGCATTCTAGCATTAAAAGACTGGATATGAAGTGAGGTATGAAACATTTATTAATTTAAATCTTCAAATATCATTTCCCTGCTGTGTACACAGATTCTTAGAAAAACATGCAATTTTGAACAGCACTTAACAATAGCAATATAGGGCATTAGTGATTCTGCCCGAGGACAGGTCTTTTCTGTAATCATAGCATCTTTATGCTATGCTTTGCAGGTTTACAAAGGGATTATATGTGTGGTAGCTTTCCGGCGAGGGATGATGATGATAATGATAAGGATGATGATTATGGTCGGATGATTTTCCGGGACCGATGGGCCCTAAGATTTATGACATTTGTCTTACAGGTGAGGAAAAACCCCGAAAGAAATCTCACCCAGGAGCCTCTCCTGACCGGGAATCGAACCCGGGCCCGCTGCGTGACAAGGCAGCAAGCTACCTCGAGACCACAGCGGTAGACTCTATAGGGAAATAAGCGTAAATAAATTAATTTGGTAAAGTAATTAAACTGAAAATATATAAAACTATTATTCTACCAGTTATATTATATGGGCGCAAAACATGGACTCTTACTTTAAGGGAGGAAAGGAGATTACAAGTATTTGAGAATAAAGTACCTAGGAAAATTTTTGGACGAAAGAGAGATGAACAGACAGGTGAATGGAGAAGACTACATAACAATGAACTACATGGTCTTTATAGGAAGCCAGAAATAATAAGAACAGTTAAGTCTCGTAGACTGCGATGGGCAGGACATGTTGCTCGTATGGGGAATGAAAGACTTTCATGGAAGCTTCTTGTAGGAAAGCCAGAGGGAAAACGCCCAGTTGGTAGACCAAGAATGATGTGGGAAAATAACATTAACTATGATTTGAGGGAAGCAGATTATTCAGGGAATGAATGGAAAGCATTAGCTCAGGATAGGGATGTATGGAGAGCTTATGTCCGCGCGACCATGAACCTACGGGTTCGATAGTGCCAGTGAGTAAGTAACTCCCATAAGGTAGCATTCTTATCTAATGTGGATATTGTAAACGTAGCCTATAGTCAGATCCCCTAACCCACTCAGCACTTAGGTTTGATAATGGAAACAATTTCATATTTTCAAGGTGAATCATTAGATTGCAACACAACTCTATGAAATCATAAACATGTGATGAGGTCACCGTTACAGGATTTATAGGCCTATAAAAATATGTATCAACACAAAGGAAGAGCAGGTGTTGTTTAATTTTAATGGAATGTGTTTATCGAGTTTCCTCACTAACAGTGACAGCTCTTATTACAATTATTAAAGTAACTCTTTTACTGTACCACATTTAACGTAAGAAAAATTCTCATGATAATCCATCCATAGTAATTCTGCCCGAGAGCAGGTATCACTGAAATCATAGCATTTTCATGCTATGCTTGCAGCTGTACTAGGGAATTCTAGGTGTGGTAACTTCCCGTTGCTTTCCATACCGATGAAAGATGATGATGATGATAATGATAAGGATGATGATGATGGCCATATGATTTCGGAGACCGTTTGGGCCTTAAAGTTTTCCTGACATTTGCCTTACAGGTGAGGAAAAAACCTCACCCAGAAAAACTGTCCCGTCCGGGGATCAAACCCCTGCGTGACAAGGCAGCACGCTACCTCGAGACCACAGCGGTGGACGAATTCAATAAAGTGGAAACTAGTTTATTTCTCTCTCTATCTTTCCATCTTATAAACATTTTTCGTGAATTGTGTAGAAATATCCTTTCGTTTCCGCGTTGGACAGATTCCATTTTATACAAAATAAATACAAGTAAAATTACTATTATTTTGCCTGGACCAATAAATTTGTTCACATTGGAGAGATTTTCGCATTATTCACGTTCCGGATTAAACAAATTTTACTGTATTTTTAATATGCATGTGAATACCAATACTTGTAGAGTTCGACTAGTACGATACAACATAGACAGCAATGCAACAAGGACTGGTGGCAGTACTCCAGTTACAAAGATAAGAACGGTAATATGAAGCCATGGGTGAATCAGACGAGTTCCCGATTTCATTCAAAACATAAGAGTGATCATGGGAATTTGCTTAATATTCTACTTTTGTTAGAGCTTCATATTGAAATGAGATAATTCTGTGAAGTATTTGATATTGTATCAAAACTTAAAATATTAATTACTTTGATTACGTTAAAGATGAATTTAATTGTTCTGGCATATTAGGCATCGTTTCTGGTAGATCGTATAAGATGGCAAATGTAATTATCAACTATACTAATGTGTTTATTTTATTTATTCTTGGTTTTTATTATGTGTATAACTGTAACTATTGATATTTTAACACGCTTTATATTATCTTGACCTGTATCTATCTATCTATCTATCTATCTATGTAACGGAATCTTTCAACGCGATTTTCACCCACTTAAAATCATTGGATCGACTTGAAACTTTGTATACTTTTAAAGGACCCGTGACAATACAATAATTTCATTTTTTTCTAAAATACTGGCCAGAATCATCAGAAAATCAAAAAAAGTGTCTTTATATCAATGTAACGGAATCTTTGAACACGATTTTCACCCACTTAGAAACATTGGATCGACTTGAAACTTTGTATACTTGTAATGGTCCCGTGACAATACAATATTTACATATTTGTTTCTAAAAGCCTGGCCAGAATCATCAGAAAATCAAAACAATGAAAACTGGCATAATAGGTTGCGGACTTGTCGACTTTTCAGTCAATCGTTGTAAGAGCTCAGTTGATAGAGCGGTGGACTCTAGTGGTATATAATTTCAGTAATCGATAGGTCGCTAGTTCGAATCCGGTTGGGAGGATTTTTTTAGAAGAGTATTACTTTTAGCTCATACTACAATAATATCGAATTTAAAGATATTTACATTTTTATCTTATTCTGTAAAATATTAAAACTAAAAAATAAATAATAGTTTTAAAAAAACTAAAACAACACGCTTTCTTAGAAAACCGAACTAAAAAATGAAAAATAATTATAATTTCCAACTCGCTTGGGATAAAATTAAAGTGGTCAACAAAAAATCATCTCCAATACATATAGAATAAAACTAGAGTTATCAACAAAAAGAAAATAATTTTACCATCAAAAGCGTGGGCTGCTTTTTATGATTTTTACATTTTCTTCTTAGAGACTTTACTTTTACCAATATCTGTTTATTATCAAATATATTAATTGATATAGAGCCCCCCACGCTTTTGATGGTAACATTTTCTTTTTGTTGATAACTCTAGTTTTATTCTATAAGTTACGTGTTGGAGATTATTTTTTTGTTGACCACTTTAATTTTATCCCAAGCGAGTTGGAAATTATAATTATTTTTCATTTTTTAATTCGGTTTTCTAAGAAAGCGTGTTGTTTTAGTTTTTTTTAACTATTATTTATATTTATTTACTAGCTAATAGCCGGCGTGCGCTGCTACGCCTAAATAAATGATAATGTGTTTTTACGTTTAGTTGAATAAGTCAAAGGAAAAATAATTATAAACTTATATCATTATTTTTAGATACCCCGTGCTGATTAGCTTATTACCCGGCATTGCCCGGGAATCTACGTATCCCGATGTATTAGGCATTAATGAGCTGAAAAACAAAATTCGTTATTTCGAGTTATCCGTGCTTCTGCTCTGCTTGTCCGGGAATATACTTATCCCGATCTTCTTGGCATCAATGAAAGACAAAAATGGTTATTGTGAGTTATACATGAAAGATAAACATATGCTATCGCGGGCTTTTATATAGAGTTTTTTTCAGTTATTCGATTCTGTGTACATTAATTTGGTGTATTAATTATGGTTTAGGCAGCGTAAACCATTTAAGCGTACAAAAAGGCACTTTTATTTTACTTTTTAGCTACAAAGGTGATTTTTAAGGGTGAAGGGCTTAAGCATTAAAATTCTCTTATAGCCTAAAACCTTCCCGGGAAAAATCGGAACATTTTGCAAAAAGTCCAATGGCAACCGGATGAACGGTGTATGTGTGGGCGTGGGAAACGTTGATTGAGGCTGTGACTCTCGAAGTTCACACGCGTCTACAACTTTCCCATCGCTGGTGATTACAAATGATCCATAGCCCGGTTTCATGTCTTACTGACATTAGCCCCGGCACGGTACGGCAATCTACTTATCCCGATCTTCTTGACAACAATGAAAGACAAAAACGGTTATTGTGAAATATCTGTAAAAGATAAACATATGCTGTCGCGGAATTTTTGTAGAGTTTTTTGAGATATTCCATCCATTCATAGTAATTCTGTCCGAAGGTAGGTCTTTCACTGCAATCATAGCATTTTAATGCTATGCTTTGCAGCTTTACTAGGGAATTATAGGTGTGGTAGCATCCCGTTGCTTTCCACACCGGTGAAGGATGTTGATGATGATGATGATAAGGATGATGACCGGATGATTTTTGGGGACCGATGGGCCCTAAGCTTCCTGACCTTTGTCTTACAGGTGAGGAAAAACCCCGAAAAAACCTCACCCAGGAGCCTGTCCCGACCGGGAATCGAACCCGGACCCGCTGCGTGACAAGGCAGCACGCTATCTCGAGACCACAGCGGTGGACTTGAAATATTCAATTCTATGTAAATTAATTTTGTGTATTTGTTATGGTTTAGGCAGTGTAAGTCATTTAAGCGTCAAAAAATGTTTCATTTTTTCACGTTTTTCACTACGAAGGGTGATTTTTAAGGGTGTAGGAGTTGAGTATCACAACTCTCTTATAGCCTATGTTCATTCCGGGAATCTCCTGGACATTTTGCAAAAAAAAAAACATCACAATCGGATGAACAGTATGGCAGCATATAAAATGCGAACAAACATTCATTTTTATATATTAGACTAGCTAATACCCGGCGTGCGCTACAACGCCTAAATAAATGAAAATTAATGTGTTTTTATGTTTAGTTAAGTAAGTAAAAGGAAACATAATTATAAATTTATATTTTTAGGTACCCCTTGCTGATTACCTAACGTTGCCCGGAAATCTACTTATCCCGATCTTATTGACATAAATGAGCTGAAATACTAAAATTAATGTGTTTTAGGTTTACTTAAATAAGTAATAGAAACAATTTATATAGTAATTATTTTTAGATAGCCCGTGCTGTTTACCCAGCGTTGTCCGGGAATCTACTCATCCCGATCATCTTGGCATAAATGAGCTGAAAGACAAAAATTGATGTACTTCTTATGATTAGTGGAATAAGTAAAATGAAAAATAATTATAAATGGATATCGTAATTATTTTAAGATTCCCCGAGCTGATTATCCGGTGTTCCCGGGAATCTACTTATCTCGATCATCTTGGCATAAATGAGCTAAAAGACCAAATTCGTTATTATGAGTTATCCGTAAAAGAATACCCGCCATGTGGTGCTATGCTTGCACAGGAATCAATGAAAAACAAAAATAGTTATTGTGAGTTATCCATAAGAGATAAACATATGCTATCGTGGACATTTTTGTTGAGTTTTTGAGATATTCAATTCTGTGTACATTAATTTTGTGTACGTGTTATGGTTTAGGCAGCGTAAGCCATTTAAATGTCCAAAGAGCTACTTTTTTCACGTTTTCCACTACAAAGGGCGATTTTTAAGGATGTAGTAGTTAAGAATCGCAACTCTCTTATAGCCTATGTTCATCCCGGGAATCTCCTGAACATTTTGCAAGAAGTCCCATCATAATCAGATCAACGGTATGGTCGTGCATAAAGTACGAACAAACAAACCAACAAACAAACATTCATTTTTATATATTAGACTTATATATAGAAGTAGTAAGAGTAACAATAGTGATGATGATATGATAATAGTATTAGCTTATTGTATTATTATTAACTTCTTATTGTAAACACTTTACTTGTGTCTGGCATAATGCTAAGTAGAAGGATGAGATGAAGCCCCTGTAATTGAAAGTCTATGATATGAAATGATGCCGGGTGACCAGTCCTGTAGCTCCATTATATGGGCAGATGAAGTGAAATAAAAAATATTTAAAAAAAGATGTTCAAGTGAGAATGGAGAAGTGGTGAATTCTTTGGAAGGCAAAAGTTGGAGAAAACCCGAGAAAAATCTACCCTAGCTCCGATTTGTCCATCATAAACCCCACATGGAGTGACTGAAATGAAAGCCTTTGTTCCTGATCCCGAAGGTTGGAGGTTCAAACTTGCTGGGGTCACCAGTTTTCAATCAACACTTTTGAAATTCGTATTAATGCACCGTTGAGGTTATGTAATAAGATGTTAATTATAAATTTTTACCTGGTAAGTCAGTCATCCTCAACTAAATTATTAAACTTCAAGTTTAATAATTTAGTTATAAAATTTTTACCTGGTAAGTCAGTCATCCTCAACTAAATTAATAAACTTCTTCAAGTTCAATAATTTAGTTGAGGACGACTGACTTACCAGGTAAAAATTTTATAATTAACATCTTATCAGTTTGCAAATAATCAAAGTAACAGAATAATTATATACCAGCTGAATTTGAAAGATAACATTGAGGTACTTAATTGAAGAAGATTAAGCCAAAAATTTCCTCGCCTTATAGAAAGTCTTCCGAACTTGGACGAGAAAGAACCTGTAACTATCGTATCCCAAGATAATTAAGATAAACTATTCTCAACACGCAACAACATACCACTCTTATTCAGAACAAACTATTTTTTAACTTCCCATCCGAATGATAGTGTCTTCAAATTTTCTTTCACCGAAAAATCAGTTTGGCCCCTAATAAAAAAAATATGATAACCAAAGATCTATGAATTATTTTCAAATCGTAGCAGAACAGTACGGAATGAACATTTTACAACTAAAACAAAGTCATGGGATTTGAAGGATGAGAACCTATTCATAACAAAACTCTTGAACAAATTTCTTTTTTCTGATATTAAGGATACCATGTAGATTATGATAATGAAATTGTAATAACCAACTAATTAAACTACCTCACTGTCACTGTCGAACCTGTAGATTAATGACCGCGCGGAGACAAGCTCTCTATACATCCCTATAATGTGCTGTTTTCCAATCATCTTCTGTATAATCTACTTCCCTCAAATCATGGTAAATATTATTCTCCTACCTCATTATTTGTCTATCAACTGGGCATTTTCGCTCCGGTTTCCCTATAATAAGTTTCCGTATCCCTATTTCATTCCCCATTCGTGCCACAGGCCTGCGTATTGCATTCTACAATACTTTTCTTATTATATCTGATTTCATATGGAGACTATGTAACTGACTGTTATTTAACCTTCTCTATTCTCCTGGCTGTTCATCTCCCTTTGGTCCAAAAATGTTCCTAAGAATGTTATTCTCAAATACTCTTAATCATTTTTATTCTCTAAAAGTAAGAGCCCATGTTTCGTATTCATATAGTATAATTGGGAGAACAGTAGTTTTATATATCATCAGTTTAACATTTTTTTAGACAAATTGGGACGACAAGAGTCCCTGTAACGGGTAATAGCATGCATTTCCAGAATTGATCGTATCTAATATATAAAAATGAATGTTTGCTTGTTTGTTCGTACTTTATGCGCGGCCATACCGTTGATCCGATTGTGATGGGACGTTTTGCAAAATGTTCAGGAGATTCCCGGGATGAAAATAGGCTATGAGAGAGTTGTGATATTCAAACCCTTCACCTCTAAAAATCACCCTTTGTAGTGAAAAACGTGAAATAAAGTCCCTATTTTGACGCTTAAATGGCATATGCTGAAGAGGCCCTAACCATAACAAATACACCAAATGAATGTACACAGATTTGAATATCTCAAAAAGCTCTACAAAAAGTCTGCGACAGCATATGTATATCTTCTACGGAACTCACAATAACCATTTTTGTCTTTCATTGATGCCAAGAAGATCGGGATAATCAGATTCCCGGGCAAGCATAACAGCGCACGGCTGGTGGTAAAAACACATTAACATTTATTTAGGAGTAGCGTCGCACGCCGGGTATTAGCTAGTGTTTCATATTTGCCTGCATATCATTCCTATTTGTAATTATTGTTCCTAAGTATTTGAATTCAGTCACTTCTTCAAAATTTCCCTCTTTTTTCATTAAAGTTTATTTCCATTTTATAATGTATTTCTATATGTGAACATGTAACTAGTTTGATTGATTTTACTCCCAATCCCAGTTTCTTATTGTTACTCAATAGAATGTGTGTATTGGCCCTTAGTTTATTCTCTCTATCGCGTTGTAATACATCATCATAAGTAATACCACGAGTGATTTCCAAATTATCGATAACTTCACGACTCACGAAGTGAGGAGTGAATTTATCTAGAGAATTTGTAAATCAAGACTGGCACTTGTTAGGACTATTTAACGAATAAAATTAAGTTGTTTACTCACAAATCATTATTTAACTATAGTTATTTTAAAATATGTAGCCTATATATTTAATGTAAACGGCGATGTTTGAAAACAAATGAGAAAAGATATGTACGCTTCATTTGCTGCTTTAGTTTATCACTGCAACCAGATCATAATATTATTTATTGTGAAAGAATCGCAATATTTTAAGAATGCACCCTACTGGAGAAATTTATAACCTACGTTATAGCTATTAATTAATTTAATGTCCTATGATGTAAATATGTCAATTATATTTTTCTGCAACGTCATTTCCTGGAAAATAATTCGTTTAAGAAAGTGCAAACAGTGTTTTTTTTGTGGTATAATCAATTGTTACAAATTTTTTTATATTATCTATCGCATGCGCTTTCTGCTGACATTCATGCACTATATATACAATCTGGTAGCCGTATTTTCTTAGATGGTCAGTCACTGCAAAATAATGCTATGACCTATTAATGTTAAAAAGGAGGTGTTTTCTTTATTATGATAAACTTTAGTTGGTAAATTTTAGGCGAAACACGACTGTGATTAGTTGTATATATCAGCTAGGATAAAAAAAACAAGATGTCCATGGGAATCCCATCCATGGTGTCTTTACATTTTCATGGTGGAGTGGCTTGCATGCTTAAATGATCCCGAGAGCTATGCCGCGGTAGCATTGCTGCCGATAGGGTTACCCATGCCAGCAGTAAATATCAACAAAACTAAATATATGGTCACACATATAAATACATAATATAATGGAAATGGACAGCTAATGAAAATTAGGGAAATTTTGAGAAAGTGGCTGAATTCAAATACCTAGGAACCATAATCATAAATAGGAATGAGATGGACAAATAGATTAAACATAGGCTCAATTCTGAAAATGCGTGCTATTATGCCTTAAAGGAACTCTTCACTTCCCAACTCCTTTCAAAAAACGTTAAACTGTAAATATATAAAACTATTATTCCTACCAGTTATATTATACGGATGCGAAACATGAGCTCTTTCTTTAAGGGAGGAAAGGAGATTAAGAGTATTTGAGAATAAGGTTCTTAGGAAATATTTTGGACCAAAGAGAGATGAACAGACAGGTGAATGGAGAAAATTACATAACAGTGAACTACATGGTCTTTATATAGGAAGCCAGATATAGTAAGAACAGTTAAGTCTCGTAGACTGCGATGGGGACATGTGGCACAAGTTGGGAATGAAAGACGTGCATGGAAGCTTCTTGTAGGAAAACCAGAAGGAAAACGTTCAGTTGGTAGACCTATAATGAGGTGGGAGAATAACATAACTATGATTTGAGGGAAGTAGATTATACAGGGAATGATTGGAAAACATTAGCGCAGGATAGGGATGTATGTAGAGCTTATGTCCGCGTGGCTATGAACATACGGGTTCGATAGTGCCAGTGAATTAGTTAGTTAGTCCATGGGAATCATTATTAGTGTTTTTAAACCGTATTTAGTTCAGAGACATAGAAGCTTATAAAACATTGGCGAGTCTAATCCTTGCCTTTGGAATGGAAGCTAGAACCTAATCGATAGAAATATTAGCACAATCATAAATGGAAAATGATGTTCATTAGAAAAACAGCTGGGTGCACAAAATCACACAAAAGAGAATTTAGGACATCGTAAAAGAACTTTGAATTTCTTCTGTTGTGGACCATATAGGAATTATTGGCAGCAACACCATCCACTCATGGATTGAATCCGGCACCCCTAGATAGATTTTAAATTTTCTACCATCGCACAAGAAAGAGATCTTTAAGGCTAATACTCGTAAAAGAGGCATGAAACCGTAACAGGCCACCAACGAGGAAGATGATAATAAAAATTTCTTCACTTGATAAATTCCATTAACCGTGATCGGGGACGAACATCCAAACATAGGCTTCCTATGCAGACGCCCTATGTCCACTAGATTCCATCCATCCATAGTGATTCTCCTGAAGGCAGGTCCTTCACTGCAATCATAGCATTTTCCTGCTATGCTTGCAGCTTTACTAGGGAATTGTAGGTGTGGTAGCTTCCCGTTGTTTTCCACACCGGTGAAGGATGGTGATGATGATGATAATGATAAAGATGATGATGGTGATGATGGCCATATGATTTCGGGGACCGTTTGAGCTTTAAAGATTTCCTGATAATTGTCTTACAGGTGAGGAAAACCTCCTAAAAAAACCTCACCCAGAAAAACTGCCCCGACCGGGGATCGAACACGGGCCCGTTGCGTGACAAGGCAGCACGCTACCTCAAGTCCACAGCAGTGGACTCCACTACATTAAGACCGACAATTTTATAACTTTCCGCACATCCCTATATACGGGATCGGAGATTTTTTAAGTTTGCTTCGAATGAAACTTGGTTGCTTTTTTTTTTTGCACGAATATTTTAATCGATGTTGTCTGCGATGGAATTATAAAATCTCAGATAGAGAAGGGGAAACTCTTCCAACAGACTGTCAAGTCTACTAGAAAGCATCTTAGGCTAATTATTCACGTTCTTCAGTATACGTTATCTATTAGGGCACTAGAAAAGTTTTGCAATACGCAATAATCCAAGGCCAGACAGGGCTGGAGCCCCTAGGGGAAGAAAGAGGGGTTCAAACAAATATAAAATTGGGGGAGCATTTTTCCGCAGATACAACTTTAGTTTAACAGCAGAAGTGAACATTTGTAAGAATGTCAGGACGGTCCTAAGCTTCAGTACAGTGTCATTATTCGATACAACTTTTCTCGTGGTCTGACTGTAGATCAATGCTTTGAGAAGATGGTTCCTGTATTGGGGAATGATTGTCCACGTCCCACGATTATATTCCGCTTGTAGGAGAATTGAAGAAGGGAAAATTTGGTCTCGAATATGTTCCTCGTTCAGGGCGGCCGGTCGAGTCAGTTGTTGTCAATAACATCGAGGTTGTGAAGAAACCGCTGGAGAAAGAGAGGCGAATAACCTACCGCCAGATAGAGGAGTCCATCCATATTACTGCACCAGCCATTCATAAAATTTTATATCAGCGTCTTCATGTTAAAAAGGTTTTTTTTTCACTGTGGGTGTATGTATGCACTTACTGAGGAGCAAAAGGACAATCGTGGCAAATGGTGCAAAATGATGTTGAATAGTTTAATAACGGGGCTTTTCCTAACGTGGGCCTAAACAACATCGTCACAAGAGACGAAACATGGCTGCATTACTATGGCGTCCAAACTAAAGCCCAGAAAAATGTGTGGCTATTTGAAGATGAGGGTACGCCGGTGGCAGTGAGGAAATCATGATCACTGAATAAGCGAATGAAAACTGCCTTCTCACCAAAGGGGGATTTTGGAACGGATTGTACTGCAGAAACAAACCAGTCACTGCGAAATGGTACACAGAAGATTGCTTGCCAAAGATGATTGCAGCGCTGAATAAACCCCGCCCACGGTCAAGGCAAGACACATGGATGCTGCATCATGATAATGCGACCTGCCCATAGGGCCAGTGTACCATGGGAACTTCCACTGCTTGAAGATCTCCCTATAGTCCTGATCTTGCTCCTTGTGGCATTGGTCTATTCCCAGAAGTTAAACTGATGTTGCAAGGAAACAGTTTTCCTTCGGAAAAGGTGCTTCTGGCAGCATGGGAAAACGAGTGCACGGAGCTGTCCGAAGAAACGTGGAAGCAATGCTTTAGTGAATTGGTTTCGATGTATGAAGTGGTGTATTCAGTGTGGTGGAAGTTATTTTGAGAGATCGTGAAAAGTATTGCAAAACTTTCCTAGTGCCCTTTGTATCTCCGTTCAGTGACAATTTCGCTGACAAAATGGATGAGATTCTCTATCCAAATCCAGATTAATGAGATGGGTAACGAAATTTCATAAGAGTGTTAGTGTTTTAAGTAGCCTAGTTGCTTCGGAGTTAACGATTAGATGCCAGTCGTAAAATTGTCGACAATATGCAAGTTTCGTTTCAACGCATCGCTCAGAAATCAATTCAGCGAGCTACTTCATGGGGTGTCCCGGTAAAATTTAACACTTCTACATTGGTCTAGTACACCGCTGTGGTCTCGAGGTAGCGTTCTGCCTTGTCACGCAGCGGGCCCGGGTTCGATCCCCGGTCGGGGCAGTTTTCTGGGTGAGGTTTTTATCGGGCTTTTCCTCACCTGTAAGACAAATGTCAGGAAAACTTTAAGGCCCAAACGGTCCCCGAAATCATATGGCCATCGCAATCATCATTCATATTCATCTTATCGTCATCCTTCATCGGTGTGGAAAGCAACGGGAAGCTACCACACCTATAATTCCCTAGTGAAGCTGCAAAGCATAGCATGAAAATGCTATCATTGCAGTGAAAGACCTGCCTTCGGGCAGTATTACTATGGATGGACATTGGTCTAATGGTGTTCGGGATAGGCATTTTCCTGGGAGGTGGCTAGACCTTGACAGACCAAAATCTTTCTCACCACACCCTCCTGATATTACCTTTAGAATTTCGCCTCCTCCCTTTAGGGAATAACATTAATTATTATTTCTACCAACCCTTGTTCAAAATTTTCTCAGATTTCTCAGAAAAATAACTAAAGCTGTGCAAACTGCAGTGTGCTTCGAAATAATGTTAATAGGCCTATCTTGTTGACATCATGAGGCAACTGGAGGGTCACATGTTCAGACGCACTAAATCAAAATTTTGACAGATACAGAATATATTGCGATAAACTGAATTGCTCTATGTTATTTCGTTTTCAAGCAGTTAATTATAGATTACAACGGTACCGAGACTTTGTGAACATTTTGTGTATTGTTATGGAAGAGATTGCTGAAGGAGGAAAATAAGAAATATATATATATATATATATATATAGGCCTACATGATAGGCGTAATACGTAACTGATTGTTTTAGAGTAAAATGCGTAATTTTTACCAGTTAAATAAATGGAAATACTTTATAAGTTACTATGCCTACTATGCATCCAACAGATCACGTGGTATATCCTTTTTACCTATTCATCTGATTTTCATAGTTTTTTTACCCATAATTAGTAGGCCTATCTTTGTTGTGGAAATGCGCGCTATTATGCATTGCAGAGACTCTTGATGTCCCAACTCCTTTCGAAAAACCTTAAACTGAAAATATATAAAACCATTATTCTACCAGTTATATTATATGGGTGCGAAATATGGACTCTTATTTTAAGGGAGGAAAGGAGATTACAAGTATTTGAGAATAAAGTACTTAGGATTTTTTTTTGGACCAATGAGGGATGAACAGACAGGTGAATGGAGAAGACTACGTAACAAGGAACTAAATGGTCTTTATAGGAAGCCAGATATAATAAGAACAGTTAAGTCTCGTAGACTGTGACGGGCAGGACATGTTGCACGTATGGGGAATGAAAGACTTGCATGGAAGCTTCTTGTAGGAAAGCCAGAGGAAAAACGCCCAGTTGGTAGACCAAGAATGAGGTGGGAGAATAACATTAACTATGATTTGAGGGAAGTAGATTATACAGGGAATGATTTGAAAGCATTAACTCAGGATAGGTGCGTATGGAAAGCTTATGTCCGTGCGGCCATGAACCTACGGGTTCGATAGTGCCAGTGAGTAAGTAAGTATCTTTATTGTGATACACAGGTTAAAATAAAATACAAATAATTTATTTTTAAAATATTGTGCTCCTATGAACTGAGTCTAATTGCAAACTGGAATGAGGTGCATAAAAAACAATAAATCATAGGCTCAATTCTGGAAACGCGTGCTATTAAGGATTATAGGGATACTTGTCGTTCCAACTTATTTTAAAAAACGGTAAACTGAAAATATATAAAAACTGTTATTCTAACAGTTATATTATGTGGATGAGAAACATGGACTCTTACTTTAAGAGTGTAAAAAAATATTACGAGTATTTGAGAATAAAATTCTTAGGAAAAATATTGGACCAAAGAGAGATGAACAGACAGGCGAATAGAGAAGACTTACATAAGAGTGAGCTACATGAACTGTATAGGAAATCAGACATAATAAGAAAAAATAAGTCTCGTAAACTGCAATAGGCAGGACATGTGGCACGAATGGGGAATGAAAGAGGAGAATGGAAACTTCTAGGAAAACAAGAGGGAAAGCGCACAGTTGCTAGGCTAATATTTAGATGGGAGAATTACATTAATCAAGATTTCAGGGAATTATATAATATTTGAGATGATTGGAAAACATTAATTCAGGACAGGGATGTATGGAGAGCTTATGTCCACGCGGACATGAACCTAAGTGTTCGATAGTGACAGTCATCTTCCAGATATTATATTAATTTAGTATTCCAGTTCAACCAAAACAAACAATATTGTTCATTGATCTAATTTTTGGCGAAATAAAAAAGTGTTTTAAAATTAATTTGCGGTAGATTAATATTAAAACATTAATAATAGACTACTCAAAATAATTAGAAGGACACAATGTTTAAAAAATAAAGAAAACCAAAGTCACAAATCATTTAATTATTGAAATAATTAAATTTTTGAGAGTCCAGATATTTTGATGGGAAGTATTGTTTAAAATCAGATTGAAGATCTTCAGGGTTTTATTAATTTTTTCTGAATATGTTAGTGAAATTCCAAGAGATGCTGCAACCAAAGTGATTTCGTATTGATTTTTTTTTAAACAGGTTTGAAGAAGAATCTCTGGTAGGGAATTTTATCTCAACCACATTAAAACATAAAACAAAGCCTTTTTCCTAAATAATATTTTATTAACGTGTCAATCGTTTGGATCGATCTTCAAATTTTAAAATTGGCAAAGATAGTGTATGATCTTTTTGTGCATAAGAAACTGGGGAATTCATTTGGTGAAAACCTAGCTTTTTATGTGATCCTAGTAGCACATTTATGATTTCGTTAATTTTATGTAAAAATCTTTTGCGTATTTGATTTGCGACTAAAGCAGAGGTCCCCAAAAGCTTTCTCATAGACCACGTGTCATTTTTTAAATTCTATTTTGGGTACATCCCCTGTCTTTGTAGTATGAAATTTTTACATATCCGTCAATATGAAATGAGTTTTTGACAGGATCACTTTGTTTTCGCAAATATAAATCCCTTGCAGGTCAGAGTCGAACCCTGAGCCTTGTGACTGCGCTAAAGGAAGTTAATAATCATAATATAGGCTAATTCTTAGAAAATTATTTCAGTTCCCAGGTGTATTCATCTATGTTAGTTCTAACTTTCGCCAACAGAATGTGACAAAGTACAGAGAAAGACATGACACATACGAATGCGCACTCTGGAAGCTGTCTATGAAATTACCGTATTTACGATTCCATTAGGACCCTCTCTATCTACAGTGAACTGTGATACAATTCGCATGTGTGTTGTGTACATCGAATCTCAGTTTTGAAATATCCAGTTGCGCCATTCAGGTGAGAAAATTGCGCAATTTCCCACTGTGTAATTATTAATAATTCTGCCTTTTACGATACAAATAGTAATTTATTTCTATTAAATCACATACAATTATTTTAAATTTGTTATATGATTTTTGTTTTAACAATTACCATTACTAAGAAAATTTCAAAAAAACTTTTAAGTTATCATAGCATTGTTATATTTATGATATTTAAAAATATATGTATTTTACATTATCAGAAATATGAAATAATTTAGAGATGAAAATGTTAATTGTTGCATATAATAATGAGAAAAAATGAAAGGAATTCACTTCCAATGAGTTTAGTTAACTGCCTAAGACAAATATTGTATACTAGCCAATACCCGGCGACCGCTACTCCTCCAAAAGAAATTAAATATTAAGGATTCATTAAATTCTATGTATACACGTATACACTGCGGCGAAATGAACATGGCGGTTGCTAGAATAAAATTTTAATTACGGATTTCGTGTACACCTCTATTTCTAATGGTCGGATTTCCCTGATTTTTTATAATAGCTGCCTCGGTTTATTTTAATAGGAATAATTATTTTCGTTGTCAAACATCGAAAATTGCGACCGCTATAGCTATTTCTAAATTTTCTTTATAGGTAAATTTCTACACCTAATGGTTTTAGAACGTAATATATAGCGGCTAAATAATCGCTTTATCTGAAACCCTGTATGTGCAAATTTTCATGAAGATCGGTTGATCGGTTTAGAAATCCATAAAGAACAAAGATACACACATCAATTTTTATATAAAAATATAGATCTATATGGGTGTGGTCGGCAGTTATCCAGATTCATTTTGAGACTAACTAACTAACTAACTCACTCACTGGCACTAACGAATCCGTAAGTTCATGGCCGCGCGGACATAAGCTCTCTATACATCCCTATCCTGAGCTAATGTTTTCCAATCATTCCATGTATAATCTACTTCCCTCAAATCATAGTTAATGTTATTCTCCCACCTCATTCTTGATCTACCAACTGGGTGTTTTCCTTTTGGTTTTCCTACAAGAAGTTTCCATGCATGTCTTCCATTTCCCATTCATTTGGAGACACTACTCTTTATTTTATTTTCGTATATATCATTTTCATCTTTAAGGGGACCCGGAAGGCAAAAATTCTTAAAATTTAGGCCTATACACTTCAATTTATAGTTACAAGAGATAAAACATTAAATTGTTTCAATATTCATTCTCGTGTTTTGGCTTAAACATGTGTTCCTCTAATTTTTTTGAGTAGTGTATATTCGTTCTTATATTTTAAAATACCTTATTCTTATCTGTTTAATTTTGTTATATATATTTATGGCACTGATGTATAATCCCGAAAGACAAAGATCGGTAGGAAGACCAAGAAAGCGCTGGGCTGAACAGATGTGCGATCGGAACAGGCAAAGACTTAATCCTTGAAGAATGATATATATAACTCTATCTTCTTTCTGAACATTTCTAAAACAAGAGTGAAGTGAAGTCTATGTTAGGTTTGTGAGTGTTGCGGAAGGCATTTTGACATCTCATTTGAACTACATGAATGTGCTCTTACTCTTCTTTCAAATCTCCCTCTCATTTTAGATGGGATAATAGCTCGGAAATTTTGTGTTGTGGCTGCACTGGCTTCTTGTTGGTACCTTCTGATCTGTTGCTTAGAAACCAAAAACATGGTAGTAACAACAGTAATCCGTTGTGTTTCTGTGAATTGAGTTCATAAGTTTTATATGTGTAATAATGGGAAAATTCATTAATAGAGTGTTTAAGAAATGTAGGAAACCCAAATTTCTAATAAAAAACTAGAACCCAATAGTGATAAATATCACGAATTATTGAAAGAAACTGATGACAGTTTCATAAATGAAATATTCAGCATTGAGATTCCCTCTGATATTTTTGAAAATAATGTGAGATGTAAAAATTATTGTGATATGGAGCTTTCTCTTTCTGTGAAGCAGCAAATTGGGGATGTGGTAGATTTTATGTCTCTCACAATTCTACACTTACACTCTTATGGCACTGATGCACTAAACACTTGTAAACACGTTTTGTACTGTTTTAAACATTTTCCAATGATCTTCAAGCTTTCTTTACAATATTTTATATTTATATATTTACGTAAAACATGATCGTGGATAAATTACTTGCTTGCTACTTTCCATGTTGTTCCATCGTTGCCACCATTTGAAAACAATTTGAAATCATATTTAGTGTTAGTGTACGTAAAATTAGTTTATAGTTCATTAAATAGTATGCATGTAAATTGCTTCGTTACGTTAGGAAATGGGAAGTTGGTTTACGTCCATTTTTTTAAGCATTTGAGAATAAATAATATGCATGTAAATTGTTTTCTTTAGTTAGAAAATGGCAAGTTAGTTAACTTCAATTTTTTTTTTGCATTTGGAAATTTATTCCCAAAGTTGGTAATGCTGAATGCAGAGCCATCTACCAGAGGCTATATTAAACATTACGGCAATTCCCGCAACTCACGCATGCACACTGCGATTCTGTGGAACTTAGAAAAATTTGTCTGAGACATATAACCGACTTTTTCTGCAAATTGGTACTTGCCTGTGAAATTTTATTAGTGTGTGAGATGTGCAGTAACACAATGACATTTTTTAAAATTGTGATGAAAGTGCAGTTGAAATTGTATGATTTAAATATACAGTTGGTATATGCACTTAGCTCTATTCTAAAATACCCATAGTTCACAGACGAAGTGTATCAAATGAAGAGGAATTCATTAGTCAGCACATCATATCACTAGGGATTGTACTATAACTTACCTTATCATTAGAAGCTTAGCGGGCATGTCAGTTCTGAGTCTGATGAACAGTCCTCACTACCATTTTCACTATTGGGATAAGCTATACTTACCGTCACACATAAATTCTTCTAAGTTCTATAGAATCACAGTGCGCATGCGCTAGTGCTTCATGTAATCCCAGAAAGATAAATGCAACCTCCAGCAGTTGGCGGTATATGTATGTGAAATCAGTATGACCAACATTGACACAAAATTACCAGAACTTTTTTTAATTTTTCATAGAATAACAGATATGAAGAGGTAATTTATTTTACATATCAAATCACATTTAAAAAGGAAGGAACCTAAACGCTAACCAAACCTAAATCAATTACTGTAGCACAAATCAATTACTCTAATGTAGGTGAAATCCAGGGAACGTGGAAGTGATGTTGGCAACATCTGGAATATTTTGGGTTGTTGATGGTGGCACGTTGGAACAACATAGGAAGAGGAGGGAAAATAGCTGAAAGTAGCAAGTAAGCAATGTAGCATGACCATGTTTTACGTAAACATATAAATATAAAAAAAAAGTTGTTGCAACATTGGAAGATGTTTAAAACGTGTTTAAAAGTATTGCAAAATGTTTTAAACGTGTTTAAAAGTGTTGCAAAATGTTTTAAACGTGTTTAAAAGTGTTTAGTTCATCAGTGGCATAAGAAATAAGATTGAAAATTTTGTGCGACGGTTTGTATAGCACACCCCACTATTGTCTTCCTCTCCACTCGAATCCATTCCTCCTAATGATATGTTGAAACAGTCCATCACATCTTCCATTAATCCATCCTTTTTCCAGAATTCATCCTCCAGAGACCTAACGTGACTGACGTAGCCCTCCCACTCTGTCGGTGTGATTGAGTTCACCGCACTTTCAGTCAATTCCTGTAGTCTTGTTAGGGACTGGTCACCAGTAACATTATTTTCTCCAACATATCTCTTTATTGCAGCCCATGCCAGTTCTATTGCATTGAGTTCGCACATGTAGTGAGGCAATCGAAGAGCTATGTGTCCTTGCATTCCTATAAGTCTACCGATATGATAGGATTTTTCTGCTGGCTTGAAGCGTTGAATTAATTAAAAAATTTGAAACTTTTTCATTTCAGCAGAAAATGGTATATTGTTATTTTCCAGCCACTTCATCATTTCTAGTTTCACAGTATACTTCGATGGGGGCTTATTTTCTTGTATACTGTGATATGGAGCATTGTCAGGCACAATGACAGTAGGGCTGGGTATGTTGGGGATCAACTTCTCTACCATCTATTTAGTGACGTTATCACCATTCATCTGGCCATGGTAATCACCAGTAGCCAGTCCAGCCCTGAATATTAATGATGCTCTGGGAATCAAAGCACCTTTACTGCCTGCATTCAGTAGAATTAAGCGGTTTGAAGAACTGGTGTTCATTGTAATACCAAGATGTCATCGCTCTGCCAGCAGGTATTGAAGGTCAGGTTGCTGTCCACCCATAATTCGTCAATATAAATAATGTTTTTTCCTTCATCTCTGTACTTTTTAATAGTTCACAAGTATCTGGCCCACCAATAAATTATGTCTGGACGCTCTATTATAACCTTTCTTTTAGTGCCTCATTTTTTCCATCTGAAACCCGTGGAATGTAGCAACTTCCTTAATGTGTCTACTTGCCAGGGAAGTCTATTGTTTTTTAAATTTCTTCAAGGAGTTTGGGAGCGTCGGAACTATCTTCTTTTTTTGATAAAAGTCCCTTATTATATCTCGAATCACTCTTCTATCAAAATCGTCACAATGAGATTTATGTTCCTCAGCCCAAGGTCTCTTTTTTCCTGGAGTACATAATGAAATTTCACCAGCCTTAACACCCTCCTTTCTTATATTGGATACATTGTGATCTGATATATCACAATAATTAGCAACACATTTATTTTTTTGGGAAATTAAATATTTCAGTTCTCCTGATCTTGATTCTACATCACACACTTTAATAACATTTTTAATCATCTCCCTTGCCTCGCTGTGAATAGTTTGTCCTTTCTTACGAGACATTATTAAAACTAAAGTAAATATTAAGCACTGTATCTAAACTCAAAAAGAAATTTAACTGTACAAAGTACATAAAAATATAAATATGTAGAATGCGCCCAAAATAAACCACACAGGTATGTGACATATAATGACTGTGCCTAGGCGGGTTGGTATTTTATCACTTGGAATTCCCTCTCTCCCTTTGTCCCGCACTTTCATTCACTTCATCAGCAAAATATATTTACAGCTCAAATCTTATGTAGAGCCATGAATCTCCCCACACCTTATAAAAAGTTGGGCAGGCTCAACTTTCCAACATGTGACATGACTTCTTCTTCTTCTTCTTCCTTTCAATTGATCTGTTATGGTCTCAACCCAACATTTGAAGGGTCTTCCCAAAGATCTCTTGCCTGGTGGCTGGTAATTTAAGATTTGATGTGGTATTCTTGTTCTGTTCATATTGTTTAGAGCAGTCCTTTTCCATCTTCTTTGAGACCTTTTAGTAAGGTAAGTCCTCACAACAGGTTACTGGCCTGAAGTGAGCAAGTCCAGTAGTGGGGTTGCCACCTTAGGCCACTGGACAGGCGTGATTATAATACAGCATTTACTCTTTATCTTGATGGAACGGTTATACCGCCGTGACTCTGTCCCCAGAGCTCCGTTTGTTTTAGGCAGGTTGCACCACGAGCAGGTGGGGTTGGGATTTAGAAAGGAGAGGTTATATTGAATGCAGTTCACTATCTTTTGCAACATATCGCAATAATCTCCTGTCAAATTTTATTCTTATGGTTTCATTTTTAAAGTTATTTGCTATCATTGAAAATGCAATTTACATGTTTTTTAACTATTATTTTAATATATTTTATGGCGCCAACATATCCAATATATACTTTCAAACTTATTTATTACAATGCAGCCAACATAAGCTTTATAAATTATTACATACTATTTAACTAATTGCACTCATCACACTATTAACACAAAAAGAAAACGGCTGTAGTATATAAACGGTCGCACACAATTTTCCATGTAATATTCTTTTGCCACTGATGCACTAAACGCTTTTCAACCATTTATAATAACGTTTGGTACTATTTTAAACATTTTGGAATCATTTTATAAACATTTCTTACGATTTTTAAATATTTCCCAATTATGTGAATATTGTACATCGAGTTCTACAGGCGCGGAAATGCTTCATGTAACATCCGCTAGGAGACTCTCATATCGCAGTTACCAACATTTGAAAATAATTCGAAACCATATATAGTGTTAGTGTATGTAAAATTAGTTTATAATTTGTTAAATAATATGCATGTAAATTGTTTTGTTAGGTTAGGAAATGGCAAGTTAGTTTATATCCATTTTTTTTAGCGTTTGGGAATTTATTCCCAAAGTTGGTAATGCCGACTTCAGAGCCATCTACTGGAAGTTACATTAACCATTACAGCAACTCCTGCAACATGCGCATGCACACTGCGATTCTATAGAACTTAGAAGAATTCATGTGCGACGGTTTATACAGCTTATCCAAAAAAACTAATAACTGACTAAACTGAAGGATAAGCTTCTCAAATGTCTTCCATTAGTTCTTGGAAAGGGTCTGCTGATCATATTTTTTGTTAAATATGATCGTACTCCTACCTAGGATATACCTAGGCTAAACTTTAGATAGTGATGCTCTATGATTTTCAATACAATATTCTTATGCCACCGATACACTAAATACTTTTATCATTTGTGATAACATTCGTACTGCTTTAAACATTTTGCAATTGGAAAAACAGCACTTTAGATTACGTGATATATTTTCAGAGTCCTGTTGAATAACAGTGCGCATGCGCCAGAGTTTATAGAGCCTGTGATAACCCACCATCGAACCACATATAGATTATTGCTCTGAAATTTAAAACGCCAATCTTTGCAATAAATCCCCAAATCTATGTTATACGAATGTATTAATAACCAAACGTATATTAAAAATGGGTGTACACTTACTTATCACTACCTAACGCCGATCCAACCAACGATCGAAAAATCATAGACTAAGCAATATACTCTGTGAAAAAAATAGCAGTCAGCATCACAACATCATATTGTCTAACAGTGTCATAATGTTGTGATTTGCGTAATTAAATAAATACTTAAAAATTATCAAATAATGTTACAAAAATTGTTTGAAAAAGTTATAAATATTAAAAAATGTTAGTAAATACAGAAGAATAGCTATAATTTACTACAATAAACTGAAAAATCAAGGGTAACCATAACTACTGTTCAGCCTTTACATCATCATCATCATCCAGTATCATGGCAGCTGCTGCCGTCTTCCGGAAACCAAACCCCATTGCTCTCTGTCCATCCATTGATCTTCCTCCAATCCTCTGATATTCATAGCTGCTTGTACCCCTTCTATCCAAGTTTTCTTCGGTCTTCCTCTCTTCCTCCTTTCCATTGGGATCCATTCCATAACAATTTTAGGCAATCTTTGCTCTGGCATTCTTTTGACATGGCCATAACACTGTAATCTTTTCTTTTCTATAATATCTATGATGTCTGGCTCCTCTTGTACAATTATTAAATATTTATTTATGTATGCAAATTGTGCTGTTTATCTCTCAATGAAGTTCTACAGAATCGCAGTGTGCATGCACAAAAATCTTATCTGTGGCAGGACATAGGCCTATGTGTGAAATCAGTGTTGCCAACATTCACAATTAATTTCATACCCTATTTCAAGAAATTAACTTCATTATGTTAGTTTCCATTGGGACAAGTTAGTGTATACATGATTAGTTAATTATGATGATCTTGAAGAAGATTTTCGGGCTGTAGGCCGTGGTCGTGAGGCTTGTAGTTCCCCGGCGTTTTGCCAGAGACTGCATCTGGCATCCTCAAGGGTTGTCTTGAGACTGGCAATTCTGTCCACTGTCTGTCCTATTTGTACGTTCAATGCAATGTGTTTGTAAGTTAAATCTGCCTTCTGATTGGTCCACGTTAGGGACTTCCATTGCTCCAATGAGATTGCTGTTTGATGGTCTAGTCGACTGTGCATTATATCTACCTTCTGATTGTTCAGCGGTAGGGACTTCCATTGTTCCAATGAGATTGTTGTTTGATGGTCTAGTCGACTATACTTATAGAGGTTTACATTCTGTGTTTTTTAGAACCGGTATCCATACTTTGTTGACTTTTAATGATTCTTCTTTTCTATTGGAGTAGCTATGGACAGTCCTTTGAGCCCAGCAGTTGCCAATTTCTTCATGGAAAACTTTGAGCAAACATGCTTAGATACGACACCTCTCAAACCCAAGATATGGCTTCGCTATGTAGATGACACCTTTGTTATCTGGAACCATGGGGAAGAGAAATTAGACAAATTTCTGACACACATCAACAACATAAACTCCAGTATATAATTCACCATAGAAAAAGAAACAGATAATAGCATAGCATTCCTAGACATCCTGATCAAAAGGGAAGAAGACAGCAACATTTATCACACTATCTACAGAAAATCTACCCACACGGATAGGTATCTTCATAAAACCTTGAATCATCACCCTAAACAAAAATTTGGAATCATCAAATCATTGACAGATTGAGCCAAAAAACTTTTGTCATCCGGATTTATTAAAAACGGAACTTCAACACCTCCATACGGTATTCACAGCCAATGGATACACCAGGAAAGAAATCAACCGAGCCAATCATCCCAAACAATACAACAGCAACAGCAGCAAGGAATCAGACGAAAAAACTTCAACCAGGGGATTTTTACCATTCATTAAGAATGTAATGGACCGCTTTGGAAAACTACTAAAGAAAGAAGACATAAAGACGGTATACAGGCCTACAAAGAAAATCAAGAACTTTCTCAGACCTATAAAGGATCAATTCCATACCCATCAGACAGCAGGCATATACAGGATACCATGCAGTTGTGGAAAAGTGTACATAGGCACCACTAAATGAAGCATCGCAACTAGACTTAAGGAGCATGAAAGATACAGTCGTCTTAAACAAGTGGATAAGTCGGCAGTAGCAGAACACTCTTTACTTGATGGCCACAGAGTACAATACCAGAATACAGACATATTATCTAACTGCACACACTATTTTACCCGTCTACAACGAGAAGCCATCAAAATATTCAAACATAAAAACAGTTTCAATAGAAAAGAAGAATCATTAAAAGTCAACAAAGTATGGATACCGGTTCTAAAAAATGCAGAATATAAACCTCTACAAGTACAGTCAACTAGATCTCATTGGAACAATGGAAGTCCCTAACGCGGACCAATCAGAAGGCAGATATAACTTATGACCACATCACAGTGAACGTACAAATAGGACAGACATTGGACAGAATTGCCAGTCTCAAGACAACCCTTGAGGATGCCAGACAGTCTCTGGCGAAATGTCGGGGAACTACAAGCCTCACGACCACGGCCTACAGTCCGAAAATCTTCTTCAAGATCATCATAGCAACTCCGGCTATGAAAGTCTATGTGAATAGGTTAGTTAATTGTTTATTAAATAATATGCATGTAATTTATTTTGTTTGGTTAGGAAGAGGGAAGTTGGTGTACGTCCATATTTTATAAAGCTGTTTGGGAATTTATTGTGATGGTTGGTCATTCCGATTTCACATATATATCCTGCCACCTGGTGGAGCTTACATGAAGCGTTTGCACATGCGAACTGTGTTTCTGTAGAAGAATTCATTGAGTAGGTGAGAGTCAATTACTAAAGTTTGTCTGAGTAAGTATTTTGTATTGGTAGCTATTAAGTTCAAGACTTCAATCTAGTTAGAGTGAGTATTTGTATTTTGGTTAGCTTTTTATATCTCATAATGTTTACTTCCCAACATTAATTAAATATAGCTTTTTATGTTTAAGATTTCAATATTGGGGATATTAAGACTCATAGATTTTGGGGCGTCTCTCCTGTGGTTGGCAACATGCGTTCAAATATCCTGTATATGTTGACTGCATCCCATGATTCCATACTGTAAATGTTAAGCACTTGTTGGCACATCCACATGATGAATGTTTCATGTCACATGTTTGAAAGTATTTCCACTTGGCATCTACAACATCGGCTGCGGTGGACTAGTGGTTATGCTCCTTGCCTCTGGTCCCGAGGGTCACGGGTTCAAACCCGGCCAGGTTTGATGGATTTTTTAGGATGGAAAAATCCAAGGAGCAAGTCCTGCGGGAGGGACTTTAAGCCCACCCCAATTGGGGGTTCCCGAGTCTGAAAGATTTTCAAGGCTTGGTAAAAAATCCTTAAGCCTGAATGAAAAGGCCTCTATCCCAAGCAAAATTTTACCGAATTTTCCCGTCATAGTACTACCTTGGTTTCCTAGATGTCAGTATGAGGGGTGGCTGCTGACCACGGACCACTCAAAAAAAAAAAGACCATCTATACGAAAAAAGTGTATCTAAATTAGTATGATTCAAATTCTTCCCTGTAGGGGGAGAGCGCCTAAAATCTCTGTAAAGGGAAAACATGGGCTTACAATACAATACAATCTACAACATAATTATAGGGTCAGTAGTTGAGAATGTTGTCCCGTGCCATAGCCGAATGGTTATGGCAAGCCTTGGTGCAGAGCTACGGGACTTACGCTGGTTCGAGTCCCCATGGGGAAGAAATTTTCTCATGGAATTTCGGCCAGCATGGGACCGGTGCCTACCCAGCATCATGAGGCATTTGGGTAGCTACAATAAGTAGTGACTCCAGGTAGAGAAGACCGGCTAGGGGCATGACATGCTGACCACATGTCACCCCTACACTGGCTAGATGATCATCTATCTCTGTGATTAACACATGTGAATGTGAGGCCAGCAGGCAGCTGGTAGACCAAGGGCCTTCTAGACCTATTGTGCTTGGAGATTTTTTTTTAGTTGAGGATGTTGCGCGATAATCTTTGATGGAGGCAATTTTTGAAAATAATAACAGTCAAAAATGAGACCTTACTATAGATTTAGATGGTTTTTGGCAAAAGCAAGGACATCAGCAGCTCAATGGGGAGTGACAGCTACCAGTGCTGATACAGCTAAAGTTGTGGACATTTTAATTTTGTCAAAGTATTGCACATGTCCTGAGAAAAGTAAAATCAAGCGTATTGAAAGTTGTGAAGCAAACTATAATGGAAGAAGTGGTGGGTTGGAAATACAAGGTGCGAAAATATTTTTGATAGATCCTTTGAATGGCATAATGTGAGATATGTAAACTTTTTAGGGGATGTCATTCCAAAACATTCAAATCCATATATGAATTAAAACCAACTGTTAAGAACCGCTTGTTTTCTTAGGCTGAAAGGACCTTTGGGACTTGGAAATCTGGTAGCATGAGTTACCTAGCCGAGCGGCAGTATGAGGATGTATGCATACGTGTTTTGAAATAAACAAATGGAGTCTTATTTTAAACTCTTTTATTACTAAAGTATAATAATTACAATCTCTAAGTATTTTAGCCCTAAATAACTACTCTAAGCTTATATATGAAACCTTATACCTAACTTCTTTGGGTTTTGAGAACGGGAGATGTGGGATAATAAATCTACCCTAATCTACATTGTTTAAAGTTCTAATATCCCTTGAAAACATAGTATTAAATAGTTAAGGTAATGATTCCCTTTTTATAAGTCCAGGACACATGTTAAGAAGAATGGTAGCTTACTCACCCTTCAGTTATTCTTCGTAGCACAGATAGACAGACACGAGACCCTCACTTCTACAGGGTTATATACTCAACTTGACCTCTAGTTACCCTAACTGTATTCTGTATTCACATACCACATTAAAAGTAGATTTTTACAGTTAGGCCAAGGAAAACTTGTTTTGGACTATATCATGTCTAAAACCTTATTTCAACAGACTTTGCTTGAAAATTAAAATAATCTATAAAACAACTAAATATCGATATAAAATACTCTATGCATTCATAACACCAACCCTATGGTGAAGAAGTGCCAGTAAAAAAGCAGGAATGTGTTGGGCACATTCAAAAGCAAATGGGTACTCGACAGTGATGTCTGAAGATTAGTCTAGGAAATAAATACTGCTCGGAGATGGTAAGCCTATTGGAGGGAGAAACAGTTTGAGGCAATAGGGTGTTACTTTTTCATACTCTGTCCAGTGATGAAAAACCTGAGCATGGCTTGTGCCCATCGGGTCCAGATTTTAACACAAGCAAGACATACACCTTACCACCTGCTGTAATGGAAGTAATTAAACTAATATTCAGGGATCTTTGTGAACCACAATTCCTCGAGAAATGTCTTCATGGGACTATAGAAAATTGCAATGAGAGCGTAAGTAATAGAATTTAGAGCAACATTCCTAAGAGGATTTTTGTTGAAATCAAAACCTAAAATTTTGGGTGTATGATGCTATAGCCACATATAACTACGGGAATGTTATAAAGTGGGATGCATTGAGAATGCTGAGATTGAAACCAGGCCAGTGTACTATCAAATTGATTAAAAGAAATTCGCCATGAACATGTAAGAAATGCCGAAAGGGCTCAAAGTGACTGGGAAAAATGTGCAAGACAACAGAGGAGGGGTGCAAAAAGGAAATGGAAGAAAAACCTGATAATCCTTCATATGGTCATGGAATATATTAATAAGGTTAGTGTATTCTTTAAAGTTTGTTTCTCAAAACTAACATTATTTGACATATGGGTATCTTTTTCTTGGCTGAACTTTAAAGAGTGAAGTTCAATGTTTTTTCCATACAACATTCTTATGCCACCGTTGCAGTACATGCATTTGTAATAACATTTTGTATTATTTTAAACATCTTGCAATGATTCTTGTAACCTTGTCTTACAATTGAGAGGTTCCATGAACTAACAGCTTAAGCGCAAAAACATACTTTTGAATAAACTGAAGTTGAAAAATACAATATTACTTTTTGTGTGTTCATATGACAATCCATCAAACTTTGAAAGTGTATATTGTCAATATAGCATTCCTTAAACACAAAAATAAAACAAATTAATGGCTATTATGGAAATATAATATTTTAAAAAATGTTAATAGCGATTTTCATACAAGTTTTTAGTCCACAAAAATCAGTAAATTGTTTTTATTGGAGAATATTATGTAAAATAAGAACACAGACAATTTTGTTAACTTTGTGCTTTACTGTACAATAATATAAATGCAAAAATATACTTTATTGTAAATCAATGGTAAAGAGAAAAATTTTTGCCTGAACCGGGAATCGAACCCCGAACCTTTAGCTTTCCGTGCTAATGCTCTGCCACTGAGCTAATCCAGGATTTTTATAAAGGTAAATTTAGTTATTACAACACATGTAATCGGTGAAAATCAAGTTTATTTTGCTCTAACTTACTACGTAGATACAATTAAAGCAGGACCAAATGTTTGAATCAAAGTCCGTTCTTAGGACTGGAGGGGTCTCGAAGTGTATTAACTTCGGACCAGGCAGCACGTGGCCCTCAATAACCACGTAAGTTTGAAGAATTCCAAAACCCACAAAGTTCAATTATCACCTTCGATGGCGATCAACCAACAGTAAAGATGGAGAATTTGTCAATAGCCAGTTGTAAGCTGGGGGAGATCCACCTCCCACGAATCTCTATACAATTACTTAGTAAGGACTACCATCCATGATGAGAGTGCCTAACGCACACTGCGAGAGCCTAACACACGGTTCAGGCTAAAATTTTTTCTCTTTACCATTGATTTACAATAATTTAATTGTGTTCATAATTTACTTATTTCTATCATAGTAATAGCTTTAGCTTCTCAATATTAATTTAATATATACTTTATTCTTTCGTATCGTACTCTGAAAATAACATATGTAGTAAAATAATTAATTTTGTATTGGTTAGGTTAAAGAAATATTAATATTTGAACTAAGTTTATCTTTGTTCAAATACCTTTATTACATCATCATCATCATCATCATCATCATCCGGTATCATGGCAGCTGCCACCGTCTTCTGGAAACCAACACCATTCCTCTCTGTCCATCCATTGATCTTCCTCCAATCCTCTGATATTCATAGCTGCTTGAACCCCTTCTATCCAAGTTTTCTTCGGTCTTCCTCTCTTCCTTCTTTCTATTGGGATCCATTCCATAACAATTTTAGGCAATCTTTGCTGTGACATTCTTCTGACATGGCCATACCACTGTAATCTTTTCTTTTCTATAATGTCTATGATGTCCGGCTCCTCTTGTACACCCATAATTTCCCTTATTTCTTTATTTTGTATTCTATCCATTCTAGATTTTCCAGCTGATCTTTTTAAAACATCCATTTCTGTACTTAAAATTCTTTTCATTTCCCTGGTAGGAATTTGCCAGACTTCAGCACCATATTTTAAAATGCTCTGAATTATGGTTTGATGTATTTGTAATTTTCTATTTTTTGTAATATTTTTGCTCCACCAAATAGAGTTTAAAGCATTTATTGTTGGTTTTGTTTTTGCGATTCTATTTTTAATTTCCATTGTGTTATAACCTGAATGGTCTAATTTTGTTTCCTAAATAAGTGCATTCAATACTAGGTTTTAGTCCTTCTCCATTGTTGAAATTTATATTTTCCATTTCTTCTCCTATATTTAGTTTTCTCTATGTTTATATAAAGTCCCCATTATTCATATCCTTCTTTTAGTTTTTTAGCCATATATTTTATGTTATCTTTATTACATTAAGTAAAAATGTTCTGTCCTTTTGAAACTGAAATTTAATGTAAAAAACAAACATGTTTTCATTCATGTTCATCATTGCTTGTTTGAATCTGAGTAGGCTTGTATCTGTCCAGAATCCTCTGTAACCACATAGCATTATATTTCATACATCAATCTTTCTTGGTTGATTTGTGTGTTTTTCATTATTTTCATTTGTGGTCCCCAATCTCAAAGATTGTTGACATGTTTTCATATGGGCTTCTGCAATTTCCAACTTACTTACTCACTGGCACTATCGAACCCGTAGGTTTGTGGCCACGCAGTCATAAGCTCTCCATACATCCCTATCCTGAGCTAATGCTTTCCAATCACTCCCTGTGTAATCTACTTCCCTCAAATGATAGTTAATATTGTTCTCCAACCTCATTCTTGGTCTACCAACTGGGCATTTTCCCTCTGGTTTTCCTACAAGAAGCTTCCATGCACGTCTTTCATTCCCCATATGCGCAACATGTCCTGCCCATCGCAGTCTACGAGACTTAACTGTTCTTATTACATCTGGCTTCTTATAAATACCATGTAATTCATTGTTGTGAAGTCTTCTCCATTCACCTGTCTGTTCATCTCTCTTTGGTCCAAAAATTTTCCTAAGAACTTTATTCTCAAAAATCGTAATCTCATTTCTTCCCTTAAAGTAAGAGTTCATGTTTTGCACCCATATAATATAACTGGTAGAATAATAGTTTTATATATTTTCAGTTTAACGTTTTTTGAAAGGAGTTGGGACATCAAAAGTCTCTGCAATGCATTCCAACACATTTAGTAAAATTTTTTACATATAGTGACGCTACTGCCCTCTAATTTCACATTGTATACAAATGAATACTCCTTATTTCTTCTACATGTAGTTTTTTATTTCAATGTAACCTAACAACATTGTGTCCTGCAGTTGTTTTTCTCCAATACTCCAAAAGACACTGAACAGACATGAAGCACATTGACAGATGGGCCACTTGATACTCAGTAAGAACCAGCTAAAGGATGACAGATCTCCCACATCCTCATACAAATCTGCTTCTGCTGCCCTCTGGGAATAAACTAGAGGAACAATATTTGTTACAATATAAAGCACCCAACAAGGTGTCGGAAAATGTGATCTGTCTAATAACGACTTAAAGTCACATAGGCTGTTAGTCCATGGAATCCCTTAATTATTACATATTTATTTATATACACAAATTGTGCTATTTATCTTGCAATGAAGTTCTACAGAATCGCACTGTGCATGCGCGAATGCTTAATGTAACTTTCATTAGATGGCAGGACATGTCTGTGAAATTGGTGTGACCAACATTCACAATGTTCACCGTAGCATAGTGGTTAAGGCACTGCGCTGAAAGCTGGAAGGTCGAGGGTTCAAGTCCCGGTGGGGTCAGGATTTTTAAACTGACCCAAACCTTCTGGCAGCACTATGGCCCTGGGGTCGACTCAGTCTCTAACAAAAATGAGTACCAGACTCTTGTTCTGGGGTAAAGGCGGTCGTCATGCAGGGCTGACATCTAGTGTCAATTGTCTAGAAAAAGTGGGAGCCTTAACCTCCTACTACCCGAAGGGCCTCCTGAGGCCTGTAGTGCGATCACTTTACTTTACTCTAACATTCACAATTAATTCGAAAACATATTTTGAGAAATCCACTTCATTTTGTTAGGTTCCTATGGGACAAATAGTGTATACCACAGTAGTTTATGGTTTATTAAATATCATGTATATAATTAATTTTGTTCCTTAAATATATTGGAAGACAGAAATATACCAAATTTACTTCGGCAGAACATACAAAATATTTACAAAGACAACACCATAAAGATTAAATTAAATAACAGATTTTCTGAAGAAGGAATTATAAATCGTGGTGTGAGACAAGGCTGCCCCCTATCCCCAACACTGTTTGCAATTTATATCAATGAAGTAATATGTTGCTGGAACAAAACATATAAATTTGGAATAAGAATATCAGAAAATAGAAAATTAAACACCCTACTGTTTGCAGATGACCAAATAATAATAGCAAATTCCGAAGATAATCTACAGAAAGGTCTGTATGAACTTAACAAAATTACAGAAGAATATGGATTAAAGATATCTACAGAAAAAACAAAAATTATGGCATTTCAAGGTGTAGATCCTGTCAGAAGTAAAATTGTACTGGACAATAAAATTTTGGAGCAGGTGAATAATTTTACATATCTAGGATGCAATATCTCATATGAAGAAGAAAAGGATGTAAATGCAAAAATATCTAAATTTTTAAGAATTTTAGGGTTAATAAATTCTATCTTCAAGCCACAGTTAGTCCAAAAGCATTCAAGACTGAAAGTGTATAAAACACTGGCTCTTCCAACTCTTTTGTATGGTAGCGAAGTATGGACGTTGAAACAGAAGGATATACAGAGACTTAGATCTGCTGAAATGAGATATCTTCGGAGGACTGCAGGATACACACTACTAGATCACAAAAAAAATGAAGACATCTTAGAAGAATTACACATGGGAATCTTTAGAAAACAAAAATTTCTGATTATAAGTCAAGATGGATACAACATGTTCATCGAATGGAAGATCACAGAATACCCAAACTAATGTTAAGATATCAACCTGCAGGAAGAAGAAGACCAGGACGTCCACTCAAAAGACTTCTGGATGGTGTTTCTCTTGAGGCCGAAACAGGTCAACAAATGGCCTAAATTCGTGAATGTACTATGATGATGATGATGAAGTTAGGAAGAGGGAACTTGGTGTATGTCCATTTTTGATAAACATGTTTGGGAATTTTTTGTGAATGTTGGTCATACCAAATTCACACACACACACACATATGTATATCCTCCCACCTGGTGGAAGTTATATTATACATTTGTGCATGCACACTGTGATTCTGTAGTACTTAGACATATTCATTGAGTAAGTGAATGTCAAATACTAAAGTTTTCCCCTTTTTCTCTATAACTACGTGAGATGGATGGCTCAAATTTTTAGCACATATTTTCTAATGTTCTTTACACGTTTTAATATAACAATTTCTAAATATATTAAACAAGCAGAAAGTGACTAGAATTATGAGCAACATATTTTTTTAAAGAATATATACACACAAAAAAGATTTAAAACTCATAAACTAAGATACTTATTACAAAACCCCATTTTAAATTGTGTATTAAAGTGTAAGTTTGATGCTGTAAAAATTTCATTGCCATACTTGAAATAGTTACAGAGAAAAAGATACCTTAATTTGATGAATTTAATATTTGTTGGTATAGAGCCTTCTGGGTCCACTTAAGTTGTTATATATTATTTTTGGTAACTTCAATGCTTAAAATAATAAATTGAAATGAACTTGATTGCAGTGGAGAATGACAAAAATTCTGATCACTATATTCAATATGTCCACCGCTGTGGTCTCGAGGTAGTGTGCTGCCTTGTCATGCAGCGGGCCCGGGTTCGATCCCCGGTCGGGGCAGTTTTTCTGGGTGAGGTTTTTATCGGGGTTTTTCCTCACCTGTAAGACAAATGTCAGGAAAACTTTAAGGCCCAAATGGTCCCCAAAATCATATGGCAATCATCATTATCATCATCCCTCACCAGTGTGGAAAGCAACGGGAAGCTACCACACCTACAATTCCTTAGTAAAGCTGCAAGCATAGCATGAAATGCTATGATTGCAGTGAAGCACCTGTCCTCGGGCAGAATTACTATGGATGGATGGATATTCAATATTTTTGTATTGTATAGAATAAGTTGGGGTGCTCCTTATCGCAAGCAATTACCTGTTCCTCTCTCACCATTTGAGTGCCAGTCGCACCATATGGGTATTATGGTGAACAAAACAGTTTTTCTTGGGCTTTCTCCTGTTTTTGCATGCCATAAATTTCATTTCACCATTTCTCCATGTTCATTTCATCCATTTTGTTTTGTTTCACTCTTGTGATGGTGTATCAGACTTGTTGCTCACAGACCTCTATAAATATAGGGGCTTCCTCTCAATCCCTTGCCCCAACCCTGAGTTAGACATGAGTTGAGGATATTATAGCCTAAGTTGCTTTCCTGCCCAAATTGTTTTACATTTACTTTGTTTTTAATATAATTTTAATTTTGTTATAGAAGCTACAGCCAGGAGCCCTCATTCAAATGTGAAGTCTGATAGTGATGACGTCGAATTTGCATCTTTAACAACCAACATGTCTAATTTCAGGTAATAAAATTGCTCAGATTTATTCAATATTTTGTAATTCTTAACATCATTGTCTTCTATGATAAAAAGGAATTTCATTTGTTTCTACTAAATCACATACAAATGATTGAAATTTATTATAATATGATTTTATCTATTATGACTTACCAGTCCACCGCTGTGGTCTTGAAGTAGCATGCTGCCTTGTCATGCAGCGGGCCTGGTTTCGATCCCTGGTCGGGGCAGCTTTCTGGGTGAGGTTTTTATCGGGGTTCTTCCTCACCTGTAAGACAAATGTTAGCAAAACTTTAAGACCCAAATGGTCCCTAAAATCATATGGCCATCATGACCATCATCATCCTTATCATTATCATCATCATCATCCTTCACCGGTGTGGAAAGCAACGGGAAGCTACCACACCTACAATTCCCTAGTAAAACTGCAAAGCATAGCATGAAAATGCTATGACTGCTATGATTTATTCAGTGAAAGACCTGCCCTCAGGCAGAATTACTATGGATGGATGACATATTAGTCCGTTGCTGTGGTCTCGAGGTAGCGTGCTGCCTTGTCATGCAGCGGGCACAGGTTCGATTCCCAGTCGGGACAGGCTCCTGTGTGAGGTTTTTTCAGAGTTTTTCCTCACCTTTAAGACAAATGTCAGGAAGCTTAGGGCCCAACGGTCCCCAAAAATCATCCGGCCATCACCATCATCCTTATCATTATCATCATCATGCTTCACCAGTACAGAAATCAACGGGAAGCTACCACACCTATTATTCCTTAGTAAAGCTGTAAAACATAGCATGAAAATGCTATGATTGCAGTGAAAGACCTGCCCTCAGGCAGAATTACTATGGATGGATGACTTATCAAGAAGTTTTTGCATAACATTGTTCTATTTGTGAGATTTACAAAAAAACAAATAATATTTGTGGTTTTAAAGTTATCAGAGAAAATATCTAATGATTTAGAGATGAAAATGTTACATACAATATAAAAATAGAAACAAAATTTTGCATCAAATAAGTTTGGGTAACTGCATACCACAAATATTTTATATCTACATGGATGTGGAGAGCAGTTACCCCAAATTCTTTTGTAGAGACTTTACTTTGTTTTCTTTTTCTACATATAATTTTCATCTTTAAATTATTACACTTTATACCTCTATAAATATAGGAGCTTTGTCTCATCTCATCCCTCAACCCGACCCTTATTCTGATGTGAATTGAGGATATTACAGCCTTGGTTACTTTCCTTTCTAAATTATTGTACATTTATTTTGTTTTTAATGTCATTTTTATTTTTTTATAGAACCTGCAGCCAGGAAAATCTCATTCTCATGTGAAGTGTTATAGTGTTGACATCAAATTTGCATCTTTAAGAACCAAGAAGTCGACTTTCAGGTAATAAAATTGTTCAGTTTTATTCAATATTTTGTAATTCTTAACATCATTGCGTTCTATAATAAAAAGTAATTTCATTTATTTCTACTAAACCACATACAAATATTTAAAATTTATTATAGTATGATTTTTTCTAACTATTATGACATTTCCCCGAAACATGGACTCTTACTTTAAGGGAGGAAAGGAGATTACGAGTATTCGAGATTAAAGTACTTAGGAAAATTTTGGGACCAAAGAAAGATGAACAGTCAGGTGAATGGAGAAGACTACATAACAATGAACTACATGGTCTTTATAGAAAGCCAGATATAATAAGAACAGTTAAGTCTCATAGACTGCGATGGGCAGGACATGTTGCACATATGGGGGATGAAAGACTTGCATGGAAGCTTCTTGTAGGAAAGCCAGAGGGAAAACACCCAGTTGGTAGACCAAGAATGAGGTGGGAGAATAACATTAACTATGATTTGAGGGAAGTAGATTATACAGGGAATGATTGGAAAGCATTAGCTCAGGATAGGGTGTATTGAGAGCTTATGTCCGTGCGGCCATGAACCTACGGGTTTGATAGTGCCAGTGAGTAAGTAAGTAAGTAAGTATTATGACATTTCCCAGAGGCTTTTACCATAACATTATTCTAATGTTAAGAGATGCTTGGCTATGTGGTGTTGTTTCTTCTAGACATTTCTCCCTCGACTACTGAGGGCATCTTCAGTGGCAAGTACTTCTAGGTAGTGTTCCCTGGTCGGAGGCTCGACTATAAATACTCCAACCAGGGAACACTACCTATAAGTACTCACCACTGTAGATGGCCTCCGCAGTCGAGGGGGAAACATCTGGAAGAAACACCAGTCATGGAATATGGCCACATGGTCAGGAATCTCCTAATATAATGATTACCGGCCATGAAAACCTGCATTCAAATTGCACTGCTGCTTTTCCCCCATACCCTTTGTTATGTATTACAATTAATCATTTCTTTTATTCTTGATTTTAAATTAAATATAAAAATAAAATTGATATAAAATAACATAAAATGTAGAACTAAGTCATGATTATACTTATTTTATTCAGAAAATTAATTACAAGTCAACTGCAGTATCAATAAGCGATAATGATAAGGATATAAAAAGTTTATGTTGAGTTGTATTTTGACTCATCTCATACTTCTTAACTCTCTCGCAGACTCGAGTTTCGTCACTGCATTTGTGACATTCTCAATGCGACAAATGCTGTGCATGATCACAACTCAGTGAGTTGTGATCATGATGTCGCATTGAGAATGTCACAAATGCAGTGACGAAACTCGAGTCTGCAAGGGAGTTAAGAAGTATGAGGTGAGTCAAAGTACAACTCAACATAAATTAAAATAAACCTCCTACCTATCCATCCATCCATCCATCCAGACTGTTGTCCTGGGAATGTCCAGTTCATTACTGAGCCTGCGAGTTGACATGCCTGGACTGCGTTCAATAGCATGCTGAATACGTTCAACATCATTTGCAGAGGTCTATGGTCTGCCTGAACGTTTTTCATCAAGAACACTTCCTGTTTGTCTAAATTAGTTCACCAACATCTGGACATTGGCTCTAGTAGGTGCTGGTTTATGAAACTTTCGTTCAAATTCCTGACGCACTTGTTCATAGCTTACCAAATGCAATCGCGCGGAAACAACTGTTATTCTTTCTTCAATGGTCAGCATACTTCGTGATGAACCTGAAAAACATCAAAGAAAATGTCAATTCAATGGAAATGGATCAAGACTTTTGGACCACCCTCTACATTTACTTTATTTTGTAACATTATTTAAATTTAAAAAATTTTTTTAGAGATTTGCTGGGCAGTTACACAAATCAAAAATATAGTATAGGACTTAGCCAGAGAGTTAGTTATTTACCAGACTTTTCCAGTTTCTTGAAGAGAGCTTTGAACATTTAAAACTGAAGTGAATATGTTAATAGCATTAGAAGCATTAATCCAACTTGTTTGTCATTTATTTGCAGGAAAAAATGGCTTCAGGAAGTAGCCCACCACCAGATGATGAAAATAAATTATTGATGATGCCTAAGCCCACAACATGCCCACTCTTATTTTATCCCTTGCCTGAATTACCACGAATTTATCCACCCAAACCTCAACCAAACCATAAATGCAGAATAAATACATCTCTAAGTGTTCCCTATGAAATTATTGATCGAGTTGACTCCTCCTTACCACTGGCCACACCAGTTGTGAAATTAAAAAAAAGAATTATATTGCCCTTACAACCACCACTATTTGAAGAATATGGAACAGATGAATACTTTCTTACATCTCTCCCAACAGTACTAAATTGGGATGTTGAATTTAAAGGCTTTGAATACATGGTCTATATTTCCAGTGAGTATTAAGTATTTTTTAAGTCTGTATAATAGAATAATTAAATTAATGTTTTTATTACCTCACCTCATATCTTTTTTCTTCTATACTGCAGTTTCGGAGCTTATCTCCATCGTCAGTAGCCTCTGGTCGACCGGTGTTATGTCGTTTCTTGGCGGTTTCCTTCTTACTTCTGTCGGTGGACCGATGAACCTCTGGATTAGACTGGGAAAAAATCCACATCCAAAAAAACAAAAAAGAAAAACTCATGAATTTTGAAACTCCCGCAAATTTTGACCTAATCCAGAGGTTCATCGGTCCACCGACAGAAGTAAGAAGGAAACCGCCAAGAAACGACATAACACCGGTCGACCAGAGGCTACTGACGATGGAGATAAGCTCCGAAACTGCAGTATAGAAGAAAAAAGATATGAGGTGAGGTAATAAAAACATTAATTTAATTATTAAATTAAACCTCATAGTGTTCTTTCCCTGTGAAAGTTAAACTGTATAATAGAGTTAATTCTTATTAATATTCTTAGCATAATTTTTAAGTTTATATATTTAATCCTATTACACTGATCGACAAAGTTTTCTTCACAAGAAATCTGATTAGTGAATCTAGTGCATTTTTTCATACTGAAATCAGAAATATAGTCAGAATTTTTCAATCAAGCACTTTTTTTTTACAGCTACTTTTTAGAATCTTATTTTAGCATTCTCTTTGACCTTTCATAGGAACAGTAATATAATGTACGGTTAAAAACTATAATATAGTTACCTTGTAGGTCCGTCTCCTCAACTTAAGTTCTTTTAAAACTCTGTAGGCCTTTCGGGACTAGTCCCATCATCAGCAGAATGCATTAGGTCCGTTCTTGTTGACCCTTGTTGAAGCACTGACTTGGTTGTGAGCTTCAACAAGTGTCAACAAGAATGGACCTAATGCATTCTGCTGATGATGGGACTAGTCCCGAAAGGCCTACGGAGTTTTAAAAGAACTTAAGTTGAGGAGACGGACCTACAAGGTAACTATATTATAGTTTTTAACCGTACATTATATTACTGTGAACTAATACCTCAACGGAAAATCACCATGAATTTTACTAGTATCGATCCTTTCATAGGAAACTTTACTCTATATTTTGCGATTTTATTCAAGCTGTATTCAAGGAAATTATATATGTCATGCTGAAGCAGACAAGACTGCTCCGGTTCATTCATGTTTTGACATGCTCAGACCTGTTAATCTGACATTGTGATGTGTCAGTCTTACTATGTTAAAAAATAATGGCCTAAATGTGAATTTCTTATCCCTGGCCAGAAAAATGTGTCACATGTCCCTTTAGTGAATTGTGAAAAACTATATTTACCTCCTTTGTATATTAAATTAGGAGTAATGAAATGGATAAACTTTCTGAAGGATTCTTGTACTTGAAATCGAAAATGTTCCCAAAATCAATGAGGCTATACTGAAAGAAGGAATTTTTATAGGACCACAAATATGATCATTAATGGCTGATGAACATTCTGAGGACTGTTAAATCCACTTGAAAAAGCTGCCTGGCAGTCTTTCAAATATATATGTTGCAATTTCCTTGGAAACCATAAAGCAGAAAACTATCGTGACCTAGTGGCTGATTTTCTGGATTCTAATAAAGCAACATGTACTGGTATTTAAAAACTCACTTCTTGGATTCTCATTTGGACTTCTTCCTGGAAATTCTTAGTGCTGTCAGCGATGAACATGGTGAGCATTATCATCAACAAATGTCTGTAAAGGAAAACAGGTACCAAGGCATGTGGAGTTCTAATAGCTGGTTAACTATTGTTGGACCAAGAAGAGAGATGATCCAGATGCAAAATATGACCGAAAATCACTATTTACCAATTTACCACTTTCTAGATAAGTCAAAATGTGTAGCATTATAAAAAATTCAAATGAACATCACACAAACTCCTGTCTGATGGGGAAAAATTGAAGTGATATTTGAATTCAGCATGAAAAATACTTCTAGAATCTATTATTTTATTCATGTGAAAGAAAAAAGATCATTTTTGTAGATCAGTGTTGTTATATTTTTGGACAGTCTTATTTACTTTTCCCTTTTATTTCTAGAATTAATACAAAATAAGTCCACCGCTGTGGTCTCGAGGTAGCGTGCTGCCTTGTCACGCAGCGGGCCCGGGTTCGATCCCCGGTCGGGGCAGTTTTTCTGGGTGAGGTTTTTATTGGGGTTTTTCCTCACCTGTAAGACAAATGTCAGGAAAACTTTAAGGCCCAAACGGTCCCCGAAATCATATGGCCATCACCATCATTATCGTTATCATCATCGTCATCCTTCACGGTGTGGAAAGCAACGGGAAGCTACCACACCTACAATTCCCTAGTAAAGCTGCAAGCATAGCATGAAAATACTATGATTGCAGTGAAGGACCTGCCTTCGGGCAGAATTACTATGGATGGAATACAAAATATTGCAACTGGTAATACTTGATGTCATATTCCTTTGGTTTAAAAATATAGTGAAAATAATTTATCACTCATCAGTAGAGTCTGGATTTTTATGTAATATTAGTCTCCAAATATGTACCTAAATATGTAGTGAAAATAGTCAAAATATATAATATTACATTTTTATTATACAGTCTCAGAATTTATGTTTTAATAAATTACTATGTTTAATAAATTACTGTGTTTATTTTAAAATTTTAAAAAATATTAAGAGGTTTGTTTAATGATTAAGGCATTTTGTCTGTACACTCTTACCTCTTACGATTGTTTTTTTTAAATTTAATATTAATTCAGTTCCAAAGATTGATTATAGTTTATTTTTATTATTCCGGCTTTTACAATGAATATACATTTTTCCGGTACCCATGTTCACAGTTAACTACACATTTGTTTCAACACATTTTTCCATTCCTGTCTGTTCATCCATATGTCTTCTTCTATTTCCCATTCCCTCTTAGCTTCATTGATTCCCTGAATCCACATAATAGTTGGTCATTCCCAATCCATGATTATCTTAGGTAGTCTTCCTTCTTTCATTCTTCTAATGTGTCCGTACCAATTTAATTGTTTCTTCTTTATAAAATCTAATATTGAATATTGTACCTGCATTTTTTCTTTTATATATGAATTTCTGATTTTATCCTTTCTGGATATTCTTGCAGCACGTCTCCAGTAGTCCATTTCAGTGGCGAGAAATTTTTTTTTCATTTGCGCATTTAAAGCCCACACATCAGCTCCATAGGTAATAATTAAATAAACTAATAAAAACAAATAAAAATGAAAAGACTGATGTTGGTAAAAAATCAAGAATGTATCAAATAAAATGTGTAGACTGTGACAAGATATACATAGGGGAAAAAAAAAAAAAAAAATTTTACCATTAGAACTAAAGAACCTTAAAGTTTTCCTGACATTTGTCTTACAGATGAGGAAAAACCCGATAAAAACCTCAACCAGAAAAGCTGCTCCGACCGGGGATTGATCCCGGGCCCGCTGCATGACGAGGTAGCACACTACCTCGAGAAATAAATATGTAGTAATAAATAAAATATATAAAAATATGTAATTTAACAAACTTGAGTATAAGGTCTAGATTTATGTGGATCATCAACATTTTTGCTTATTGTGAAATAACATATTAAGGAAAAAGTATGTAATTACATACGAATCCAGAGTCTACTCGTCAGTTAATTTTCAAACACTAATTAACTGTATTAAATGTTGGTTAGTTGGTATCTAATGTTGAGCACTTGATAATGAAATCATTCGCTCTCTTGCACTCCAATATTTAGCAGAAAGGCTGGTCTCTTCTACAAAAGCTGGACAACGGAGGAGATGGTTTCTTTCCATATCTTCATTTAAATTATATTTATTTCCTTGAAGAAAGGTCCCCGTCCGGAGATCCGAATGGGGGACTATTTTACCTCTGGATTTGTATTTCTTTTTCCAAGGCTTCATGTTTGTATTGGAGTACAATAAACTAGTTGTAACCGTCTAGTAGTAGGCACCACATGTGGTGGTTACATCACCCATAGAGAGAAAGTAGGTATAGGAAGGAAGGAGAAATGAACCCCTAGGCCTCGAATACTCTAATACCATCAGGGTCGAAAGAAACAAGAGGTCAGTGAAGGGAGACTGGATAGAAAAGTTGAAAGAGGGAATTGGTATGGGAAGAAGAAGTAATACCAATTCGGTCAAAAAAGAAAAACTTACCAAGCTGACCAGTGCTTATTGGTGAATAGTCCTTCCCTTTCGTTCATCATGCATAAGCGTGATTTCTAACAGCTGCACCACAACAAGGTGAGGGATTGGACACTAGGTTACTGTCCAGGTCGGTTCCATCAAGCCTTAGATGGGAGGAATTAAAGGATCTCCTCCCTGTTAAAGACAGCAGCCTTTCCGCAGCCCTGTAGTAATGTAATTTTAAAGATTATAGTATATACATTTCAATGACAATAAAAATGTACACCTTAAGTTGAAAAATTCCATCACACGTTATAAAAAATGTATGTTGGCCACTAGATCAATTTTTAAATTATGGCTTTCTGGTAAACCTGAACTCCTAATGGTAGGATTTTGCTGATTTTTGATGAATATCTTCTCCATTTAATTTCAATGGTTTCAATTCAAAAGATTAAAATTGAGGCCACTAGAGAAATATTTTAGTTTTTGATTCAGCCTAGCCCCCACACATAATGGTCTAATTTTGCTGTTTAATGAACTTGCTTTTATATTTAAATGATGGATTTAATTTCGAAAATAAAAAATTACAACTGCTAGAGCATTAAAAATATATACATATGTGTGTGTGTGTGTGTGTGTGTGTTAATTTTAGTAGTAGTATTCAAATGTTCTGAAGCTCTTGATTTGTCATCATTCGCTTGCAGGCTTCCCAATAATATTCAGCAATTTGGAATGATGTTCCAACTATTTTCTGAAGATGAGCGCAGAACATCAAGTGATCCTTGTTCATTATCGTATTTGTGTCCTTGCATACTATGCAGTGTGGAGAGTCTAGTAGCTTAATTCTATGTAGATGTGCTGCCAAGCAATCATGACCAGTTTCAAAATGAAATGATGCAACTGCAATTGATCTGGGGCTGTTTGGTATTGTATCTGGTTCTAGTAATGTCTTCCATATCGTGGTTTCACATTGGATTTTGTTTTTTGTTCGGTTATATGGGATTTTATTTTCATTTTGGTGTAGAGTTGCACTGATTTGTAAGATAGGTAATTGATCTTACTCTGTTGGATGAGTGTACCTTTTTTTGCAAGCATATCAGCCTTTTCATTACCTTCCATGCCACAATGTGCTGGAATCCATTGTAGAACAAAATTTCTGTTTAGATTTTTCAACATCCTGATGCAATTTTTGGCTTCTATTATTCTATGGTCTGGTTGTGTGTTAGTGCCATTATGGCTGAGCTACAGTCAGAAAGTATTACAGCATTTTGGAAGGAATTGATATGAAGAAACAATTGTTGTAGGGCTGTAAGTATTGCTTGTAGTTCACCGTCATAATGTGTTGTATATTTCCTACTCAGGGTCATTTTGATGGCTGCTAAGTTGGATCAATAAAGGTTTGTAAAAATTTTTTTAATTTTTTTTTTCATGAGTACTTTCTTAAAGCTATATCACTAAAAATGTTGTTAAGACTCCGGAAGTAAAGTGACATTTGATAAATTTTGGGGAGCACTCACATATTACTGCATTCACAGTCAAATGTGTTGCATTTCCCAGTGATATCTATGGAGGATAACTTACACCAATAGCATATCAATGTATATATGAAGAAGAGTATTACATAAATTTGAGTTGTTTTTTGACTCACCTCATATTTCTCGTATTTCTTGAAGAAATATGAGGTGAGTCAAAAAACGACTCAAATTTAATTAAAATAAACCTCATAGTGTTATTTCCTACCTACATATAGTTAATAAGAGTGTTACTTATGGTAAAATCAAATGTTTCTTACCTCTCCTCATACAAATCTTCTAAGTTGATCATGATTTCGAGACCATAACAGTCTCATCTTCAGTACTTTTTTTGACGAATGATGTTATGTCGATCGTAAGAAGAAGAGTTTCTTCCGATCGACATAACATCATTCGCCAAAAAGTACTGAAGATGAGACCGTTATGGTCTCGAAATAGCGATCTACTTAGAAGATTTGTATGAGGAGAGGTAAGAAACATTTGATTTTACCATAAATTAAACCTCATAGTGATTAATTCCATGTCCTGCACTGTAGCCGAGTGGTTAAGGCAGGAAGCCTTGGCGCAGAGCTACGGGACATGTGCTGGTTCGAGTCTCCATGAGAGAAGAAATTTTTCTCATGGTATTTTGGCCAGTATGGGACCGGTGCCCACCCAGCATTGTGAGGCATTTGGGTAGCTACAATAAGTAGTGGCTCCAGGTTGAGAAAACCAGCTATAACAGCTGGGGGACTCGACATGCCGACCACATGTCACCCCTACACTGGTTGGATGATCATCTACCTCTGTCATTGACATGTGTGGATTTGACACCAGCAGCCAGCTGGTAGGCTAAGGGCCTTCTAGGCCTGTCATGCCAGGTGTAGTAGTGATTAATTCCTGTAAAAGTTAAAAAAGAGTATTACTTGCTTAGCAAAATCTCATTTCATGAATCTTCCCAATTTCTTTCAAATGTGTATCTGTATTGCCTATTTTGTATGAAGAAATATATATTTTTTCTTTTACTTAAAGTATACATAATTGTATAAAGAAAACATTTCAGATTGATTTTAATGATTCTAAGAAGTAACAAGGATACTTTTCTTCCTTTTTAAAAAGTTCAGGGATGCCATCGTGCCCCACTTCAAACACAGTATGTAATATAAAATTTACAGCCTACTTGATATCATGAAAAATAATACAATCCATGAGGAAAAAAATATAGAAAAAAAAAGAGGAAGAAAGACTGGAATACTAATTCATTATTTAAATTTGTGACACCAAAGACTGATATTAACCAGGCTGTGGTGTTATGGGGTTTCCAGTGATGAAGATAGATTTAATAGTGAGTGGAGAACATATTTTTAACAACTCACCTCATATAATTTTCACATTTCTTTGATACTGGCAGTTTCAAAGAAATTTGAAACAGTATGAGGTGATTCGTTAAAAATACGTTCTCCACTCACTATTGATGATATAACCTCATAATCATAATGTATACTTCCCAATATTAATTTAAATATGATGAAGATAGATATTATATACTTGGAAGGCTGACACAGTCCAGACTCCGTGAAAGCTAAGATCCGCTACAGTATCAAACCTTGCAATGGGGATTTGCTTAGCAATGTGAACTGAACTCAGCCTCCAGAGCATTTTGTACAAAACTTATATCTTCTAGACTCATGCTTACTAACAGAAAATGATTTACTATATGGTGTAGAAACAACTGATTCTTAATTTAAATATTATTTTCTTGTTCATAGTTAAATATGGGAAATAACATTATGAAGTTCTTCATTTGTAAATTAATGAGTCATTTTTTAACATCTTACCTCATATTTTATGTTTCTTCAAACACGGGAAGTAGTTTTCGAGAGAAGGATCTCTCTCATTTTCAACCGACATTATGAGTCATTTAACATAAAATATGAGTCATAATGTCGGTTGAAAATGAGAGAGATCCTTCTCTCGAAAACTAGTTCCCGTGTTTGAAGAAACATAAAATATGAGGTAAGATGTAAAAAAATGACTCATTAATTTACGTATTTTCTTGTTATTTAGATTGCACACATATAACATGCAATTTTTTTTTAAGATTACTCTGAAACACTCTTTCAGCTTTCCCTCCTGGGAATTTCATGCCACTTATACTACTGTGGGGCTTGCCATGGCATAGTTGGTTAAGGCAGTATGCTACAAACCAGAAGGTCGAGGGTTCGAGTCCTGGTGGGTCAGAATTTTTTAACTGACCCAAACCTTCTAGTGGCACCATGACTCTGGAGTCGACTCAGCCTCTAATGGAAATGAGTACTGGATGCATGTTCTGGGGTAAAGGCAGCCGTTGCACAGGGTTGATGATCTGGCTGACATCAAGTGCCGATTGTCTAGAAGAAGTGGGAGCCTTAACCTCCTACTACCCCAAGGGTCTCCGATGGCCTGTACTGGAATCATTCTTCACTACTTACCATACTACTGCTCTTGCAATATTTGTTCCCTTATTGCTGGGTTAATAGATCAGAATGTTAATGAAATTTATGAAGTACGTAATTTCATATTTAATTTTAGGAAGTGATATTTTGAGGTTATTTTAATTATAGTATTTTTATTCTGATCATCTTACCTCAATATTAATGTTGATTTGTTCTTGAACATGTTTCAAAACAATTCTGTTTTATCGTCAGCTTGTCCAGTCTGGAAAGTCATAAAATAAAATAAGTTAAAATATACCTTTGTTGTGACAAAGCCACATTAGGACCAGCAGCATCAACCATCATATTGGATGTTGTAGCGAAGAGTGACCTGCTGAAGATGGAACTGATGTTCTGAAACGCCTACAGGCATAAAGATTACATATTGTATAAGTTGAGGATGACGGATTTTACCTAAGAAGGTATATTTTAACTTATTTTATTTTATCAGCTGTGTCAGAATACATAAAAAAATGGATTTTGTGATATTCAAATTTGAGGTGAATTGGTTAACGTCAAACTCCATATTCAGATGTAAGTACATAACTATCATATCTCTGTATTCACCATGTCATTTCATTTGTAAATGACTTTATATGTTCAAAATATGTTACAGGACGCCTCATAATTGGGACCGTTCATATATGTTCAAAATATGTTACAGGACGCCTCATAATTGGGACCGTTCATCAGGATCTTCCACTCATAAAAACTGCATATATGCTCATCTTAGTGAATGAACTGTGTGCTGATCCAACAGGATACTTCCGAGCTCAAGCCTGGATAAGAAAAGCATTGTTTGAATTAAGAAGTTGTGATATGATACAGGATACAATACATGCTTTGAATATTGTGCTGTATTCTGCTAGTTGTATAATCAATTACAAAATGAAGTACTATGATTCAGCCTTGACTGACTATGTAGCCCTCATGGAAAAGTAAGTATTGTTAGAAGTTGATCCTTATAGATTGAGATATGACCTTGAATGTGCACTGGACGAAATTCATCCCCTTGAGTGGGGATTGTGTGATGGTATATGTCTTTGCATTCTTTCCCAAAATTCTGTACTGTCAGTCAGAAAGATATTAGTTGTACTGTCAATGGAATCTTGTGTTCAGTTAGTGAATTGAAATGCTGCCAATATGCAGTAAATTAGGCAAAGGCAAAGTATTGCATAGTCGTACTAGGGAACTTATATGGAACTTTCATAAATTTATGAAACAAGAAATGGAAGAAGGTGTAACGAAAAACTTAAAGCTGGTACAACTAAGAGTGAGTAAGACAACTAACATTTCTAGAAGTCCTTAGGAAGAATACTGAATGAGTACAGTAAACCTAATGAAGTATTGCTTACTGATGATGCAAACAATGAGGTGGGCCCATCTTTCTCATCTCCCCATAAAAGTAGGATGCTAAGAAACAAATTTCAAATTTTAGTCTAGACAAAAAGCACATAATAAATGTAGCAAAAATTTGAATATTCAAAGTAAAACAATTAAATTTACTATGGAAATTGAAAATAACAAATATTAAATTTGGGTCTTAAGTTGATCAGGAACAAAGAGGAACGAAAGATAGAATTTGGAATATACAGGATAGAAACAAAAAAAATAATTACATTAAAGCACAGGATTTAAACACATTGCACACAAACAGGCAGTCTTCAATCTTTAAAGGACGATTGTTACATATGTATGACAACAAGTACATATCCTCTATCACCAGAAGACAAAATAAATCTGACACATTGCAGGAAGTAAATTTTTATTCACAATGCTGCAAAATAACCTTTAATGTGCAGGATTTTTAGAAACCCATCACTACCCAGTCGCTAGAATTTAAATGCCTTAACACCCTTTTTTTGCAGGGTTGTGAATAAAAATTTACTACTTGCAATGTGTCATTTATCTGCCTTTTGGCAGTTGAGGGTGTCACGTATATGTGACATTAGCCCTTTAAAAGTTAAGACATAAACTGGTAAACATTCCTGTGAGTAGAGAAAATTTTAGTCTAGAGAAAAAACACAATAAATATACCAAAAGAGAATGCTTTTGAACAAAAAGCAAATTACAAGAAAATAAATAGGTTTAGGAAACAAAAATTGATTAATGTAAGTACTCCTTGTAGCAAAAAAGAAGAAAACAAGAAAAATAAGAAATTTACATCCGCATACCACACATCAGTTTGCACTTTCATCAGCAGTGTCGCCATTTTGATAAACAATGACTCTAAGACTACCATTGTTGTAAGTTGTGTAACTACGGCACACATAGTCAGTTTCAAAAAAATTTTTTAGCAAATTCAATAACAAATTGGCACTGAAAAACACACCCTTAATAAAGTAATAAAAACTAACAAAAATAAAAATACAATCATATCCGTATCATTATGGTCTTCTTTTTCTACTATAATTATATCTTCTTTCATAATCATTATTCTTCTCATCTATAGTATCAGCTTTTTGTATTTATTCACATTTAATATTGACTTATCAATACTCATCAAATGCTTTATAAGATTCCATTGAGGTATTATTCACAGTATAATATAATAAAATTAGTACCTGATAGGTGACATCCTCATCAAATTGGTTAAAAAATTTTAAATACTAAAGGCCTTTCACAAAACAAATTCTGTCATTAACAGAAGGTACCTCAAAATCATCTGCTAATGATGGAACTCAGTTTCCAAAAGGCGTTCAGGTTTTAAAAGATTTTAACCAAATTGCGTATTAATTAAAAAAAATTTTTGTATAAGGTGGACCAATCAAATGTGCTTATTTTCAATTTTATGTGATGGCTAAATGGTTGAAGATAAAAACTTACAACAATATTTATATGAAACAATAACTTGACATGTTTTGAATCCTGCTGGTAAATGGTAGTCTTAGAGTTATTGTAAATCAATGGTAAAGAGAAAAATTTTTGCCTGAACCGAGAATCGAACCCCGAACCTTTAGCTTTCCGTGCTAATGCTCAGACCACCGAGCTAATCCAAGCTTCATTCCCATCCAAGCAAGAATCCTTCCTTTACCTTTATTCTACTGTGGCCCCACATTCAATTGCAATGAATCATCATTCACAAATACACAATGAATGGCTTCTACCTGAAGAAGACATGAAGGGACTCCACACAGCTATAGCATTATTTATTAAATTAATATTGGGAAGCTAAAGCTATTACTATGATAGAAATAAGTAAATTAATAAACACAATTAAATTATTGTAAATCAATGGTAAAGAGAAAAATTTTTGCCTGAACCGGGAATCGAACCCCGAACCTTTAGCTTTCCGTGCTAATGCTCAGACCACCGAGCTAATCCAAGCTTCATTCCCATTGTTTATCAAAATGGCATCACTCCAGATGAAAGTGCAAACTGTTTAGTGGTATGCAGAGTTTAAATCAGTTGTTACAGTTGATTCTTTAACCGTGATGCTCCTATTGTAAAAAGCATAAAGAAGTGGTATAATACATGAAAATACAATAGGAAGTAACATTATGAGGTTTTACTTAATAAAAAGTGTTGTCTGTGTTTTCCATTCAACAAATTGAACAACTGCAATCCAATATCATTTTCCAACAAGATAGCATTCCTCCACACTGGTTCAATTGATTTTGTATGACTTTAAAAAGGTTTTCCCCAGGCCATTGGATTGGTAGGAGCAGACCAATTGTGTGACCCCTGACATCTTCCGATTTAACACCACTAGATTTATTTCTCTGGGGCTATGTCAAAGATAAAGTTTATGCCACCCCAGTCAGAGACGTTTGTGATCTTCGCAAACACATCATAGAGGCTATTGAGAAAATTTCAGATGACATGATCCAACGTACTTGGCAAAAATATGTTCATCAAATTTATATCGTCACAGTGACTGCTAGCTCATACAGAGGTGTGTTGATGTGCATATCAAAATCTTGTTTAGTTATCTTTCATATAAACATTGTAAGTTTCAATCTTCAACCATTTACCCATCACATATATTTGAAAATAGGGACATTTGAGCGATCCATCCTGTATATTGACTTTTATAATAATAATATTATAAATAAGTGAACTTAATTTAAATTTGATTTATTATATTATTTGGGAGAGAAATAATTTTAAACATTCAGTAACACTACTTAAGCCTAGGAACATTAACTAAAAACAGGAATGAGGTGCAGAATGAAATTAAACATAGGCTCAACTCTGGAAATGCATGCTATTATGCATAACAGGGATTCTTGTCATCTCAACTTCTTTGAAAAAAGTTTATTGAAAAATATAATATGATCTACAAAGAGCTATTTTTAATTTGGAAAAAATAAGGGACAAATACAATTTTAAAATTTCAAAGAATAAAATTAAAATTTTAGCATTTGAAGGACATGATACCTTAAGAGCAAAAATAGTAATTGATAATAAAATTTTAGAGCAACTGAACAGTTTTAATTATCTAGGTTTCAATTTATCATATGTTAAAATTGAAGATATTAATGACAAAATAAATAAATTTAATCTAATGTGTGCACTATTAAAAGAACACTTAAAAACACAAGAAAAGAGACAAAAATAAAATTTTATAAAGTAATGGCTGTTCCTGTATTGATGTATGGATCAGAATGTTGGATGATCACTAAAGGACAAGAACAAAGATTGGAAACAGCTAAAATGAGATTTTTAAGAAATATAGCTGGATAAGAAAAGAAATGAAGATATAAGAAAGTAACTAAATATTTTCAAACTTATGGACCGAATAATTAAATATAGGAACGACTGGAAAGAACTTATTGATAGAATGCCAGAAGGAAGATTTCCTAAATTATAAACCGCATGGAAGGAAAAATGTTGGATGCTCACACAGAAGATGGTCTGAACAATTTTAACTATTCTAACTTTCATAAAACTGAAATGAGCCAACAGGCTTAATCCCTGGATGATGATGATAATTGGTTGTACTTCCAGTTATATTATATGGATGTGAAACAGGTCTCTCACTTTAAGGGAAGAGAAAAGAATACATACATTTGAGAAAAAAGTTCTTAGGAAAATTCTTAGCCCATGAGGGACCAGGTGACAGGTGAATAGAGGTAAATACAGTACATAACAATGACCCATATTATCTTTATGGGAATACAGATGTCATAAAAACAGTTAACTATGATTTGAGGGAGATGAATTATACAGGGAATGGTTGGAAAACATTAGCTGAGGATAGGGATGTATGAAGATCTGAGATCCATGGAGCCATGAACCTCTGGATTAGATAGTGCCAGTGAGAGAATTACTTAGTATATAACAGTACCTATTTAAACTACCGGTATAAAAGTTAGTGTAGATTGTCAGTGGCATTCAATCCAGCGTGAGCGTGGCAAATTCTATACACCGATATAATTTTAATACGGACTGAGAATATGATTATTTTTGCATTTAGAATGGCACGAAAGTTATTTGTTTATTGTGTTCTATGCGGTTCTATCGTGTGAAACACTATAATATTCAATGGCATTTCAGATCTTCACATGCAAATCAATACAGACAGGCACAGGCACGATTAGAAATATATAACTATATTTTTTCACAGGGACATATTAATGATATATTGTATTGTATTGTAAGCCTATGTTTTCCCTTTACAGAGATTTAGACGCTCTCCCCCTACAGGCAAGAATTTGAACCAATACTAATTTAGTTACATTTGTTTTCGTATAGTTGTCATTTTGAATGGTCCGTTGTCAGCGTTCTGCCTTGTACTGACATCTAGGAAACCAAGGTAGTACTATAATGGGAAAATTCAGTAAATTTTGCTTACAGGCCTTTTCATTCAGGCTTAAGGATTTTTTACGAGCCTGAAAATCTTCAGACTCGGGACCCATGGCTTAAAGTCCCTCCCGGAGAACTTGCTCCTTGGATTTTTCCATCCTAAAAAATCCATAGACCACGGCTGGGTTTGAACCCGCAACCCTCGAGACCAGAGGCAAGGAGCATAACCACTAGTCCACCGTGGCCGATTGCTGTACTTTTAAAGTACATTAGGTAACATGCATGGAGTTCAAATTCATTAATTGAATATAATAGACATAGGGGACATTGTATGTTTTGTTTACACAGGGGATGACAGGATGGGATTTTTAAATAATCTAAAGCACCAGACACTCCAAATCGTTAGCAGACAACCACTTTCAGAGAATTCAGTACGTGCTAGTTACCGGATTTCAAAATTGATTGCTGAGAAATCATACCAAATCTAAAATATGCTATAGATTAAACAATGACACCCTTGTCTCAATATTACATCTCTCTACGAATACTATTCAGCCTGGCATAGATAAATTAGTGTCAGTGTCCACTATATGCCCTTCAAACTTTTGCACAGATACACGTAAAGTACGTATGAATGGAAGGGATTAGTGCATATGTTTCAGGTTGTAAGGTTGAGCTGCCACTGATTGATACTGCATGTTATGCTGAGATGACAATAACAACAGTGTTGAGTTATATTATTTTTAGTCTGGACATCTTACCTCAATATTAATGTTGATTTGTTCTTGGACATGTTTCAAAACAATTCTGTTTTATCGTCAGCTTTCCCAGACTAGTCTGGGATAAAACAGAATTATTTTGAAACATGTCCAAGAACAAATCAGCATTAATATTGAGGTAAGATGTCCAGACTAAAAATAATATAATTAAAATAACCTCAAAATATAACTTCCTAAAATTAAATATTAACAGTCTTGAGTTCAATGAAAGGTGGAATGAGGAAGATGTCATACTACCCCTCATTCGGCAGCACCCCATGCCTGATCTAGGCGTTATATTCCTTTCCTTGAGTCCTGACGGTTACAGGTTCATAATTGCATGAGAACTATATATAGGATGCAAAATCCAAGTGAAAATTTCTCTGGGATGGATTTAAAGCCATGGATACCAAGACTGTAGATTTTCTATTCATAAAAGAATTTCAAGCCTAGATTAGAGCCTGTTAGAAAAATGTAACTGTCCTTTTTCCTCCCAAGTAATAGTTGACTAGTTGTGTCTTTGAGGCGATAAAATAACACTTGCCACTTTCTGACATCTGTAGAGAAATAAGCATAAGTAAAGTAGGTTTAGTTAAGTACTCCCGCAAGGGAATACACTGTCCAAATGTGGGAATGTCAAGGTATAGACAGACAGGAGAGTAGTAAATTAGTGTTATATAGAAATGAATGCTTGTACTATTTTCATTTAATTTTCATAAATATTCCTTTTATTTTCATTTAAATTTAGGCATCTTATAATTCAGTAAGTCCACCGCTGTGGTCTCGAGGTAGCATGCTGCCTTGTCACGCAGCGGGCCCGGCTTCGATCCCTGGTTGGGGCAGTTTTTCTGGATGAGGTTTTTATCAGGGTTTTTCCTCACCTGTAAGACAAATGTCAGGAAAACTCTAAGGCCCAAACGGTCCCCAAAATCATATGGCCATCATCATCATCATCCCTATCATCATCATCATCATCATCATCATCATCATCCTCCTCCTTCACCGGTGTGGAAAGCAATGGGAAGCTACCACACCTACAATTCCCTAGTAAAGCTGCAAGCATAGCATGAAAATGCTATGATTGCAGTGAAGGACCTGCATTCGGGCAGAATTACTATTGATGGATGGATAATTCAGTAATTTGGGATATTTGAAAATCTTATCATTATAACCATTCGTACCAAAATTGTAGCTATGTAGTTTGTCTGCAGTTGTGATATCTTGTGATTCTGCTGAATGAAAGTATTCATTTAGTTTGATAGTTTAATTTTGCTTGAATTATTTTAATTTGTCAGTGAAATGTTGATATATTTGCATATTACTTTTATGTTGCAGTATTGAAGCATTGCCTGCTGGGTGTAATGACCTAGAAATTCATGGACTAAAAGCATTGGTAAATTTTGTTGATAAGAAACACCTTGTGCTCATAAATGACAAAGAGCTGTTTGAAGAGATGAGAGAATTTGATCGTAACAATTGGTTTTGGAACTTTATGTACCTAAAATTCCTTCGATATGAAAACGTTGTAAATGGAGGATTTGGACATACAAGTGCAGCAGAAATTAATCAAATTATTTTTCTGCTTTTGAATTCAACCAAAGTGCTGGATATTTTGAAGGTGGTACTATTATATGGAGGACAACATTGTAAGCTTTTGATGGCAAGATCTGAATGGAAAGAGCTGCCCTTGGAACATAATATGCGCAAAGAAATGTTTGAACGCTTGGTTATACTCTATTCAGATAAGCCTTTAATTGGAATTGCTGACTTCATGAAAGAAAATTATCCAATTCCAAATTCACATGAGAGCTTATTTAGAATCATTAAAATCTTGATCAAGAACTGTTTTGACTATGAAGTTTTCACCATGCCGAATGTTGTAAGTAATTACTTTGTTTACCTTTTTTTTAAGTTGGCTGCACATGACTAAGGGCCACATGCAAATACATTAGTCTCTACTCAAATTACTTCCAATCACTGGTGAGCTGACTCACCGTGAGCAATTGCTGAGATCGAATTAACGGCCGACTTACCGGTCATGCATGAAAGTTGATGTTTTTGTAATATTGGCAATGAATTACCCAGAATTCTCAGCGATAAAACCACTTCCGTTATTTTTGTCTGGTATAGAGGAACGCATTTACGCTTGCGTCCCGCAAATAATACCATATACAACGACGTCTGCATCGTGCAATATTACGCCGATTCTCCTGTTCTTCCAGTTGAATTCTTTGGTAGACTCTATCAAATTCCTCTTCTCCGCATATACCGAAAACATGATCGAAGTCTTCAATGTCCGACATCTTGGATAAAGCTGCAAAGCTTTCAAACTACATCGGTTACCATCGGTTCCCTTTGGGATTTTCACGATAAGTTTCTATCTTGAGCTATGATCTTAAGTTACCTCGTCAGGTAGCTCACAATTATTATCGCATGAATAGATTTCTGAGTAAGCAAAATGTATTTGGATAAAATTTTCTCAGCAGAGAACGCCTTTTACTGTCTAATGCGTTCAAACATTCGACCCTGAAACTAACTACACACAAGGTTTGCTAAAACATACCAATGTTAGTGATGTCAAAACAAGTGCTTTCATGTGAGAATGAGGGTCAAATCTTTGAACGCATTAGACCGTAAAAGGCGTTCTCTGCTGAGAAAGTTTTATCCTAATACGATTTACTTACTCAGAAATCTATTCATGCGATAATAATTGTTGAAATTCATAAGCTACCTGACGAGGTACCTTAAGATCATAGCTTAAGGGAGAAACTTATTGTGAGAATCCCAAAGGGAACCGATGGTAACCGATGCAGTTTGAAACCTTGCCGCTTTATCCAAGATGTCGGACCTTGAAGACTTCAATCATGTTTTCGGTATACACGGAGAAGAGGAATTTGATAGAGTCTACCAAAGAATTCAACTGGAAGAACAGGAGAATCGGCATAATATTGCACGATGCAGACGTTGTTGTATGCGGTATTATTTGCGGGATGCAAGCATAAATGCGTTCCTGTATAGCAGACGAAAATAACAGAAGTGGTTTTATCGCTGAGAAATCTGGGTAATTTCTTGCCAATATTACGAAAACGACGACTTTCATGCATGACCAGTTTGTGGGTAGCGGTGGGTAGCTAATTTGATCTTTGCACTTGCTCACGGTTAGTCAGCTCACCAGTGATTGGAAGTAATTTGAGTAGAGACTAATGTATTAGGATTACAACAAAGTAAACAGTAGAGATGCCCTATAAACATGGGAATGAAATCAGTAATGGAGAGGAAATCAGCAGTGCACATAATCTAGACCTTTCTGCTTAATTATTACAAAGACAATAAGTAATTCTGTATTTCTAATATTAAAGTTTTGAATTAATAACATATAATATATTCACAAATTAAACATTAGCTCAGGATAGGGATGTATGGAGAGCTTATGTCCGCGCGGCCATGAACCTATGGGTATATTCATAAATATGGAGTAATACTGTAATTATATTATAACATAAATACCTATAAATACTTCTCATACACAACATCTGATTATGTATTTTTGATATTTGAAGAGAAAAATTATACGATCAGACCAGGGCTTGAACCCAGGACCTTTGGCTTTCCGGGCCAATGCTCTACCGACTGAGCTATCTGAGTGAGTTCCAATCTAAATGCAAATTTTTCTCTTATATACATTGTTGATTCCTGCGCACCAAATGGAAGGTTTCATAGCATTTGGTGCATGGGAATTTACAATGTATATAAGAGAAAAATTTGCATTTAAATCGGAACTCGCTCAGATAACTCAGTCGGTAGAGAATTGTCCCAGAAAGCCAATGGTCCTGGATTCGAGCCCCAGTCTGAGCGTATAATTTTTCTCTTCAAATATGATTTATCCATCATTGAGATGTATGAAATCTAATATATAAAAATCAATGTTTGTTTATTTGTTTGTTTGTTGATTTGTTTGTTCATATTCTATGCGTGGCCATACCGTTGATCCGATTTTGATAGGGTTTTTTGCAAAATGTTTAGGAGATTCCCCGGGGTGAACATACGCTATAAGGGAGCTGTAATACTCAACCCCTTCACTCCTAAAAATCACCCTTTGTAACAAAAAATGTGAAATAATGTCCTTATTTTGACGCTTAAATGGCTTAGGCTGCCCTAAACCATAACAAATATACCAAATTAATGTACACAGAATTGAATATCTCAAAAAACTCTACAAAAAAGTCCATGACAGCATATGTTTATCTTTTACGGATAACTCACAATATGGATGATCAGAGACTGGTCAAAAACTCTACAAATGGAAACCTATAGGAGACAGAGCTGTTGGAAGACCGAAGATCAGATGGAGGATGACACAATGAATGATCTAAAGAAAATGAAAGTGACTAATTTGAACATGGCAAGAGACAGATTGGCATGGAGAAGAATTGTTGAGAAGGCCAGAACTTTCACTTTTGAAGTTGTCATGCCTTAAGATGATGATGATGATGATGGATAACTCACAATAACCATTTTTGTCTTTCATTGATTCCATGAAGATCGGGATAAGTAGATTCCCAGCCAAGCATACTCTGCCATACTCTTCATCCAATTGTGATGGGACTTTTTGAAAAAAATGTTTAGGAGATTCCGGGGATGAACATAGGCTATAAGAGAGTTGTAATACTCAAACCCTTCACCCCTAAAAATCACTCTTTGTAGTGAAAAATGTGAAATGTAATCCCTATTTTGACGTTTAATGGCTTACGCTGCCTAAACCATAACAAATACACCAAATTATTGTACACGGAATTGAATATCTCAAAAAACTCAACAAAAAAGTCTATGTTTATCTTTTACGGATAATTCATAATAACCATTTTTGTCTTTCATTGATGCCAAGAAGATCGGGATAAGCTAATTCCCGGGCAAGCATAGCTGCTCAAGGCTGGTGGTAAAGGCACATTACCATTTATTTAGAAGTAGCAGCGCACGCTGGGTATTAGCCAGTGAATAATAAAAACATCATGTATTCTTATTTTCATTTTCGATACCTAGACTTTTATGTCTTAACAAAATTATGATTTTGTATCAAATTTTATATATTTGGGGAATGATTAATTGCAGAAGCATTCAATCGTGATCCAATTATCAGGTTCATGATTTGCAGATTCAAACCTGGTCAGGGTCAATGGATATTTTTAGAGCATAAAAATCCTGCGTCTGTGTACTTTGGAATGGAACTAAAGTTATTGATCCTGTGTTGGAGAGTTACAGCACATGAAACAGAAGTCTCTGAACCGAATTTGTTGACTATTTCATGCCCAAATATTTATTGTTATGATAATGACCTTAGTTGTTAAAGAGCATCAGTACTTTACATTCTTAATTATGTGTATCAATGATAGCTACAGCTGATGGCATAAGTCCATCACATAGTTGTTGTTGTTGTTGTTTTCAAATGCTGGGCCTTGGCAATGAAGCCATTAACGTTCTTGCTCTCCAATATTTCTCTATGGTTTGTAGATGTTCTTCATTCATTTCTTCATCTTTATTGCATAGAGGACAATTTGGATTCATGTAGATTCCTATTTTATATAAATGTTTGGCCAAATAGTCATGTTCTGTAAGCAGTCTAAATTTTGCTACTGTAGTTATACGTGGAATTTCTGGAATAATATCTGGCTTCTTTACTAAAATATTCCATTTTTTGTCTTTGGCTTTATTACATAGGTCTTGGTTTTGTTTGATTTTATATTTGTTTTAATTATTCTTTGTTTTAATTATTCTTTTTATGGTTGTGAAAGGTAAGCTTTTAGTAGTATTCTGAATTAGATTGGAGCCTTTTTTGGCAAGAAAATCAAGTGTCATTTCCAGCAATTCCACAATATGCAGGTATCCATTACAATTGAATTCTTTTCTGTAGTTTTTGAAGTTGTTGAATCATTTTGTAGCACTCTTTAATTTGTATTGACTTCATTTTGTGTGAATTTATTGCATATATTGCTGCCTTAGAATCAGAGAGTATGACAGCATTTTGAAATTTATTTATTCTGTATAGTAATTGTTAGAGTGAAATATGAATAGCCGTTACTTCCACATCAAAATTTGTTGTGTGGTATCCTGCTTGTTGATAAAATGAAAATAATGCACATGTAATTCCTGATCCTGAGTTGTTATCAATATTAGATCCATCTGTGTAGACATGTAACCATTCTTCTGGTGGATATCTCTTATTCACAGCTTCTAACGCTAGAGCTTTTAGTACAGGTGTGGGAGTTTTAGATTTTGTAACTGGTCCATCACATAGTTACAATTGTTGAACTGCTAACTGATGATATTTTATATAAACTACATGTAAGCTTGGTAGTTGTTCATAATGCACATGCAGATCATATATATTGGAGTGTTCCACCAAAATATGAGTTAACAGAGACTGTAGGATATTTCTGTGACAATTTATGGATGAACAACAGGGCAGAATATTTTCAAAATGTTTTTCCTCAGCTTGGCAGAGTGGACACATAGATGAGCGAGTTAAGTTGAACTACAGCAAACTCCCGATTATCCATGTTAATTGGGACCGAGATATGCATGCAAAAAAAAAGAACCAGATAATCCAATTAAGTTGTTGGGCGCCGTGGAAGTTGATAAGAAATATATTTACCCACTTTAACACAACTTAAATTCAACAAATATTAATAAAATGTTATATTAAATGTATTTAGATGTGAGTCGTAATTATCATTATTTTATTTTACTCGTAAATATGAAAAAAAAAGTGGGACTATTTCCTGTTAAGACCACTCTGGTTACGTCAGTTTTTCAAAATGGCCACCATAATCAGCAACAACTACACTGGTGACCACCGATATCCACACTTATAACCAGCGATGGCAAATAATCAGCGATTCCCACACTAGTAACCACCAATATCCACACTTATAACCAGCGATGACAAATAATCACCGATGACCACACTAGTAACCACCGATGACAACACTACTAACCAGCGATAAACCCACTGCCACAGCATATCTGTGGTTTCAATCTGTATCAACAAACTTTCAGTGATAGTGACTCCACAACAGAATTTCCCAAATTATATTGCATTCTCAGAATGTTGATTGGTACCGTTAAGCACGTCAGGGGAGGGGGTTGTGAGTGAAGGTTACTCTATTGTGCTAGTTTCTAAGCGCAGTTCACAGTATCACGTTTAAAAATAAATAATTTTTTCATAACAATACAAAATACAGTATTTTTAAAAATGCAGTAAACAGAGTCATGCCCAGATAATTCGCAAACTGGATAATACGCATACGGATAATCGGGAGTTTGCTGTAATATAGTTTTGTATTATTTACTGTTCTTGTCCATCACTGTGGTCTCAGGGTAGCATCGCTGCCTCGTACACAGCAGGCCTGTATTCAATCCCCAGTCAGGACAAGTTTCCTGGTTCATGGTTTTTTCAGGGTAATATTGGTAGATCCATCAAAAAACATTAAGAAACTTGACAAAAGTTACATTTATGAAGCTATAAGTATGTTTTCTCAAATCTTATTGAAGCAAAAATCTTATTAATATTTAATTTTAGGAAGTGATATTTTGAGGTTATTTTAATTATATTATTTTTGGTCTGATCATCTTACCTCAATATTAATGTTGATTTGTTCTTGAACATGTTTCAAAACAATTCTGTTTTATCATCAGGAATATATCAAATTGAATGAATGGGTTGTGAAAAGATATATATAGGAAAAACAAAAAGAAACCTAAATATTAGAACCAAAGAACACATAAAAAATATTAAAAATGGGGAAATAGAAAAATCTGCAGTTGCTGCTCATGTTTGGTCTGAAAAACGTAATATAAATTCAGACACTAAATTATTAAAACAGTTAGAAAATACAAAAGAGCTGACTATTTGGGAAAAAAAGTATATTCAGAAGAACAAAAACAGAGTTATGAATTTGATATACCGATGGAGCGTGACATTGTTTGGAGGTTCTTTGGCCAACCACAGGATGGAGCTGACATCGAAATCCATGTTATGCAACATAATGCAACATAAATCAAACCAGATGAAAGCAGACTAACAGCTTGTGAGATGAAATTTATGTGCCGAACAGCTGGCTACACCAAATGGGATCGAAAGAAAAATGTAGAAATCCTTCAAGAACTTAATGTGCCAGCAATACTGGACTACATCTCCAGATATCAGCTAAACTGGAAGGAACATGTCTCAAGAATGGCTAGATCCAGGATCCCCAAGGCAATAATGAACTACTGTCCAAATGGGAAATGGTCACTTGGTCGACCTATGAAAAGATGGCATGAAAACTGCTTTCTCAGGCCATAACAGTTCTTCTAGGACTAATACCTGGCAGGATGTTGATGATGATGATGATGATGATCAAACCAGTCTGGACAAGCTGATGATAAAACAGAATTATTTGAAACATGTTTAAAAACAAATCAACATTAATATTGAGGTAAGATGATCAGACCAAAAATAATATAATAAATATCTTATTACTCACTAAAATTTGCAATCTTAACTTTGAAGAAGTAATTCTTTTCCCATGTTGTGGTGACATCTTGAAGCAGCTAACTCTCTTCATGCCCGATGTTGTAGTAACATTTTGAAGAATTGGTGTCCCAAAAAGAATTACTGGTTCAGGTTGGGTTTAATTTTCAGTAGAGCCGGATTCTCTTCTCAAGGTCGAAAGTTGGTACACAGGATAGGAAAACACTTTAAAAATCACTAATAACTGATTCTTGTAGAAATAATTGTAAATTTATTTACTACTTAATTTCCCAGCAGATCAAGTAAATATAGGTGGTATTATTCTTCACCGTCAATTAAAATTAAAGTATTTTCTTTTCTTGAATCAACTATTCTTCTTGTATTAAATATGACATTTTATCAGGAGAGCTCTTATTGCTTCTATGTTTGTTGAAAGTTGTATGCAGAATGATAAGTGTAATTCTTTTATAAAATTAAAGAACATTATTACATCACATGATGTTAGGGTTAAATTTGATTTGTTAAATCAAAAAGTCAATTTTTTTTAACATCCAATCAGAATTTAGTATCCTTTTATTTAAAAATATGTAGTAAAGCTTCTTCTTCTTCTTAAACTTAATTTGTAGGATTTTCATCCTGTTTATTTCCAAAATCACTCCTCGGAGGAAGTCGTACTGGATGTACATTCACTGTCTATCCATCTCTTGGCAGGTCTTCCTCTTGTTCTTCTCCCGTCCATTGGTCTATCTTCTTTAGCTCTTTTTGCAAGCCGGTTTTCTTCCATTCTTTCTATATGACCCTTCCGGATGGGGTTCATTAGTCCTGCAAGACAACCCATCTAGGAGAGACAACTCCGAAATAAAACGGGGCAGGCTGAGCTCTGGAGCTGGGTGAAGGCGATCAGCCTAGGGAGGAAACCCCAAATAATAAACCCGCCATGAAAACGGGCTAGCAACCCACTTCAAGGTGTATCTTATACATTGCTCGCAGTCCCAAGGATCAAGCCTCGGATCAAAGACGGAAACAAAATACGACAAATGTAGTAAAGCAGATGTTCATATTACAGTTATAACTGAAAGCTATATAATTTTGACAACAATGACTTAAAACAATTTTTAAAAGCATTATTTAGAAAGACTGTTATGTAGTACAATTTCTTTAATTGTTACTGAGACATTTTTATTCAACAATGAATTATTTAGATGTTTTTCTTTATTTAAGTTATATTTAAATATTAAAAGAATTTTAAAGTATAAAATTATTAACTTTAACTTCCATATGTATTATGATATTAAAATCCTGCTATAACTTTTAACACAAAAATAGTCTCCCTAATTGTCTTCCATCATTTGAATTTTCAGCAAGTATTTGCTATTTGATAATATGTTCAGTAATGAAATTATGATTATTTGTTTTCATTACAGTCGCCCTACTTCATTGGATTGTACATGCAAAAACATGATGCAGCAGTAGCCATAAAGTGGTATCAGCTGTGTAGCATGAAAACAGTGAACTTTGATTGTGATATACGTTTGATTCGCCAGAAGTTGAAACTCAGATACATCTCATGTCCCTATGATGACTATCTGCATATGCTGTCAAAATATCAAAGGAATGATCACAGAATGACAGTTCTGCTTAATTTGGGATATCACAGCTATTTTGATTTTCATAATCCTGTTCTCACTTTCTCCTACTGGTCACAAGCTGTGAATATTGATAACTCAAGTCCAATGTTGCAGGTATTTATATAGAGACAGATCATTCGTAATTAGAATTGTATCAAACATATGGGATATTCTAATTTTTTTTATATTTTGGCATAAACATGCATAATTATTTCTTGTTCCTCCATTCATATTTTCCTATACTTCCTTTACATCAATATCTAGTTTCATTAAGTTATGTAAGTAGGAAATAACACTATGTAAAAAGTAAAGTGATCCCACAACAGACCCGGAGGCCCTTGGGGTAGTAGGAGGTTAAGGCTCCCACTTTTTCTAGACAATCGGCACTTTTATGTCAGCCGGGTTGTCAGCCCTGCATGACGGCCGCCTTTACCCCAGAACAAGCATCTGGTACTCATTTCCATTAGAGGCTTAGTCGACCCCAGGGCCATAGTGCCGCCAGAGGGTTTGGGTCAGTTTAAAAATCCTGACCCCAACGGGACTTGAACCCTCGACCCTCCGGCTTGTAGCTCAGTGCCTTAACCACTACGCTACGGCGTGCCCTCAAATAACACTGAGGTTTATGTATTCACGTAGACTTTCGCTGCCAGAGTTGCTATGATGATCTTGATGAAGATCACTATGAGGTTTATTTTAATTTTGTTGAGTTGTTTCTTGACTCACCTCATACTTCATATAAAGTTTTTAATTTTTCCAATAGCTTCTCCACATTCTTTTCTGATTATTGTTTGTTCTTCTTAATTCATGTCATCAATAGCAATTTCAACATCAGCTGTTTAATCTTCTAAATTGTTAGAGTAACTAATGCATGTTTTCAATCCGTTGTCCAAAATAGATATTTCCTCTTTTGTAAAGTTTTCCGATGATAGGTTAATTACATTCTTCTCAGTTTCTTTATCCCCCCCTAAGAAGTTTGAGGTGAGTCAAGAAACAACTCAACAAAATCTAGTTTCATGTCCAAGTGCTAGAGGTCAAGGTTTGGAAAATACCACCACCTATCTAGGTCAGTCCATGTCTCCTCTTCCATTACTTACTTACTTACTCACTGACACTATCGAACCTGTAGGTTCATGGCCGCGCGGACATAAGCTCTCCATATATCCCTATCCTGAGCTAATGCTTTCTAATCATTCCCTGTGTAATCTACTTCCCTCAAATCATAGTTAATGTTCTCCCACCTCATATTCTTGGTCTACCAACTGGGTGTTTTCCCTCTGGCTTTCCTACAAGAAGCTTCCATGCACATCTTTCATTCCCCATATGTGCAACATGTCCTGTCCATTGCAGTCCTCTTCCATTACTAATATGACATATTCAACTCATCTTTTCTCAAAATTCTTATCAATTTGTTCTTCCCATTTATATCTCAGACAACCTCTTGGTCTCTTCCCTCCTGATCTAAATTCTAGTGCTACTCTTGGCATCCTTCCAATTTTCATTCTTTAACATGGCCATACTATGTTAATCTACTATTCTTCATTTCATCTTATACCTTATTCAACGTCAAAATTTATCTTCTGTGTTCTATGTTTTCTGGTTTTCATATCAATGCTACTTCAAAATTTCATCCCAGTTCCTTGATTTCAGCTTAACTCCTTGTTTGTTCATGTTTTGGCTCCATAAATTAATATGAGTTTAAATATGTTTTCTACATTTTTTTTAATTCTCTGGTTATATCATAATTCCACAAAAGGCTTTAAAGAATTTGTTGCAACTTTGTATTATTTTGCTCATTTCTTTTGAATTTTTCCCCATCTGTATCTCAGCCAACCTCTTTGTCTCTGCCCTCTTGATCCAAATTACAACGCTTTCCTTGGTATCCTTTGAGTATTCATTCTTTTATGTGGCCATACCATCTTACTCTACTCTTCTACATTAATACCACTTCCTAAATAAACAAAATCTTTGACTTGTTTAAAATAGTGTACTCTGAATTTTAACTTTGTTTCTACTGATTTTTTCTTGTTATTTTCAGTACTATAATCTGTTCCTCTTTGATTTGTTAACCATATTTAAAAGGTATCCTATTTTGTTAATCTCTTTTTTTTTTCTATCATATTTTTGATAGTATCTCAAATTATAATATCATCTATATATTTTAGAATTTTCACATCTGATGTTATACAGTGAGATCAGTTTAGGAGCGGAAGGCAGACTTGGGGTTTGTGCTGTGCGATAATGAAGGCTTATACATGCAGGCACGGTACCTGAAATCTGCACTGACTCAGCAGTTTATGAGTTCACGGCCACAGTCAGATAGTGTACCTTGAGTAGATAATGTGCTTGATCGCTTTTCCTTGTGAACTGAATGATGTGTGTATAATGTAAACTAAATGACGTGTGTATGTGTGTAAACTGTCTAATGGCCAATAATTTTTCTACTGAACAACGTGTATTTATTTATGAACAATATTTATTAACTCAGTCTGCCAGCGAAGTACGATGATGTTTTCAAACATGATTCCCGGGTATAAAAATTCCATCATGTTCAACAGTCCATAATATGAACAACAAATTTTATAAAGAGTTGTCGAAAATGTGTGGACAATGAAGGTGAACAGTTCCAACACCTGCTTCAATAAAGTTGGTAAGTACGACAATTTGTAAAATAGTTACGAAAATGTGTGTGGTTGTATCACCACAATCCTACGCTGTCCGTTCCCCGCCGTGAGTGCGTCAGCAGTGTATAGTGAAATCCCCGCATCTGCCTTCCACTACTAAACTGATCTCACTGTACTTTCTCCTATAATTTTATTTCTTATTTTATTCATTACCACATTAAGAGAATGTGTGACAAGACACTCTCCTAGAATAATCCTATCTTTGGTTCGCACCATTCTGTTATTACATAGGATGTTCTCACACAGCTTTTTTATTTTAGTATATCTATATTACACTGCTCAAAAAAATTAGGGGATATTGTAGAATAACCTATTAAGACTATGTTTTTTGGAATAGTATTAGATGCAATCACTTTCTATTATTCCAAGATAATGTAAATAAGAGTTTGAAGTTGTTACGTAACCTCGGTACCACACTAGAAGGCAGTGTCTGTACTGTTGATGTGAAAGGGTGGTGTGGGGGTGAATGTTTTGTTGCTGTTTTTAAATCCAGTCCAGTTTTCAGTTAGTGAATGACTTGCCTTAGGGACAGTGATGCCTCGACAATGTGATTTACCTGAACCAATGGCTTGGAGGGCCATAGGAAGGATGGAAGCTGGACAGACACCACAAGAGGTGGCACAAGCCATTGGGGTGTCTCAAAGCATGATTTCCAGTCTTTGGAATCATTTTCAAACAACATACTGTTCACAGAAGAGCCGGACAAGGTCGACCAAGGGCAACAACAGCAAGGGATGACCGTTACCTCTTGTTAACAGCCCGTCGGAATAGACAGCAGAATGCAACTCAACTGCGAAATACACTTCAAACAGCAACAGGACGCAGGGTGTCAACTCAAACTGTCCGTAATCGACTGCATGGAAGTGGTCTCTATGCCCGTAGGCCCATGGTGTGTACCAGGTTAACTCTACAACACCATAGAGATCGCAGAAACTGGGCGGAGGACATCGTGGGTGGAGGCATGCTGAATGGAGATCAGTTCTTTTTCCTGATGAGTCGCGATTCAACATGGAATGCGATAGTCGGCGTGTATTCATCTGGAGAGAAAAAGGGACACGAAACAATCCAGCTTTTGTACGTGAAAGATCCCCATATGGTGGCGGTGGATTGATGGTGTAGGCAGGAGTCAGTAGTGGTGGACGTACGGACCTCTACGTTATCCAAGGTGGTACTTTGACTGTGGTAAAGTATAGAGATGAGATTCTCCAACCTTTTGTTGTGCCTTATGCTGATGCCATAGGTGATTCTTTTCTTTTTATGGATGATAATGCACGACCCCACAGAACTGGCTTGGTGGACGACATGCTGGAAGTGGAGGGTATCGAGCGTATGCAATGGCCAGCTTCCTCCCCGGACTTAAATCTGATAGAGCATGTGTGGGGCGCATTAGGCAGGTGCATTGCAGGCAGACCAGCACCTCCCACAACTGTTCCAGAGCTGCACATTGCTCTTATGGAAGAGTGGCCACGTATCCCCCAAGAACTCATTGCTAACCTCATTGAATCAATGCCATACAGTGCTGGCCATTCGAGGAGACCATACACCATACTAAAGAAACATTTTCACCCATGTTAATGTTGTTTTGTTTGTTTGCCATATTCCTTATCAGGATCTTTGTGACATCTGGTGTGGTACAGAGGTTACGTAATGACTTCAAACTCTTGTTGACATTCTTTTGGAGTAATAGAAAGTGATTGCATCTAATACTGTTCCTGAAAACATAGTCTTAATAGGTTATTCTACAATATCCCCTAATTTTTTTGAGCAGTGTATTTTCTCTCTTATGCCTCATGAAACTTCAAATTTTTTAAATGATGTCCAGATGTTTTCTCTGATTACTGAATTGTATGCATTCTCCAAATCTGTAAATCTTATTATTATATCTCTACAAAATTTCCCATTTTTATTGGTGCTAGTGGTATATCTAATATGAATGGAAATTTTTAGCAAAAAACTTGGTATGAAAATTTTTTTTTCCTTTTCATATTTTTTTTATTTTTTAATTTATCAAATTTCTCAAATAGGATCTGCTAAAAATGACAAAGTATATATGTCAATAGAGAAGGAACACAATAAAAAATAATTGGTAGCATAGAGACAAAACATAAAGTGATTAGATTGTACAATAGACATAGCATAAAATGGAACTAGAGTGTAGGTAAAAGAGTAATTCTGAATGAAGAGAAAATAATTAATCAGAACATAGAAAATTACCATTTACATGATTTCATAAGATGGAGATAGAGCTAGTATTCCACATATGTGTAAGATATATACTAAATTAATATAAAATTATGGAATATTCACCTGAAAGGTCCGTCTCCTCAACTTAATTAATCATTTAACTATAGCGCTTTCGGGACTTGTCCCATCATCGGCAGGATTCAAAACTGGTTTTGAATCCTGCCGATGATGGGACAAGTCCCGAAAGCGCTATAGTTAAATGATTAATTAAGTTGAGGAGACGGACCTTTCAGGTGAATATTCCATAATTTTATATTAATTTTGAATAATACCTCAACGGAACACATCATGAATCTTATAAAAGAGATGTATACTAATACAACTAAACAAGAAAATGGAAATTAACAAAAGATACTTTATATAACTAATTTTCGTTTTAAACATATATTTGAAATTCTTCTGCGTAGTCCTGTTGGTGAATTGGCAGCTTGGAATTTGGAAATTTCAAAATTTTAATATCTTACTAGCGTACCTGGCAGATGTTATCCTGCCCAAACATTCAATTCTCGTGTCATGGGCGGACGATAAAAATATGTTACTTTTTTTACCATAAAATTCAGAAATTAGGACATAATTAGATATTATTAAATAAGTTCGCAAGAAAACCACTTACAGCCTTCTGTTGTGGCTCAAGAAGTGTGAATGATGACGTCACACAGTCATGAACATTAGAATTGCACCCTCCTTTGCAGATAAGTTAAGAACCGTCATATAACAATTATATTAGAGTGAAAAAAAAAGATAAATTGATGAGAGTGAGTCAAAACAGTTTTTTTTTTTTCCCCCAGCTAGATTTCATTTCTGACCCATACTGACTGACATTCCATAAGAAAAATTTCTTCCCCCATAGAGACTCGAACCAGCATAAGTCCCAAAGTTCTGCGCCAAGACTTCTTGCCTTAACCACTCGGCTATGGCACAAGACTCTTGGTATCAATGAAAGACAAAAATGGTTATTGTGAGTTATCCGTAAGAGATAAGGGATTCTTGGTATCAATGAAAGATAAAAATGATTTTTGTGAGTTATCCGTCTGTCGTGGACTTTTCTGTAGGGCTTTTTGAGATATTCAATTCTGTGTACATTAATTTTGTGTATTTCTTATGGTTCAGGCAGCATAAGCCATTTAAGCGTCCAAAGAGCTACTTTTTTCACGTTTTCCACTACAAAGAGCAATTTTTAAGGGTGTAGGAGTTGAGTATCACAACTCTCTTATAGCCTATGTTCATCCCGGGAATCTCCTGAACATTTTGCAAAACCCTCATCACAATCAGATCAACAATATGGCCACACATAAAGTACAAACAAACAAAAAAATATACAAACAAACAAACATTAATTTTATATATAAGATTAAAAATAATATATAACTAGTAATATTTAAAAATTAGTTTTATAATAGTAATTTTTAAATAAATATGTGACTACCTTATGAAATAAATATAAATTTCAACTTTTGAAAAATAAAAATTTTTAATTCTGGCCTAGAGAAAAAAACACCTTTCAAGATTCATGGAAATTCTATATTTTTGAAGAACATTATGGGGCCTCGTAATTATTGTGTAGTCATATGTTAGAAAACCAAGTTCATGGGAAACTGTGACTAAATACTAACATGCATATAAGAGTGAAATTATTAATGGCATTTAAAAGCAATGTGAGGTCATATACGTAACCCACTAAAACAATTTCCTGCATCTCTCTATCTGGGATTAAAAAGATATCCCTGTAAAAATTACTAGTTATAATAAAAGTTTAGGAATTATTAATCAAGTTATGAAACCATCCCTTGTACAAAAAAACACCAGATTACGTTTATATAACACTTTGGCTAGACCAGTCTTGAGCTATGGTAGTTAAGCATGGACACTAAAAAAACAACATGAAAGCAGAATAATGGCTTGTGAAATGAGATTCATGCACAGAACAGCGGGTTACACCAGATGGGATCGGAAAAGGAACACCGATATCTTAAAAGAATTGAAGACTACGCCAATTTTGGAATATATTAAACAGTACCAACTAAATTGGAAACACCATCTTGAAAGAATGAGTTCAAATCGGATCCCCAAAGCTGTTTATAATTATATACCAAGAGGACAAAGATCACTGGGCCGTCCTATGAAATGCTGGAGGGAAAATTTTCTATAGGATCGTAACAGGCCCTGGCCTAATACTTGGAAGGAAGAAGAAGAAGTACAATTTCCTGCAATGTGTTTGCAGAGCCCTTCAATAAATGCTGAACATTCAAAGAACATTTAAAAAGAATTCGTTAACATTTCCTTTCCCACCATGACATTGTCATGTGTGAATTCCCTCATCTAACGTTTCTGCCACATTGTTCAGGTGGTAGCATATCTGAGTAGCAGCTCTGGGTTTGGGTGAGAAATTTTAAATGTTAAATGATCAATCTTGGAACTAGAAGATGTGTTTGGTGTATATTTTCTAAGCAATAGATTGTGCATCTAAGTCAAACTCCAAATTACTCCACATTTCATATTTAGAGAAGGCATGTGGTATTGTTCATAGTGATGTCCCCAAGTGGGGCAAGGGTAGTCTCTTGCTTGAGTTACTTAACCAAGCTGATATAGTTATGTTTATGGTGAAATTAAATGTTTCTTACCTCTCCTCATATAAATTTTCTAAGTACATTGCGATTTCGAGACTACAATGGTCTCATCTTCAGCACTTTCTTGGCGACTGATGTTATGTTGATTGGAAGAAACTCTTCTTCTTCCCTCTGTTGGTGGACCGATGAACCTCTGGATCAGGTCAAAATTTGTGGGAATTTCAAAGTTCATAAGTTTTCCTTTGTTTTTCTGAATGTGGATCTTTTCCCAAACCGTGAGTTCCTTTTGTTTGTCTATTTGTTTAATTAGACTGGCTTTTGATTCAATTAAATGTTTTTTGGACCAAGCATGAGCAGCTACTGCTGACTTTTCCACTTCTCCATTTTTTATGTTTCTAAGATATTCTTTCACCCTTGTTTTCAAATTTCTTTTCATTTTTCCAATATAAATTTTGTCACAATTCCTGCATTTGATCTGATAAATTCCTAATTTGTTTTCATTTTCAATTCTTTCATTTTTATTGGTTTTAATTATCCTATTAAGGCTGTATTCATTCTTTGGTGCTAATCAGAGATTCATCGGTCCACCAACAGAGGGAGGAAGAAGAGTTTCATCCGATCGACATAATATCAGTCGCCAAGAAAGTGCTGAAGATCTGACCATTGTGGTCTCGAAATCGCGATCTACTTACAAAATTTATATGAGGAGAGGTAAAAAACATTTAATTTCACCATAAATTAAACCTCATAGTGATTAATTCTTATAAAAGTTAAATATAGTTATGCTTATTTCCCTACAGATGTTAGTGAATGATAACTGATTACCTCATTACTTACAGTGACACTTATTAGCCAATTTCTTAGTACTTGGATGGGAAAAGGCGATTCAATTTACTTGGTTCTAATTTAGGTTTGTGGTTCTTTTACAAGCCAGAAAATCTTCAGACTCATGACTCACAGTTTAAAAACCCTCGCAGAGGACTTGTCCCTTGAATTTTTCCATCTTAAAATTCCATCTAACCTGGTTAGGTTCGAAACCACAATCCCAGAGACTACAGACAAGGAACATAACCTCTGGACCAATGAGGCTGATAAAAATTTTCAATACTGTTGAACTTTTATATAATAAATTTGGGAATTTTTAACATTATGAGGTTCAATTCATTTTTTTTGTAAGCCCATGTTTCCCTTTACAGAGATTTAGGCGCTCTCCCCCTACAGGAAAGAATTTGAACCATACTAATTTAGTTACACTTGTTTTCATATAGATGTCATTTTTGAGTGGTCCATGGTCAGCGTCCACCTTATACTGACATCTAGGAAACCAAGGTAGTACTAGGACGGGAAAATTTGGTAAATTTTGCTTAGAGGCCTTTTCATTCAGGCTTAAGGATTTTTTACGAGCCTGAAAATCTTCACACTCGGGACCCATGGCTTAAATTCCCTCCCAGAGGACTTGCTCCTTGGATTTTTTTTACCTAAAAAATCCATCGACACCGGCCGGGTTTGAACCTGCGACTCTCGGGACCAGAGGCAAGGAGCATAACCACTAGTCCACCATGGCCGATGGTTCAATTCATAAGAATTAAATGAATTGTGATTTCTTCTTACCTCATACTTCTGTTTTTTTAAACATAGCACTGCAGTATCAGCAACCATTATCACCATCTTCAGCTGTTTTCACGACTGTCAATTTTTTTCTTTTGCCAGCAATTAGCCAAACTGCCATCTGGTGCAAAAGAAAAAATTGACAGTCATGAAAACAGCTGACGATGTTGACAATGGTTGCTGATACTGCAGTGCTGTGTTTAAAAAACATAGAAGTATGAGGTAAGAAGAAATCACGATTCATTTAACTATTGAACTTTTATAGGAAAAAGTCACTATGAGGTTTACTTTAAATCTTAAATTTCAATACTAATTTTAATAGCTGACTCTAGCAGGCCCTATATACCAGGAAAACATATGCAGATGCCAGACCCAATCGACAAAAAATGTCACACACAGCTCTATGTGTATTTGATAGTTTATTATATCTTATTCCTCCAAATATTTGTATCTTGTGTATCTTCTTTTGATAGACCACAATTTAGCATAAAATATTTAGCATTGCTCCCCACCAATTATTCTTTGGCTTATCATGTCCTCGTTTTATTCATTTCCTAGGATTATTTCTCCATGCATGTCCATATCTTCATGTTCTCCTTTTTTCTGTTGTCTTTAAAAACTGTGAACAAAAATTAGCAGAAAGAATTATATCATGTTCTCTATGATATGTGGAATTTTTGTTTACCTTTAAAAAAAATGTTTTGTCATGATTTGTATTCCAACCATTTTGTTGTAAAATACAATTTTTTTAAACATTATAAATGCTTAAAATTCATCGGAGAACATATTGTTTATGGCTGAAGATGAACATGACTGTGTTTGAAATCGCGATATCATGGAAGCATGAATCCTATGAGGTGAGTTGTTTAAACAATATGTTCTCCAATGAATTTTAATGATTATACCTCATAATGTTTACTTCCCAGCATTAATTTAATATTATAAATGCTGTTGATTTAAAAAACAAATTGAAGAGAAAGAAGCAAAGGTGAATATGTCACGTTCTATGGGACATTTGGACTTTATGGTTACCTTTAAAAAAGTGTTTTGCATGATTTGTATTCTAATTCTTTTGTTAAAAATTTCAGTTTTTTCAAATATCATAAAGTATAAATATCGATAATAACATCCTTCGTTATTTGTAAGCATAATTTAAAATAAATTTAATTCCCAAATTTATTATATTAAAAAAAAACAAATTTAATGTTTACCTCTCCCTAATCTAGATACAAGTGTTAAATTTAAATTTAGTTTATTAATGGTGGTGGAATGTAGTACAAAATATTGACTTCTTTATATTAAATATTATTAGAGTTTGTTTATAATTTGTTTCAGAACTTCAAACCAATATTTCGCTCTCCAAATGAGGGATCAACTGGATGTGTGTACAATATTTGCAAAATTGTCAGCACTTACTGTACAATAGTGGATTGCTGTTTAAGTGTCAACATAAATAAATACAGAAAAATGTAATGTATATTTTTAATTTGTTGTTTTTAAACATTAGTAGTGGTTGATTTCTATAAAAAATTAAATACAGGGATGTTATTTTTCTCAGTAACAGAAAATGGCAACAGCTTTACCACTTCTTTCATTTCCCAACTGCTTGCGAAGCAGGCTGCCATGTGTCTGCAGTCATGTACATTGCTTTCATTGATATTCTTAAAATACTTTTTTATGGTACCTTGCTAATGACAGATGTTGAAAATGTACTCCACTTGCAGCAAACATGTTTCACGTCTTATTATGAAAGTTCTACAAACACACTCAAGTTCTCCAGTGTCAGTTAATAATTATTCAGTTTGTATATTAGTTTTAACCTTTAGCTTATGGGATTTTTAAATGCCCATTACTACCCAGTCACTGGAATTTAAATGACTTCCATCCATAGTACTCGTAATTCTGCCCGAAGGCAGGTCCTTCACTACAGTCATAGCATTTGCATGCTATGCTTGCAGTTTTACTAGGGAATTGTAGGTATGGTAGCTTCCCATTGCTTTCCACACCAGTGAAGGATGATAAGGATGATGATGATGATGATGGCCATATGATTTTGGGGACCGTTTGGGCCTTAAAGTTTTCCTGACATTTGTCTTACAGATGAGGAAAAGCCCCGATAAAAACCTCACCCAGAAAAACTGCCCCGACCAGGGATCGAACCTGGGCCTGCTGCATGACAAGGCAGCATGCTACCTTGAGACCACAGCGGTGGCTTAAATGACTTGATACCCTTATTTTACAAGGTTGTGAATAAAAATTTACAACCCAAATGGTTAGATTTATCTGCCTTTCGGCTGTAGAGGGGGTATACCTGCCATTACATGTATCTGACATTCATCCTTTAAAGGTTAAGTTCGTTCAACCTGTGTGATTTATTTCTGTACACCTTATCTTCTAGTGCCGAAGTTCATTGGTTCCTGTGCATGTAATCAGTTGAAGTCTTTCTTTTATAGTGGGAAGACAGTTTTTTGTGTGCTGCATGAACTGAAGTGCAATATTATTGATGTATCCATTATTGTTTTCTATTACTAAAATTGGCTCAATTTCAGAATAGGTTACTACTCTATGCTTTTCCATACAATTTCCATAATATGCTTTTCACAATGTGCCATTCTAATAAATAGAACCTAATTAATGGAAATGTAGATTGGTTATGGAGGGGCAGTTCATTGCCTGCTCAATCTCTTGATCTTACCCCATTTCTTTCTTCTGTGGAGAGTTATCATTATTATTATTTTTTTATTTATTTTAACATTTTTAACAAAAGAAGAAAAGGATGTAAATGCAAAAATATCTAAATTTTTAAGAATTTTAGGGTTAATAAATTCTATCTTCAAGCCACAGTTAGTCCAAAAGCATTCAAGACTGAAAGTGTATAAACACTGGCTCTTCCAACTTTTTTGTATGGTAGCGAAGTATGGACGTTGAAACAGAAGGATATACAGAGACTTAGATCTGCTGAAATGAGATATCTTCGGAGGACTGCAGGATACACACTACTAGATAAAAAAAAAATGAAGACATCTTAGAAGAATTACACATGGAATCTTTAGAAAACAAAATTTCTGATTATAAGTCAAGATGGATACAACATGTTCATCGAATGGAAGATCACAGAATACCCAAACTAATGTTAAGATATCAACCTGCAGGAAGAAGAAGACCAGGACGTCCACTCAAAAAGACTTCTGGATGGTGTTTCTCTTGAGGCCGAAACAGGTCAACAAATGGCCTAAATTCGTGAATGTACTATGATGATGATGATGATAACATCCATTAGAGCATCATAGATGCTTTAGGACGTGTCCAGATTATAAACAGCAATATAAAATATAACACATACATACATAAATACATAATAAAACTAATTTACATTGCAATTAAAATACACCATAATACATCATAATATCAATAAAGATTAATAAAGATATTGTCTGTCGAGATATTCCGACAACTCCAGAGAATACGCAGGAAAGTATTATGCATGCTTGTAATTCCATTCAACTGGTAACAGTGGAGAAATCAATCTCCTCGTTTATTTGGCAATTTTACATGTGTATCAATGAAAATGGTCACCAGTTTGAGCACTTAATGTGAATCAAGTTTTTTTTTTTTAAATCTGGTATCATCTTACCTCAATTTAATGTTGATATGTTCTTGAATGTGTTTCAACATTAAATTGAGGTAAGATGATACCAGAAAAAAAAACTTGATTAAAAGAACCTCAAAATATTACTTCCTAAAATATCCATTAATCCCATTTATGTTTCCATTAACAAGGTTCTGTTTATTTGAATGACACATTATGATACATTTTTGAACAGGTCTTGGGAAGGCTTAATTAATGCATCAAAGAAAAAATATACAGTGCCATTGAAGAAAACAAAATTTGTATTCATATCTTGTTAATGTCCACCGCTGTGGTCCTGAAGTAGCGTACTGCCTTGTCACGCAGCGGGCCCGGGTTCGATCCCCAGTCAGAGCAGTTTTTCTGGGTGAGGTTTTTATCAGGGTTTTTCCTCACCTGTAAGACAAATGTCAGGAAAACTTTAAGGCACAAACGGTCCCCAAAATCATATGTCTATCGTCATCATTCTTATCATTATCATCCTTCACCGGTGTGGAAAGCAACGGGAAGCTACCACACCTACAATTCCCTAGTAAAGCTGCAAGCATAGCATGAAAATGGTAAGATTGCAGTGAAGGACCTGCCTTCGGGCAGAATTACTATTAAAAAAAATTTTGTTAATGAATGATGCTACAAAGTTCACTAACCATCAGTATTATTTCCTCTTCAATATTGGACAATTTTGTATAAAACAATTTTTCATTTTGCACTTTTGTACAAAAATATTTTGGATGGTCAAAATAAATGGGACAACCTGTATAAATATCTAATTCATTCAACAACACCATGTAAATATCAGCTCATTGTTTTGAACTATTTTCAGGCTCATCAGTGTATCGTCCCTTAGTCATTAAGAATACATCCAGAAATGTTGTCATCCTGTAAACTGTTATTGCCAAACTTCAAAATTCCTGCATATAATGCATTTCATGACTCTCCTTTGACATTTTCAAAGTACTTTTTGAGATATTTGCAGCCCATACAATATGCTTTTTTAGGTTTCTGACTCCTTGATTGGTTTGATATGCTTTACCACTGTCTGCAGCTTTTTTTTTTGTACATTTCTTTTTTTGTTTCATATAGTTATCTATGACAGTAGTGTTGTTTTCATCACCTGAAGCAGACATTTATTTCCTCACTTGCATCTGACATTCTGAAACTAGTAGTTGCCAAAAAAGCTGAAGAAATTTTTTTTATGTATGATGACTCTGAATTATCATATATAAGTTAATTTGGTTGGACTATTATGGGAATAGGGATGAGTTTTGGTATATAAAATACAATTAACACTTTTTAGGAATTAATGCTATAAGGTATTATTTATTCAAGTAAAATCGTATCACCTCACCTTATATTCTTCTTAGACTAGTTTCGAAACTTCTTCGGTTCCATCACCATAATAATGGTCATGAAAATACTGGTGATGGAACCAAAGAAGGTTTTGAAACTAGTCTAAGAAGAAGAATATGAGGAGAGGTGATAAAATTTTACTTAACCCTAGAACACAAACTTTGTTCAATATGCTTTGTTCACAAACACTCATAATTTTTATGACAGCCCATTATTTAATAACAATATAATTTTAAAAATATGTCAAATTACACATCAAGTGCTAACATGTTTAACCTTTTGACTGCCGAGTTTCCCTTTTGTCAGCTGGGCTGTGGGTGCCAGGTTTTTTAAATGTAAAGTACTAGGCCATACTATATAATATAAACCTATATAAAGTATAATTTACTGTCTACATGCCCTGCTAATTTGAATTTAAACTCACTATTATACATTTATTTGAAGGTTAGACAGTGTTGCTTCCACTTTTAAAGATCCCAGGTTCGAAATCAGCACGGTGTCTTCATTGAAATTTGTTATCACTATCACTAAAACATTTATCCTATTGAATAATTTTGATGACATTATCACTAAACACTTATAATATTAAACATTTTTTATGGTCCTGGGTTCGAATCAATTCCATTCAAACATTTGTTTTATGCCACGTGTTTCGTCTGGCGTGACACGCCCACCACTGTCACTCACACCCTGTTCATTTAGGTCTACATCACTTGCTTTACTATTTACAGGCTTAGATTGTAATAATATTCTCTTAGAAACAGGACTACTTTCACATTCATCAAATGAATAATCATTTGATGAACTGTTACTGTCACTTTCATCATCTGATAAAACTTACACAATAAACTCGCGTATTGTATTTTCGTCAACTTCGAGACATGAATCACTGTGTTTCACAGTACGACCTACCCCTTGGCCAGGTATCTTTTCAACTAAAAATTAAATAAATAAAGAGAAAATCTTGAAATTGTAATATTCTATAGCCAAAAAAAAAACCCTTGAAATGTGAAATGTACACCCTCCTTTAGAAAACCCATTTATAGCTCGCGCAATGGATTTAGAGGAATGTCCTTGAAGGTCAGTCCAGTTGGTGAAGCTATCCAGACTGCTGAGCTGTGAGCTGCCTCTTACAAAAACGCGTATAGTCCAGAGTGAATTATAGTGGAAACAGACGTGTAGATTTTATATTTTAAACCGTATTTTTTATATATAATAATTTGTACCTTTGCTGCCAGTAGTTTTAAAATTATAGTGTAGTGTGAATGTGTATTTAGTTAATTAGTGAACAATTTTGATTTTTTTTTAAATTTACACAATGCCTCCTATGATTTCAAAATTACAAGGAAAAACTCTTCACAGTCAGAGTCGGGAAATTATTGTGAATGTTCACGACTACATGAAAGAGGAAGCAAAAGAAAAGGAGCGATTTTCACCCGTGTATTATAAACAAGTGAAGAAAATTCAAGAAAGAGTTTCTAAAGCCACAGGTGTGTCGCGCAGTTCTGTTCACAGAATTTTACAAGAAAGAAGAAAACATGAAGAGGAAGGATCTTCTTTTGGCACCCCTGGAAAGAAACACGATGTCCCAAAAAGAATAACTGACATTGATGACTGATAAATGTGTAATTCGGCGCACTATATATAATTTTTACGAAGAAGAAAAGACTGCACCAACAATTACAAAATTATTAGAGAAGTTAAAAGAAAAAATTGAATTTAGTGGTGGAGCCAGTAGTCTTAGAGCAGTAATAAGGAACTTGGGTTTTCGCTGGAAAAAAACCAGAACTAACCGAAGTGTTTTAATTGAAAACCATAATATTCGTTCCCTTCGAGAGACATATCTTACATGCATTAAAAAGTATAGAGATGAGGGAAGGCCAATAGTGTATGAAGACGAAACATATATACACAGTAGTCACACTAGTCCGAAAGGTTGGTCTGACGACAGTGGCTCAGGTTTGATGGCTCCCGTTTCTAAAGGGGAACGTCTTATAATTGTGCATGCTGGTGGAAGGTTTGGTTTTATACCAAATGCTCTCCTCATTTACAGGTTGGTGCTAAAACAGGAGACTTCCATGAACAAATGAATACAGGAATCTATATTAAATGGTTACGTACCATGTTGATTCCAAATTTACCCCCAAACTCTGTCTTAGTTGTTGACAACGCTTCGTACCATAACACACAATTAAATAAAGTCCCAACATCAAATTCCTTAAAAAAAGATATGCAAGCCTGGTTAATTCAACATAATATTAATTTTGATGAAAATAGCACTAAAACACACTTATATGATTTAATCTTAGAAAATAAACCAACACATAAAACCTACGTTATCGACACTATATTAGCTGAAAATAACCATACAGTGTTGAGACTTCCACCTTATCATCCTGATTTAAATCCCATTGAATTAATTTGGGGTGATGTAAAACAGTGGGTTGGTAGTAAAATGTTACTTTCAAAATTAAAGATGTTGAAATGTTGTGCCAGGAAAGATTTAAAGAAATTGGTAAAAAGGAATGGGAAAATGTGTGTAATAAAGTGGAAGAAGAACGAACACGAGTACTGGGAGAAAGATGGAATCATGGAAGAAAGAATTGAAAAAATTATAATTGAAGACAATGGAATGGAAAGCAGCGATGAGGAGAGTGAACATGAAACTGACCAAATGGAATATGGAGATAATATGTCAGGTGTTGAAAAGTTGGATGAGTACTAAAGTGACATTTAGTGGTATTTAAAACTTTAACAGACTGATATAAACCATATATAGGGTATATATAGTGAATGTACTTCCTCCACGGATTAAAATGGCCGTATATTAATTAATTATTATTGTGAACTTTTACAAATGTTTAGCAGTGACTGTACATATTTTGATATTCGCTAGCGAGGGAGTTAGCAATGACGTGTGGTGACACTTCCTACTGGCTGAGATCTACATCTGGTAAGTACAAGACTCGCATCTAAGCTCCCATTACAAATTTTCATTCAAGGACATTCCTCTAAATCCATTGCGTGGGCTATACAACCAGCCAGTACCGTTATTCTGTAAGGGATGTGCAAAGTATTCCTAAGAAAGGATGTGCAAACACAGAACGAGAAATAATTTTAGTTTATTGAAGTAAAAACTTCGCGAAAAATACTTAAAATAATAAGATTGAAAACCGGAGATTGCTGGGCGTGGCATACCGCTATACACACACTTTCACCGGTGCATGCCGGGCATGTCATACAAAGGGTTAATAAGTAAACACTGAAGTCAATAATGCTAACTTTTATCTCTTTTGTTCACTCACAACACTTATTTTGTGCAATTTGTGCAGTATTGTGTTTGGTTCTCTTTACAAAATGCCTTTCGACAAACTTTGCAAAAAGTGGTTGTCATTCTCCTCTTTTTTTTGGTGGACATATGTAACAGATGGTCCTCCTTTTGGGTATGAAGTCCTGCAGCTGGAGTTTCCTGTTATTTTTCTTTCTTGATGATGGACGGGATTATTGAACACAGCTCCAAAAATATTGTTGGAATAAGAAGTCTCTTGCATCCAAGGATACATGTGCTCTACACTCAGGAAACATGCTCAATAAATCAGAAAAGTAAACATCATTTGAATGATACTGGCAGTTTCAGACAATTTCTTGTCCCTCTTCAGTCATGACTTCCACTGAAGAGGGACAAGATATTGCCTGAAACTGCCGGTATCAAAGAAATTTGAAATTATATGAGGTGAGTCGTTAAAAATATGTTCTCTACTCATTATTAATGATATAAACTCATAATGTTTACTTCCCAATATTAATTTATATTTAATCATTTGAATGGTTTTTTTTTGTCATCAATAATAGTGAGTATATAGTCTCCAAACTTCGGATCATTTACATTCAGTAGGCGAGACATCTGAAAACAATAATAATAGCAATAATAATAATAATAATAATAATAATAATAATAGCTCTAAGAGTAATAATAAGTTTAAAATGTAAATAATAAAGTATGAAGACAACTGATTTACTGTATAATCTTACCTTGTTGCGTAGTCACAAATGTTCATAAAAATCACAAAGGTTTCACCCACTCACATAAAAATACTGTACTTAATATCAAGAGGCAGAAATTTATTTTGCACAGAAAACATTACCACAACATTCACAAGTGATGTCTGGGAAAGTAATGAGCAGCTGGTAGCTTATTTGTCATTGTTTCCAAATCAATGCATTGTTAAACATGTGCTCATCATAAAAATTACAATTGTTTGTGCTCTAGGGTTAAATATACAAACTAACAGATTATCTTATACCAACTTCTAGTCTGTCCAGCTTTAAATCCAACTGCACAACACTCTAAGGACCTTGTTTGCTTGTACTGGGAAGCCAGAGAGAAAATGACTTAAGTGTCAAATCTCGCCATTAGAAAACAACAAAAACAGTTTAACTTTTTACTACTTAGACATAAAATTACACCAAAATTCACAGTCCAGTATGCTTAATATGGGCTACTTCTAAGGTTAAAAATATGGGCCAGTAGTCCAGATTTAGACCAAGCAAAATAAAAGTAATTGGGTCCAAGGTCTAGTTTGGTTTCAGAGGGCACATACTGAATGTGCAGATGAAAAAAATGTGACTGTGATTTTGTAAATTGACACTTACAGCAACATGTATTATTGCAGAAGTGAGATTTGCACTTTTCGTATGTTAATTTTTTTCAATATTTTATGTAGCCTAAATTTGGACCTTATCAATTAAAATCATACTTGTAGCATTTATTTATATCTGGCTCCTATTTTCTTAAATTTAAAGCTCAAAATTTGATGATAGTGCTTGCATAAAACCCTAAATATACATTTTTGTTGCTTCTTGAAGAATGACATGTAGGTACAAAATATTTAGGATTATGGGGTTAAATAAAAATGGTACCCTGTATTTGGTCCATCTCTTCTATAAGTTGTTACATTGGGTTAAGCATAAGTATCAGTAGAATTTCTGTAGCTTTGCACAATGTAATGAAAATGATAACATATTGTATACACAAAGAACGGGTTCAAATTTATTCAGGTTATATTCCATGGGTATGTAAGATTTCTTTATGAAATAATAATCATACACATTTTCTAAAGTAAATGCCTTGTCAGTAAAATAATTATTTTCTTCTTTCAATTGCCTATTCATTTCTTGACTGTGCTGCCAACCTACAACTTCTCTTACATCTTCCAAAAAGGTCTTCCTTGGTCTTTCTCTTAATTTTCTATGGTTTCCTAACAAGGAATATATTGAGTATAAATTAATTTCTTTTCCTCAAATCTTCTTGCCTGAAAATTATTCACTTACTAAATATGAAATGCTCTATTGCAGTGATGAAGTACCTGAAAAACCTAAATAATACAGAGACCTTGAAGAACCCAAAGAACATGGAGAAGCTAAAAACTCTGGAGAACATGATGAAACAAGAGAATCTGAAGAACACAGAAAACTTGGAGAACCAAAGAAACTGAAGAAAACAGAGAACCTGAAAAACCCAAAGAAAATCAAGAACCCAGAAAATCTGAGGAACGTAGAATACGTGAAAGACACAGAGAAACTAAAGAGCCTGGAGTTCCTGGGAAATCCAGAGAACCTGAAGAACCCAGACAGCCTGAGAGACCTGGAGAACTTGAAGAAAATAGAACCTGAAAAATCCTATAAACCTGAAAACCCCAGAGTATCGAACGAGCTCAGAAATGATGAAGAACTCTAAGGATCTTTAAAACCTAAACAAACTGATGAAACTGGACAATCTGAAGAACCCAAAGAACCTGAAATTTTTTGGGAACTTGTAAATTGTGAAGAACCCGGGTAACCTGGAAATTGCAGAAAAAATGATCAACCCAGAATACTTGGGGAACCTGGAAAACCTGTTGAACCTAGAGAACATGATCTATCTGAAGAACCCAGTGTGCTTGAACTTGGGGAGCTTAAAGTTCTTGGAAAATCTGAAAGTCTCGAAATATATGAAGAACTCGGAGTACCTGAAGTATTTGATAAATCTGAGGAATCTGGGGACTTGGGAGAATCTAAGAAAATCAGAGAATCTGAAGAACCCAGAAAACCTGAAGGATACAAATATCCTGAGGAATACAGGAAACCTGGACTAACTGAAGAACTCAGGAAAGTCTGGAAAAATCCAGAAAACCAGAAAAATCCATTGAACTTGGAGAACCTGAAGAACTACTAGAACTTAGAAACCCAGAGAACTTGAAGAATGCCAAAAAATTGGAGAACCCAAAGAATCCAGGATAATTGAAGAAGCCAGAAAACCTGAGGCACCCAGAGATCGCGTGGAGTATGTAAAATATAGTGAACCTCGAGAACGTTGTAAATGCGAAAAAAACTGCAGACATCAGAGAATGTGAAGCATCTCAAGAAAAATACAGAATTCTTTGAGAATCTGGAAAACACAGAGAACATGAAGAACCCAGGAAACCCAAGGAACAAGTAGAACCCAATAATCTGAAGAACCCAGGCAATGTGAAGAATTTGGTCTTACAATAGAAGCCAAAAAAACTGAGACAACTCAAAAAAAATGAAACAACCATTAGAATTTGAAAAACCAGAATAACATGAAAATTATCAAATTGAAAAAAGTGGGATAACCTGATGAACTGAGATAACCTGGTGAACCAGGACTTATAGACCTACAGTTTATGTCACATAATTTTATAGTAATCAAAATTTACCAGACATTGAACTTCTTTGTAGTTCATATTTTACATATTTATATTTTCAAATAATGAGTAGCTTCAAATTTATGTTCATATCTTTAATTGGTAACTATAAAAAATTATTGGAGAGAATTTAAATGGTATGTTTAATTAAAATTTGTTGGTTGTGATAATTCAGTAGATATGTGATTCAATGAGGGTTGTGATTTGATATACATAAGATCAATATTTTTTATAAATATATTAATATAAGACTGAGTACTGATACCATAGTATTAATTTATTATCGGATGGTAAAGATACAATATTCAATTCAGGTAGTTACTGTTTCTGTTATCATATGCTAAGTTCTCCTTTGTGTACCTGATTTAAATGAATTAAATTAATTGAAGGCTAAATTAGGATGTATTGTATTGTTTCTAGGCTATGTTACAATGCTATTAAAATATACTATACACCTGATTGTGTTGCACCATGTCTTCAAGATTAATATCTTTAAATTTCAGATATTAATATGAGACATGTTTGATATTTGATATTAATACATTTTGAGTATACAAATATAATCAGTGTAAAGAGATAAAAAGAAATTGCCTAAACCAGCAATTGAACCTTGATCCTTCGGTATTATATGTTAATGCTCCAGACCACTGAGCTAATTCAGGCTTCTTTCCTATCCAAGTACAAATTCTCCTTTTACCTTTACTCTCTTGATTCCAAGTTATTTATGGTAAGGAACTGGAATTAGCTCAGTGGTCTGGAGCATCAGCATGTAAAACTTAAGGTTTGCTGTTTGATTCCCAGTTCAGGCATACATTTTTCTCCTTACCATTGATTACAACAGTTTAGTTGTATACATTAATGTACATATTTCAATCCTAACTTTAACTTCTTAATATTAATTTAATTAATATTACTTTAATACAAATGTTATCTTACATTGGACTTTTTTTATTAGTTCATTCTAAAAACATAGAATTATTGAAAGTTTTAAATTACACTGGTCAACAGTGGTTTTGTTGCCCTTGATATAAGATTAATTTCCGATATATTTATGCTCACAATTCATGAAATTATCAAAGATTTTGGAGATTTCCTCTGGTTTTTTTTTAAATATTTATTTTCATTTTACACTACAAAAATCGGAAAATATGAAAAAATATAACATATATAATGATCTTGCAGAAAAATCTTCTGCAAGATCATCATAGTAACTCCGGCCATGAAAGCCTAAGTCAATATAACATATATATTTATAATGTCAATTGTTTTTTTGAAAAATTAGCATGCACTAACATAAATAGAAAGAAAAATATCAAAAACTCATGTTATAGTAAAGTAAAGTTATTCCACAACAGGCCCGGAGGCCCTTGGGGTAGTAGGAGGATAAGGCTCCCACTTTTTCTGGACAATCGGCACTTTATGTCAGCCGGGTTGTCAGCCCTGCGTGTCGGCCGCCTTTACCCCCAGAACAAGCATCTGGTACTCATTTCCGTTAGAGGCTGAGTCGACCCCAGGGCCATAGTGCCGCCAGAGGGTTTGGGTCAGTTTAAAAATCCTGACCCCAATGGGACTTGAACCCTTGACCCTCCGGCTTGTAGCTCAGTGCCTTAACCACTACGCTACGGCGTGCCCCTAAACTCATGTTATACATCAGTGAAATGCCTTTTATAAGATTTTCTTCTATAATTTTTGAGGGGACAATCTCTTTTTAAAGACCAGGAGTAATCTGCCATCATGTGATGGTCTCATCTACCCTGATACATTTACTCCATTACTTTTAAATCCTAGTGAAAGCGCACTCCCTGTTCGTCACTATAATTTCCTAAATTATCTGGAAATCTATCCAGGTGACTGTGGAGAAAGTATAACTTTATATTCATATTTGCTCCCAGAATCTTGAAGCTTATCAACATGTTTTGCACAATTTCTTTATAATTTGGTGCTTTATAGTTATCTAGGAAATTTTCTGCTACCAATACAAAACCCTTCCAAGCTTCACTTTCCGGAACAGTCATAACTTTGCTAAAATTTGCATCTTTCATCAATTGCCGAATTTGAGGAGCATCAAATTTTCCGCCTTTTAACTTTTACATACTGAGCTTAGGAAATTTTCTACAAATGTATTTGAAACATTTTCCTTCCTTGTCCAACGCTTTGACAAATTGTTTTATCATATCCAGAAGCATGTCGTGAATACTTTAATTTTGTCAAATAACTGAGATTACGGCCAATGTGTGGAGTGAAAAAAATGCGCACAAATCAAATCATGACTGGAAACATAAATTTTATTAGTAACAAGCCGTTTACTGTTTAAGATATAAGATACCCAAAATCATAAAAACTAGAGCACTTTCATGAATATATGTGTAAACTGTGCACTTGAAAACAGAGAAATTTGCTGAGATATCCAGGGCAACAAAGAAAAATTGTAGAGCTGTGTTATATGAATTTGTTTGTCTGTGTCATACCTCTAGATTGTGATATTGGAGTTCTTGAATAAACAAAATTACATTTTTATTGTGAAGCACAATGTAAGTGTAATATAATATGTAAATTATTATGTTGCATTAAGATAGTATTTAAGTGGATCAGGTTAATCAGATTTAGTTTCAAGAAAGAAGGATCTCTTTTCTGAATAGTTGAATCAAAATATTTGCTGTTACATAAATTTCTATATTTTAATTTGATAATTTTAAGATTGGTAGTGAGCTGTAAATTGAAAAGACTGTGATAATTCCAAATTAATATGTTTAATATTTTTTAATTACTAGTACAGAATTATTATCAAAAAGGCAAATTTTCTAAATCCTTAAGTATTATTTCAGTTTAATGTGTTCAAGTAATTATGAAAATATCAAATATTTTACGTTTATGTGGTAGTTAATTCTTATATATTAAAGCCTATGAACATTTGATGTTATAAAAAATTAATATGTAAGAATTCAAGTTATGAATTGATTTCTAAATAAATTTTTAATTCTCTCTTAAACATGTTCTCATGACAGAGTACGATATAAGGTAGCTTCATAACCATATATATATGTAAATATGAATCTTGTATATAGATTTTGAGTTCAAGAGATATTTTCTGTTTTTTTACATTGATTTAAATGTAATATTGTTACAGTACAGAAAATAAAACTTATAAAAAAAATTAGTTGTGATTTTGTAAATACTATATTATATTATCATCTACTGTTAGAGATCTGTGGTCTAAGACAACACACAAATGTAATAAGAATTTACGATTCATTTGATTCTTATTAAGAAAACCTCATAATGTAAAAATTCCCAAATTTATTATATTAACATAAATGTAAAATCAATCCAGGATAAGAATCATTGCTTCTAAATTTAAATTAACAATTATCAATTCTGTATTTAGGCAGTTGGGGTTACTTTTTAATGGAAATTACTTACAATATGTGATGTCCTATGATGAGTGATTTTAAGGCATGGTGCCTTGGTGCAGTGCTAACATGATTGCGCTGATATGAATTCCCATGGGGAAAGAAATTTTCTCATTGAATTTTTGCCAATATGTAACTGGTACCCACCCAGCATCATAAGAAATTTGGGTAACTACAATAAGTAGTGGCTCCAGGTAGAGAAAGCTAGTTATAACTAGAGACCGGATGTTATGGAAAATGCCTATAGTTACTTATTATATATACTGTAAAAGTGACTTCATATAAGTTCATACCAACGACCCTAGAGTTGTTTTCCATTAAGTTAATTTTGCCTATAAATGCCTATTTCAACTTATAATGCCTATAAATGCCTATTTGCAATTTTTTTCTTGAAATTAACTCAGTATTTCAATGAAATCAATTGAAATGGACAATCTTCATGGCACAAATCATTTCATAGAAGTTTTCAAGTGTTCTTTTTATAAATTCCCTTAGAATATTTTATGATTAGGGTAGCAATAACCCAATAACCTAGCAGGTAGATGCTTTCCCCCTCAATGCACTCCCGTTAGGTAAATATTGTATTTTTCCATCTCATGCATTCCCGTTAAGCGAAATAGCCCTATGCTATGTCCCATTGTATTATGCTCCGGCTCTAAGGCTTGGAGAAAAATTCTTTGCTTCTTTTCAATACAAACATTGCTGAGTGACAAAGAGGGTTCTGCCCTTTGTAAAAAGGCAAAACAAATTCCAAAAGCATCTCTGATATCTTCACATGCTATTAATAGCATATGTTTATATTCTTAACGTAAGACTGTAAAAAATTATGTTGTAGTCCATTTTTTGTAACAGCCTATTTTGAATTTTTAGTGCCTATATTAATGATTTTAGTGTCTTTTGCCTGCCTATTTTGAATTTTTTAAGTGCCTAACATCCGGACTCTCGTTATAACCACTGACCATATGTCACATCACCCCAATATAAGCTGAATGATCTTCCACCTCTGTGATTAGTATATGTGAACGTGAGGCTACCATTTGGCTGGTAGGCCAAGGACCATTGACTGTTGTGCCAATGAGTTTTACTTAGAATAAATAATAGTTTAAAAAACTAAAACAACACGCTTTATTAAAAAACCAAACTAAAAAATGAAAAATAATTTTAATTTCCAACACGCTTGGGATAAAATTAAAGCGGTCAACAAAAAAAAATCATCTCCAACACATCTAGAATAAAACTAGAGTTATCTACAAAAAAAATAATTTTACCATCAAAAGCATGGGGTGCTCTACACCAATTAATATATTTGATAATAAACAGATATTGGTAAAAGTAAAGTCTCTAAGAAGAAAACGTAAAAACCGTAAAAAGCACCCCACACTTTTGATGGTAAAATTATTTTTTTTTGTTGACCACATTAATTTTATCCCAAGTGTGTTGGAAATTAAAATTATTTTTCATTTTTTAGTTCGTTTTCTAATAAAGCATGTTGTTTTAGTTTTTTAAACTATTATTTATTTTTTATTTTTTAGTTTGGTTTTCTAATAAAGCATGCTGTTTTAGTTTTTTAAACTATTATTTATTTTTTAAGTTTCAGTTTAATTGATTGTCATAAACCGGAATCTCATGAAAATTTAATTGCTTAATACTCTTCTAAAAAATCCTCCAGGCCGGATTTGAACCAGCGACCTATGAATTTCTGAAATTATATACCGCTACAGTCCACCGCTCTACCAACTGAGCTACCAGTGGATATAATATTAATTTCTTACAATGATGGATTAAAAAGTCAATAAGTCCACAACCTATTATACCGGTTTTTATTTTTTTGATGTCCTGATGATCCTGGCCATGATCTTAGAAAAAATGTATGAAATTATTGTATAGTCATTGGTCCTTTACAAGTATACAAAGTTTCAAGTCGATTCAATGTTTTTAAGTGGGTGAAAATCGTGTTGAAAGATTCCATTACATAGATACGGGTCAATCTAATATAATGCGTGTAATAAATGACCGGGATCTTGGATTGAAGGATTGAACAACATTCTCTGAAGGACAGACTGCTCTCCATCTAAATGAGTATTAGAAATGTGAGAAACAAATTAAATTTGCTTTTTTAAACACATTTTGCAAGCAGCCTGATCCATTTAAAGTGAATTACTGACCTCAGTGGTCTAGGAATTTCCTTGCCTCTGGTCTTGTTAGCCACAGATTCAAACCTGGCTGGATTTGATGGATATTTTACGATGGAAAAATCCAAGGGACAAGTCCTGCAGGCCATGTATCCTTAGTCTGAAAATTATTGGATTTGTAAAAGAACCCCAAGATTAATTTAGAATGGAACCTCTGAGAAAAATGTTGTCTGCCTTTCCCATCCAAAAAAAATACTTTAGATATCTCTTTAAGGTAATGAGCTAACAACTCAATCACTCACTGCTATCTGTTGGGAAATATGTATAATTAATTTATCTTTGTTATGTAATTCCAAGAAAACAGTGATGTTCCCTGTGAAGATGTATGGGTAAAAGCAGACATAATGAAAGAAAAGGCTTTGTAATTATGAAGAAACATTGTATTAAAAATATAGGAATCTATTCATTTGAACTAGTGAACAATGTTTAATATTCAAAAAGCGATCTATTCCTGATCAGATTCATTTTCAATATGGTGACGAAAAAGTTTAGTATATTTTACTTTTACCTAATATTTAAATGCATTTCTATGGTTAAGCAATTTGGGGGTTCTGGCGAGCGAAGCCCCTTTCATGCAGGTTTTCAGAACGTGAAAATATTATAATTTTGAACCATATGTTAGATATTAGAACACACATCACCCCTTTTTAATATACAAAAATAGTATTTGACTTATACATCGCTTTTAAACACATTGGTCTTGAATTTAAAATTTAAGAAAATTAAATTCAGACTAACCAATTTGAATTCACACTAACCATAGTTCTTTTTTCTAGTGTTAGTTATTAGCAAGATCACATTTTGGTTAGGTTTTAATATCACACAAAATTATTCAAATAATATTTCAATTTTTCTTCACATGAACTAACATTAAACTTGAATTTATAAAATATATATATATCTAAAATATCTCACACTAACATTACATTAATCCATTCTATATAGCTTTGGTTGTTAGGTCACATTTCAGTTAGATTTTTATATTGCTTCAATTAGAAATGAAACTTAAATAAAATGGTTGTGCCATCTTTACTAATGTCCATCCATAGTAATTTTGCCCAAAGCCAGGTCCTTCACTGCAATCATAGCATTTTTCATGCTAAGCTTGCAGCTTTACTAGGGAATTGAAGGTGTGGTAGCTTCCCGTTGCTTTCCACACCAGTGAAAGATAATGATGATGATGATGATGATGGCCATATGATTTCGGGGACTGTTTGGGACTTAAAGTTTTCCTGACAATTGTCTTACAGGTGAGGAAAAAACCCCGATAAAAACCTCACCCAGAAAAACTGCCCCAACCGGGGATCGAACCTGGGCCTGCTGTGTGACAAGGCAGCATGCTACTGCGAGACCACAGCGGTGGACATACTAATGTAACACATGAATTTTGAAGATAAACAATGTGAATGACATCATGGTTATATGACAATTATAATTCTTCTGTTTTGATTCCATATCTCTATTAATTTACATATCGTGAAAAATATTTTAATTCAATTTTATGTTTCCAAAATCCGGACAATAACATATAAGGCTTATTAAAATATTGCTTTCTTAATGTGGCTGGTTAGCCAAGTTAGTTAAGGCGTGGTGCTATAGATCTGAAGGACCAACGATCAAATCTCGCCGAAATCCATGGTAAGTAATAATGTCATTTATAATGTGTATTAATGTGGTTGCAATTGCATGGAATTGTATGGTAGAAGTAGAATTGAGGTAGATGTGGAATAAAAAATAAGATAAAGGGTAGATGAAAGGAGAATAGAAGAAAAAGAGAAAAGTATACTTAATTTTCTCGTTCAAGGACCTACTTCAAATGAATTAGAATGATTAAGTAGTTCAGTTATCATTCATTTATTATTTAATCGTTCATACAATGTTTCTTCATAATTACCAAAAGCTTTACTAAAACTCCATGGCATGATAGACCCAAATGACTCTTGACCTACAATATGGCTGCTGGCCTCACATACACATGTGGACAATCATCCAGCCAGAAGAGTGGTGATATGTGGTCAGCATTTTGGATTCCCAGCCATTGATGCTCATTTCATAAACCTTATTTTATCTACCCAAATTCCTCATGATGTTGGGAGGGCACTGGTCCAATACTGGCCAAAATTCCATGACAGAATTTCTTCCCCATGGAAACTCGAACCAGCGCAAGTTCTATATGTGTGCACCAAGGCATGATCTCTTGAACTGCTTGGCTTTAGTGTGGGATGAAATGGTCTTATAACATGGTAATTTAGAAAATAGAATGCACATTGAAATATTTTTTGCTATGTTTCCATGATCTACGATATTTTTAAGTCCTTGTAATTACATCATATTTAAAATGTTGCATGCTTCAAATGTCTGTTAGTCTATTTTAAATGCATTAAAACTTTTAAAGTGCTATTCCCACATTTTTATTTTCACTCTGTTTCTATGCAAACACACAAAATAGGATGTATAATTTTTAAAGGTAAAAAGTTTAAATTATTATTGCATATTCTAAAGTCTATTGATAACTTAGTAGTAAAAGTGAATATTGAGTAAATTAATTTTTAAATAACAAAATTAAATGACTGCTGACATCACGAAAACTTTTAATTTTAAACTAGTGCGTAATTTTTTTTTCTCTGTTTATACTCATGGAAATTCTAATGCATAATGTTTTTGTACACTGCTGTGGTCTCAAGATAGCACGCAGTGGGTACGGGTTCGGTTCCCGGTCGGGACTGGCTCCTGGGTGAGGTTTTTTTTCGGGGTTTTTCCTCACCTGTAAGACAATGGTCAGGATGCTTATGGCCTAACAGTCCCTGAAAATCATCCAGCCATCATCATCATCCCTCACAGGTGTAGGAAGCTACCACACCTATAATTAGTAAAGCTGCAAAGCATAGCATGAAAATTCTATGATTGCAGTGAAAGACCTGTGTTCAGGCAGAATTACTATGGATGGATGGAATATTATTTTCTAAATATCCTGATTACATTATAAAATATTCCAAGAATTTTACTTAAAAATGTTGTAAAATATTCCACTTTGAATAAGCCATTAAAAAAATATAATTGAGTGATTTAATAACTATTAGATTCACAGGAACAAATATTTAACGCAACATTATTTACTGTACAATAAATATACCTATAAACAATAATTGTTCCTATAGGTTTAAAACTGTGGAAAATTGAAATTTCACACTTCGTTCCCTCTAAAAAATTATTGTTAGATACAAAAATTCTGCCTGTAGTTTTAAGATGATACCTATAATATATTTTGTGGCTTTATGACATTCGTATTAAATTATGTTCTTTTTTTTAATTGTAATAATATTCATTCATTCTAAGAATTTTCCTCATCATTGAGGGTTTCCTCCAACCTATCTTAGTAATTAACATGAATAAAAAAAAAAAATATATATATATATATATATCCACTGCTGGGGTCTCGAGGTAGCGTGCTGCCTTGTCACGCAGCGGGCCCGGGTTCGATCCCCGGTCGGGACAGTTTTTCTGGGTGAGGCTTTTATCGGGGTTTTTCCTCACCTGTAAGACAAATGTCAGGAAAACTTTAAGGCCCAAACGGTCCCCGAAATCATATGGCCATCATCATCATCATCCTTATCATTATGATCATCACCACCATCATCCTTCACTGGTGTGGAAAGCAACGGGAAGCTACCACACCTACACAATTACATATTAAAGCTGCAAGCATAGCATGAAAATGCTATGATTGCAGTGAAGGACCTACCTTCGGGCAGAATGACTATGGATGGATATATATATTAGGGTGGTCCGAAAAAACTCATTTTTTTATTGCGAAGTTGTAATAGCGCGGGAAAGTTGCAAATTATATAGACAAAAGAAAAGAAAAAAATATCAAAATCGACATCTTCCTGTCGCGCAAAGGCTCTAAAATTTGACAAAATATGAAACAACTTCATTTTTGGGATTATTTTTAAAAAATTTTAATTGCATGTTTTCGTAATGTAATAGTTTGTAACGTCTTCAAATTGAGCCTTAAAACATTGTGTTTTAATTTGGTTTAGATCAGTTGATATCTTCCGGTCGCGCATAAGCTCCAAAATTTGCCAGAATAATGAACAAGTTATATTTTTACGCATATTTGGTATTTGATAAATAACTTCCAGAGTACTGAATGTCAGATCCCACAGATAGACATAAACGTGCTTAGCAAAGATCAACAATACCTACTTGATATTAAAAAAAAATCATTGCAAAGATGAAGTTTTTTTTTCATATTTTGCCAAACTTCAGAGCCTTTGCGCGACCGGAAGATGTCAACCGATTTTGATATTTTTTTAGCTATATAATTCGCAACATTTCCGAGCTATTACAACTTCGAAATTAAAAAAATGAGTTTTTTTCGGCCCACCCTAGTATATATATATATATATATATATATATATATATAGATAAATGACTACAGACTTAACAGACTAGAGCTGGACTAGAGGCCGTTTCATCAAGGTTGAAGCATGGCCTCAGATGCGCAGAAGACCAGTTTCATCCCCTTGACTGCGGGTAGTCTACGGTACAGGCATACACTTTCAATTCCAAAATAGTCTAATATCAGTCTAAAAGATAGTAATTTTCGTGGCCTTACTTCTAAAACCTCGTAAGTCTAATTTCAAGAGAGCATAAAACTTTTTTGACATTGTTTATTATCTTGTAATTATGTTAAGAAATAATAGCAGGAGAACTGGAGGACATGGAGTGGATGAAAATCTGTATAAAAATAAAATAATGTCTTATTTTTAATTTAAACGCGCCGTAGCATAGTGGTTAAGGCACTGTGCTACAAGCTGGAAGGTCGAGGTTTCGAGTCCGGGTGGGTCAGGATTTTTAAACTGGCCCAAACCTTCTGGCGGCACTATGGCCCTGGGATCGACTCAGCCTCTAACGGAAATAAGTACCAGATGCTTGTTCTGGTGGTAAAGGCGGCCGTCACGCAGGACTAACAACCCGGCTGACATCAAGTGCCGATTGTTAAGAAAAAGTGGAAACCTTAACCTCCTACTTCCCCCAAGGGTCTCCTGATGCCTGTAGTGGGATCACTTAACTTAGTATGGATTTATGTTAATGATGTTTTTACTCTGTAGTATAGAGTTTAACATTCCTATGGTTTTTGCTCCATTACTAATCCTTTTTGCTATTTCTTTATTTGATGTTCCATCTTTCTCTATAATTGATCCCAAATAACAGAAACTATCGCTCTTCGTTTTCTTTAACCCATCAATATATAATTCGTCTGGGTCATTTGTTAAACACTCTGTTTTGTTTTTGTTGATTTTCAAACCCCATTTCTGATATGTTTTTGACAACTGATTACATGGTCAATATGATTTTTGTCTCATGAGTATCAGTAGTTGTACGTAATGCAGTTTTTATCGTGTTTTCAAATATGTATTCGGAATTTCTCCATCACCCACAGTTTTTTTATTTCAATTAATGAATTTAAATAATTATTCTTTTAATAAACGATTTTTCGTCCATTTTTCCATTGTACAATAAAACCAAATGAGCTAACTCAAATGGTTTTCAGCTATGGAAAAGAGATATCAAGGCAAATGGAATCCTAATATGCTGGCCGATTATTGTTGGACCATCAAGAGGGATGCTCCACAGGCGAAATATAGCAGAAAATCGTCATTTCTTACTTTCTAGGCGAGTCCGAATGTTCGAATATTGTGTAGTAACGAATGTAGAAAATATTAAAGTGTTTGAAATTATAAATGCCTCTCTCGGAAACCTTGCGCGATGGAGAAAAATCGATACCATGTTTGAATTCAGGAGAAAAAATACTATCAGAATCACACGTTTTCTTTCTGAGACAAAAAAAAAGTTTTTTTTTGTTGCTCAGTGTTACACATATAATTTGCATCTTCTCCATCCTGGGTTATAATTATCTGATTATTGGCAAAAAGTAAGTACATGCTTTTTCTAAATCCATAAAAACCAATCCAATATCTTTTGATTTATTTTTACATTTCTCAATGATTTGTCGTATTACAAATATATTATCTATACAAGATCGACCTGGTGTAAATCCACATTGCTCTTCTGTTCCACTGTAACATTTTTCTATTTTGTTTTTTATCACTTTTCCTAGGCATTTCATTAGGGAATTCATAACACATATTCCACAGTAATTTTCACAATTCCTTCTATCTCCTTTCTTAAATAGTTATAATATGTCCTACTGTCATTTCTTCCAGTATTTTTGCTTCTCTTAAAATTTGATTAAATAGTTTTGTTATGAGTTTGATTAAAGTTTTTGCTCCATTTTTCAATATTACTAAATGCATTCCTCCCGGTCTTGGTGATTTGCCATTCTTCCCTACCATTATGGCTTCTTCTGTCTTCCTTTGTTATTTCTGTTTGGATTCCTTCAAATAACTTTTCTATTTTAATCTCCTTAAATTATTCCCTATTTTCATTTAATAATTCCTTAAAATATTCAAACCATTCATTCATCTACATAATGCTGATTTTTGTTTTATGTTCTGTTTCTTGTCTCAATGATTTCAGTACAGACCATGCTTTCTTGATCTACTGAAGCCTAGTTTACTATTAACATTTGAACATACCCTTTCCCATTCATCGTTGTCTTTCTTATTTTTTATATTACGATTTTTCATTCTATATTTTTTATGATTTTCTTCTGTTTTTGCAGTAATCCATTTATAAAATATATTTGTATTAATAATTTAATAATGTTACCAAAAGCAACGTGAAGCTACCACACCTATAATTCCCTAGTAACGTTGCAAAGCATAGCATGAAAATGCTGTTTGCAGTGAAAGACCTGCCCTCGGGCAGAATTACTATGGATGGATGGATATGTTTTGTAAAATAAGAATAAACAACCCATTATAGATAATCGTTTTTATTTACTCAGAAAATATTGTTCTATGAACTACAAAATATTACAACGTTTTTGACATGTTCGAGTTTGACAATTTAAATAAGTATAAAATCATATTTCCCGCTTGTATTTAGTATTTAATTTTAGTTGTAAATATACCAATATAAATTCGGCCTTCTTGATCATGTAGATTGTATTATATGGAACGTGTGACGAGAATTTAGCAAAAGCAACAAACTGGCTGTGATAGCCTCCGTATGTCTAGTGCTGCATTCTGCTGCGTGAAATGTCAATTCACGCGAGAAATAAAATTTGTCGACAGATGGCAGGTCGGTTGTAGCCGGCTAAAATTGAGGCCTGAAGGTAGTAGCTCCATATATGGCACATTGGCGGTCGAAGAAAGCTGTGTATAGTATCTGTGTCTGTTTCAGTTGTGAGTTGGTGCTAAGAACGACTTAAAGCATTGTGGTGAAGAAGTGGCCAGTCAAGCCGAATCATTTTTACCTGTCGAAGTTCGTGTCTTTTATAGACTGCTATACGTGATATAGGTAAGTCATTGTTCATTCAATTTTTATGTTTTTCTGTAGGGTCATTGTACCAAAGATGCATAGGTGCATTATCATTTGACTGTTGTGTTAACTATCGATTCAAAGTTCCCAAATTGGGGTTCAACCGCGTTAGTGGGAGGAATTTGCTGTATATTTGTATCCAAGCAGTGGTAAATAAAGTATTATGTAGAATGTCAGTTATTCGCGCTGTATGCTGTTGTCGTTCATTGCACCGGCGAAGTATCTGTCATCCTACAATAACTAAACGAATACCGGTACAGAGTTTATTTTAGTAGTCCCTTGTTTTGAATTACAGGTGTATTTCTTGAAGTCTAGGAATCAATATCGGTTCTTGGTAATTAAATATTATATAAAATTTCATATATACGTGATACTTAAAAGTAAAAAAAACGTGAATTTTCTGAAAGTGCCACAATGTTAAAATATCTTAACATGAATTGTTTCAAGTCAAATAATACAATTATACAATTTAAATGTTTTATACTTTGATTTTCTTGAAAAAGTTCATTCGAATACAGTATTTTACTGAGATTTCAGAGATATAAAATAATTATACTATAGTGGCGTGCGGTGGTCACAGCAGTTACAATAAAAATGTATATTATATTTTATAACAACTCGTATAGTAAAATTGTATATTACTTAATTTAACAACACGCTTTAACAGCTATGACATCTTAATTCAGAAGTGGGAGTGAAAGGGTAAACAAATTTTGCACAGATGCCTCTTTTTTTCAGGCTTGAATTCATTTTGCCTGCCGTATATCTACTATTATGGCCCATTGTCATTTCAATTTCAAAAGAACCCATACTCGGGATGTTCATGCCTAGAGACATCCATCGATTTCTACTCTGAGTTGAACCCGCGAACCCTGGAACCAAAACCGAGCATGGTAACCACCAATCCACCAGTACCGACCCTAATGAAGCATTATTATTATTATTATTATTATTATTATTATTATTATTATTATTATTATTATTATTATTATTATTATTATTATTATTATTATTACAACTTTAACAATTCTAGCTTTCATGAAACCGGAACGAGCCAACAGACTTAATCCCTGGATGATTATTATTAGTATTATTTTTTTTTATTGCGGATGAGCCCGTGTAGGACTACGCAAAGTACTTAGAGGCGTTTCCTTTGAACCCAAATTTCTTTCATTCATTATTATTATTATTATTATTATTATTATTATTATTATTATTATTTTATTATTATTATTATTATTATTATTATTATTATTATTATTATTATTGCAAAATGTTCAGCTTATAAAATGTAGAGGCCATTTATTATTCTACATACGTTTCTACAAACCTGTTCGTAAGAATAAGGTATATGAATACTGAAAATTTTAACAAATTTCATGTTCATGTATGCAAGATTCAATAATACTGCAAAAGGAAGCCAACATAAAAGTTTCTCTATTCTGTAACATTGCCAATAGTTTCATAGTGGAAACTTCCCAGATTAACGTACCAGATTTTCGTCAAACTAGTATTTTTGTCTTATCCGAATAATAAACATTTCCTATAAAGACCATGTAGTTCATTGTTATGTAGTCTTCTCCATTCACCTGTCTGTTCATCTCTCTTTGGTTTTTGGACCAAAGAGAGATGATCAGACAGGTGAATGGAGAAGACTACATAACAATTAACTACATGGTCTTTATACGAAGCCAGATATAATAAGAATAGTTAAGTCTCGTAGACTGCGATGGGCAGGACATGTTGCGCGTATGGGGAATGGGGGACTTGCATGGAAGCTTCTTGTAGGAAAGCCAGAGGGAAAACGCCCAATTGGTAGACCAAGAATGAGGTGGGAGAATAACATTAACTATGATTTGAGGGAAGTAGATTATGCAGGGAATGATTGGAAAGCATTAGCTCAGGATAGTGATGTATGGAGAGCTTATGTCCGTGCGGCCATGAACCTACGGATTCGATAGTGCAAGTGAGTAAGTAACAAAATAATGCATTAAATTGTTTACTATCAGCTTACCATGAATATTTCTCATACTTCATACGTCGAACAAGTAAAATGCCTTATTTTATTTTTTCGATAGATCCGGTAAATTTGGAGTTGGTCTACCATATGTAAGAGGTCATTTTTCTCGTGGAAAGGTCTGCACAAAAATGGTATTTTGTTTATATTATAAATTACACAGTGACATTCGTTTTCAGTAAATTGTCAAATCACGTTTAACAGTAACACTTCAACTAAAATTTGTGAAAACAAATTAATAACGTATTTTACAAATTCACTGCAGATATTAAATTACTTCAACTGTCGATTTCCACAAATAATTTGTACAAGTTTACGATCATTAAATTATTGAGTTGTTCGATTAGATAATGTAAATAAAGGTTCTTAAATTAGTAGCTTGCTATAGCTGATAAAAGCATACCACATGGTTTGATTTAATGTTGTTTCTTTATGATTTGTAAACATACAACGCATAAATTATTATAGTTACGAATTACGAATTTAAAAATATTGTTTCGCTTCCCAAATCAGCGAATCAAGTTTTCGACTCGAATCAGTCAACAACCTTTCTTCATAAAAGAAATGTTCCACTTCATTCGACCTTGTGTACAAGGTCGATATTCATGATTATCGATAAACTTACGCATTTTTCTTTCGAGTGCTGACGTTGACCAGGTTCAGCTAGCTGATGATCTATAAAAAATATATTGCTTTTGACACAAGCTTTGTCTAATGTGGGTTTTCGGTGGTCTTTGCACCCGCACATTGAAATGTATTATTTGCGCTTGCGTGAAATCATCTCTAACGTAGTAGCTGGTGTTGGTAGGGATAGCATAGAGGATAATGTGAATACAACAGGATCCGTCAAGCTGATTTGAAGCCCCATTTACAATTACTGATTCAGTGTATGGACCAACTTTCTTTATGGCAACAGGAGATGTCTGCTGACGCGGCGGGAAATTTTAATTTTAATGCTCACAAGTAATTGATTTGAATGAAATTTGCCAAATATATTATTTTTATCCTAAATTGGACGGTGTTACGTATCAACCAGCTATGCGCCATTATGTACGTTTCGAGAAAAATACATTTAATTCTTAAGTCAATCTTTAATATTTATTGTAGCGCCAAACTGACAATACTGGATATTGCAAGTTATTTTCCTTGTTTGAGAGTTATGCATCAGGAATCTAAGAGCGGAAACATTGGCACTTAGCTGCACGATTCATAATTTAGCAATGGCGTGCATTCAACACCAGCTACCCCAGCCTTGCTGGGGTAATTAGTATATTAATAATTTCGGATTAAAATAAAATTATATAGAATATCTACCAAATTTCATTCAAATCAATTACGCGTGAACATAACAATTCAAAATTACCGCCGCGTCAGCAGACTATGGCATTCGGTTTGACGGAGCCTCCTACGTTTTACATTGTCTTCATGGAGGAACACAGTGTTTCCTCTGTTATCCACACCAACACCAGCTATTTCGCTGCAGATAAATTAGCGATAACCCACTAAATGAATCTGCCTGCTATGTCCACCGATAACCCGCTAGACGAAGATTGTCTTATTCCATCGATTTTTTATTGAACACCAGCTAGCTGAATCCAGAAACGTCACAACTCGAATAAATGTACACAAGGTCGAATGACTTCGACTTATCGATTCATGAAACATAACATGATTGGCTGATTTGGAAAGCGTCAATTCCACAATAATAACATTTTCAGAAATAACATTTTTTAAATTTACAATATTTAATTTATGTTGGTTATATTTTTACGAGGGGCACGCCGTAGCGTAGTGGTTAAGGCACTGAGCTACAAGCTGGAGGGTCCAGGGTTCAAGTCCCGTTGGGGTCAGGATTTTTAAACTGACCCAAACCCTCTGGCGGCACTATGAGCCTGGGGTCGACTCAGCCTCTAACGGAAATGAGTACCAGACGCTTGTTCTGGGGGTAAAGGCGGCCGTCACGCAGGGCTGACAACCCGGCTGACATAAAGTGCCGATTGTCTAGAAAAAGTGGGAGCCTTAACCTCCTACTACCCCAAGGGCCTCCGGGTCTGTTGTGGGATTACTTTACTTTACTTTACTTATATTTTTACGAAATAAATCAATAATTAAATAAAATTATGCGATACGTTTTGTCAGCTATAGCAACCTGTTAATTTAAGAAGCTTTATTTATATTATCTGAATAATAATTGAATTATTACGAACGTGTTCACTAATATTACTTTTTAAGAATTAATAATGCGTTTTTGCATTATTTAATAAAAATAGACAGAATTTGTTAATATATTTACCTAATGCCTTGTATAAAAAGCATAGATTAATTCATTGTAGTTTATTACTTTCTTTGTATTTTTTTTTCTTTTCCTTTTATGTATAGTAGAATCGAGCTGTTATTCATTTTTTATTCATTGTATCATTAATTTAATTTTAATTGTATTTAGTTTCATTGTATTATTAGACATTATTTTCATTATTATTCAATATGACATAATTAATTGTTCAATATGACTATTATTGTAATTTTTTTTGTATTCATATGTAACATATGTTTGTCCTGTTTAATATGACTATTATTGTAATTTTTTTGTATTCATATGTAACAAATGTTTGTCCTGTTTAATATGACTATTATTGTAATTTTTTTGTATTCAAATGTAACAAATGTTTGTTCTGGTGAGTGGAAGAGAAGGCCACATGGCCTTAACTCCACCAGGCTAAATAAATCTATCTATCTAAATCTATCTATATCATTTGTGGAAAGCAGCAGTTGAATTTAATACCAGCACTGAGTTCGTTGAAATGCGTTATTAATTCGTTTTAGTGTTGCTGATAAATGTGATTTGTCAATTTAGTAAATATGAATGTAAGTGACTGTATAATTTATAATTTACATATTAGATCATTTTCGTGCAGACCTTTCAAGGAGAAAAATGACCTCGTGCAAACAAGGTAGGCCAACTCCAGATTTACCGGATCTAACAAAAAAAATACAAGGCAGTAAGTTTTTGTATACTATGCCATATTTTCGTCATACAGCTGGGGTAATAGCTCTGACCACCGCACGCCACTGTAATTTAGATTAGCATTTATGAAGATCTGATTTCATAGTCGTTTGTTGCAAAACATAGAATCTTTGATAGAACTGATGGCGTTTACATTTTTCTTTAATAATAAGGCTAAATTTAAATACTTTGCGCTAAAAGTGTGCGTACACTTAATTTACGAGCCAGTGTAACAGATAACTTCAAAACCTCAATTTAAAAATGGTGCTTAGCCGGTTGATGCATAACATCTTCCAATTAAACTGGGGTTGAATGGACGCCACTGATTAAACAGTTCTTTCATCTGATAATTATTTACATAATTATATGAATATTATATAAAATTGTCATAAAATTCTCTATTATTCATTTGGTCATTAACAGATTTGCGTTTTTTTTAATGTAGAAATTTGCAAGGAATAAAATGACTTAAGAATCTATTAGTATGCCTATCGGTACCATGAGAGTAAATAAGTCTTCTAAAATACACTCCTTGAAGCGTCCGTCACCCCTATGAAAGATCAATTACACTGGTCGACAAATATGAACTTTTTTCTTTCACAAGAATAAAAATTTGAGATTTTAGGAGTATTTTTCATCCTGAATTTAAATATCATTTTAGTTTTTTCCTATCAGGCAAGAGTTTTGTGTGAAATTAATTTCCATTTTTTTATAATTTGTAATAAAATCCATCTAACTCTAACTCATTCTGACTTACTTAGAAAGTGGTAGACAGTGATTTTCGGGCATATTTTATGTAAGATCATTTTTATTTCCATCTGAATCATTTTCAGTTTGAGCTAGGTCACAATCATAGTTATGAGTTAAGGTCATATCTGCAGGGAACTCTTCATATAAGGTAAAGGTTCCTATGACAGGTCAAAGAAATGCTAAAATCAATTTTTAAAAAGTAGCTGTCGAAAAAATACTGTGCCTCATAGAAAAATTCTGACTACATATCTGAATTCAGTATGAAAAATGCACTAGATTAACTAATCAGATTTCTTGCGAAGAAAACCTTGTCGACCAGTGATATAGCCCATCCGACTATTTACAAAAGCAAATTGATTGAATTTATTGCACGGCGTAGCACTATTTGGATCATATAAGCTGTCAGTTATTAGGCTTACATGGTTTGGAAACATATTTCTTAATTTTAAATAATTTTATTACGCCTGATTATTACTTCCACATTAACCTTGTTTTGACTTATTTAACTTGAAATAAACAATTGAGCCGAGATTTAAACCACAGATTTTGAGATGCACACTGATGCTCCTACCATGGATCTACAGAGATAAATCTCTCGGATCAGAGTCAAATTTTTCTTTTTCCAATTCCCTGGTCCCAGCAAATAGCGGAATATGTGTTGGTGTTTTTAGGAGGTCAACGACTGCGTGGAGTCACCATTTTTAGTGCAGCAAATTAAATAATAGAATTAATGGTGTTTCTAGAAAATACTCCAATAAGTGTCAAAATAGCTTAAAAAAACTTTTAAATAAAACAAGTAGTGGATTTTAATTATTATTTAGGATTTTTTCTAGGTAATGACAGAATAAATATAATTAGGGGTTTAGCAAAGAAAGACCGTAGAGAAACCCTACCCTTAAATTTAATACATTTTTAGCTATGCCTGTACTACTCTACGAATACAACTGTATGGCTGAGAATGTGCAACATACTAACAGTGATATACTAAGAAGATTGTAAGCTGTATAAATGAGGTTTCTCAGATATGTGGCAGGATAAAGTGCTACCCATTAGATAAGTAGAAAAATTAAGATATCTTAAAATAACTACGAATAGAGTGTATTAACTAAAATAGAAGAATATAGAATGACCAGTTAAAAAGACGGATCCAACAACTGTAGAGGCCGGGATACGAATTGTCTAAACAATGATGGATGAAAATGAAATACATTACTCAAAAAAATTAGAGGAACACATGTTTAAAACCAAAACGCGAGAATTGAATGTTTGGTCTTTTATAATTATAAATTGAAGATTTACGTAAAATTAGAATAGACATTCAAACAGTATTTTCTTGTACAGTATTAGCAATACGAACAAATTATCACTTGTAACAGAAAACAAAGTTGAAATTTGAGATTTACAATTTTTGGAATCAACGTTTCCATGGTTATTTCAACACTCAATACTTAGTGTGTCCTCCGTGAGCCTGAATGACTGCATTACACCTACGAGGCATGTTTCGCAGAAGCCTTCTTACAGAAACTTGTGAGATTCTCTCCCATTACTCTGTGAGTGCATGTGAGTAGTGTATGACTTCTTCTAAAATCCAAAGCCGAATGAAATAGTTGCTGTCGCTACGAAAAATGACATCAGTGAGTCACTTGGTTAACATGACGCAATTCCTCAACTATGGTTCTCTTACACCGATTTTCGCTAAAATGAACGTTGAAAAAATATACTTGTCAAATACCAATAAAATTATTCTGATCCAATTCTTTTAAGGTCTAAATTGTACCCGAACATCATCTCGACATCGGCATGATCCATATAAGCAGCTAATCAATTGATTTGATGTTTACTTGATGAAACCCCATGATGTTTATTTAATAAATAAAACTATCAAAGTTTTATAATATTTATGAAAAACATAAAAATTTGACAGTTTTATTTTAAAAAAAGTGATCCCACAACAGGTCCGGAGGCCCTTGGGGTAGTAGGAGGTTAAGGCTCCCACTTTTTCTAGACAATCGGTACTTTATGTCAGCCGGGTTGTCAGCCCTGCGTGACGGCCGCCTTTACCCCCAGAACAAGCGTCTGGTACTCATTTCCATTAGAGGCTGAGTCGACCCCAGGGCCATAGTGCCGCCAGAGGGTTTGGGTCACTTTAAAAATCCTGACCCCAACGGGACTTGAACCCTCGACCCTCCGGCTTGTAGCTCAGTGCCTTAACCACTACGCTACGGCGTGCCCCCATAGTTTTATTTAATAAATAAATATCCATATAATATTCGCCTTGTTCAGTATGAATGTATTAATGAGTATGGCGTCGTGTCTTATATGTTGTCTCTGAGGTGGCCCTGGCGTTGAGCTGATCATTCATCCAGGGAGGCCTTCCATATCCTTGTGTGATCAGAAAATTATATGTTTGATCCCGAGTTAAAAATTTTCTCCCGACAGGCCGTATAAAGCATGGGTGCCATGAGGCATGTAAAAATACCTAAAATTGAGACGTTAAACCTAGGGTAAAAAGAGATAGATTTTCACCGTGATTTAAACAAATTAATAATGTCTAAGCTTTATTCTTATTTTTTAGTGCCTTGGAAGGCACTTTTATGTACGCTCACCTTTTCGGCCTTACAGAAATACCCCCTGCCAGGAAATGACTTTAAACTTTGGAACACATACATACCTTTTTCTACCACACAAGGACATGGATGTTTTATCCAGATGAGTGATTAGGCCAATTCCAAGCCCACATCCAAGACAACACGAAAATTTAAGACAGGATCCACTATTCATTCATACAGTAATACTAAACAAGACGAACATGGTATGAATAGTTATGATGCAAGATAATGTTCCTGGATCATTTAAGCCTTAGTTTCTTGATATATCTCATACAATTGAAGAAAACCCCGAAAATAACCTGAGCCAATAAACTTATCCCGAGTGTCAGCATGGGTCCGCTATGTCTGGGGCAACGACGGTACACCTAGTCCACAGCAAATTTTCTAATCAATGACTTAAAAAATTATATTATTCACATATTTTGCTTCAATTATTTCTAACAAGTAAAGCCACAATTTTTTAATCGCCGTATCCATGGGGTGGTCTGCCCAATATTTATTGCTCGACCCTAGTTTTGGGCGAGTACACTCACATTAAAATAAATACGTTGCACATTCTTCTAAAACTGAGCTCTTTTTAATGGCATTTAACCGTTACAACTCTTCAGTCATTGCATTTAGTCTCTGCAAATCAAATTTTAAAGTTCTTCTGCGATCACAGAACTGTTCGTGTCCAACCAAATAGGTAGTAGGGATATGCTTTTGTTGGTTCTGTGAATAATCTAGGATGCATTACATCATTAAACTGTTTCCAAGCAAGATAACTGAGGCCAATAAACGCTGCTAAAGGGGATTTTCCGCCAAGCAGACAAAACTTTTTCGTAAGTAATGCCACGAATGATTTCAATTTTATCTAGAGAATTTGGAAATCAAGAGTGGCATTTGTTAGGACTATTTATCGAATAAAATTAAGCTGTTTACTCACAAATCATTATTTAAATATAGTTATTTTAAAATATTTATATATTTACTGTAAACGGCGATGTTTGAAAACAAATGAGGAACGTTATATTTCATTTGTTCATCACTGCAACCAGATCATATTTGTAAAATAGAATCGCAATATTGTAAGAATGCACCCTAGTGTAGAAAAAACGAAACACATCACTACAGGTTATTAATTAATTTCTGATGTCCTATGATGTAAATATGTCAATTATATTTTTCTGCAACATTAATTCCTGGGAAATAATAAGTTTAAGAAAGTGCAAACAGTGGTTTCTTTTTTGTATGGTATAATCAATTGTAACGAATGTTTTTCTATTATATTTCACCAGCAGAATCTGGTTACATTCGTGCACTATATATACAATCAGGGAGTTACTTGATAAAATGAAAGTGATAAAATCGAAATGAAAACAACTGTGATTGGTTGTAAATCAAAATTCATTGAAATGTGATTGGTCATTGACTACCATTTGGGGCATGAGTTAAATATATAATATTGCATGAAATAGTGGCAACTGTATTTTATGCACTTTTATCAAAAATATTAATTTTTTTAGTTTGGTTTGTCCTTATGGTGGAAAACTGCCTTAGGAGTATTGGCTTTACTAATAGGCAATATTAATACATCACTAAATGGATGCTATTAATTGTAGTGAATTGTCGGCAGATAACTATTACCTCGTAATGCTAGATGGTATTGAGGGGTTGTCGACAGAAAATCGTTACAGGCACCACACAATACCGCGAACTCGTTGCTGCTGTAATAACAAGATTTAAACGTCAATTAATGCAATACAATGGCCTCTTTAACACCTCTGTTAGAGAGGGTAGTGAGATCAAGCAAAATTAAACTACTTGCCTTACCTATACAAGGATCGCGTAATGAAAATTACACGAGTAAAGAAAACGAACTGAAATATTAATATACAAAGGTTGGAATAGGATAGAAACGTACAGCTAATCTGTTGTTGCCATGTAATCTTTGGTTGGCCCTTCTTTTGGTGAATCCTGAACGACTGAAGCTATTTATATTGTTCTCATCCAAAGATATTTGTACATTTTTACAGATCTACTTCGATCGTATGTAGTAGACACCAAAAACGGGCTTCTTTTTAGTACAGCGAAGGGAAAACATACGAGCAGATTTGATCGTACAGTCCGCATTACATGAAAAGTAGAGCACGATACGCGAAATAAATTTAACACTTTGCTTAAAGAATATAAACAAGCCAAGAATAGAAATAAGCAAATTATATAAAGTCACGTTATACAACGTTTTTCTAAACTACGCCGACAAACTTTGGGATCAGATAGAGAACCTTCATTGAAGCATATTTTGTTAAGGAACCTATGGGCTGAAACGCTTCGTTTCACGGCTGGAGGGATCTTAAAGGAAGGGATTGAAGGAAACGGAAAAACACTCCTTTCAGTTCAAGAGGGGTTTGTCATTACTACTCTCGCTTGGTTTGTTTACTACCGGAGCTCAGTAGTATTCGGAACCTATTACCCAAGTTTTTTTTTTTTTTTACATCCAATGGTACGATCTGTTGGATGGGTAGGGGTGGGCCCACTGTCTGGCTGGCGCGCTCGCCTGGCCTGATCTACTGCCTAGATTTATTTTTTGTGGGGCTCAATGAAGACAATGGTTTATGAAACTGATATTGACTCAGAAGAAGATCTTGTACCACGCATTGTCAGCGCAGCAGCTGAATATTAAGGGAAACTCCTGGCATCTTTGGAAGGATACGACAAAGTATGGCACATTGATGCACTGTTTGAATGCCAATGGACGTGTGTTCCAGCACTTGTTGTGATGAGACAATAAACTGGATCCATCCAGACAATGCAACACTGAAGTGAGTGTTTATTTATTTATTTATTTATTTTTAGAATTAAGTACGTTTTGTTTCTGCTTGTCTGTAAAGTACTTGGATTAACACGCAGAATTATGTGACACTGAATGACATATTTGCACGTACCTACTTTTTCTATCACTTCCTCTGTACCCCAGCCACTGATTCTTCGGCCCTGACGTTTTCACGACAGTGTTGCCGATATGAATATATAGTGGGAGGGGCCGCTTTATGTATGCGGTTAGCAGACGTACAGCTGACATCTCACCTTACTAGCGCACTATAGCTGCGTCAAGAGCAGTGATTGGTTGAGATAGACATCTACTCCCACTCAACTATTTCCTTATTGTCAGTAGAGGACGAGTTTCTCCCTTTACCCTCATATAACCTAATCTTCAGAGCCAGAGATTCGGCGGCAGGAGTGTAGGACCCCTCTTACATTGAAACGAAGCGTCGCAGCCTATAGGTTCCTTAATAAAGTATGCTTCAATGAAGGTTAACTATCTGCTCCCAAAGTTTGTCGGTCTAATTTAGAAACACCCTGTATATAATCTGCCTAGCTTCGCTATGCATTACTTCTTTTCACTCGCATCGTAATAGTTGAACAAAACGCCACCACGTACAAGACTGAATTAGTAAAAAATATACTTGTGACGTAGACTTGATGTAACCGACTGTGGTTTCGAAACGCCGAACGTATTCCAAGCTCTTTGGATTGATACCCGTAGCGTAGTGGTTAAGGCACTGCGCTACAAGCCGGAAGGTCGAGGATTCAAGTCCCGGTAGGGTCAGTATTTTTAAACTGACCCAAACCTTCTGGCGGCACTATGACCCTGAGGTCGACTCAGCCGCTACCAGAAATGAGTACCAGACGCTTGTTCTGGGTGTAAAGGCGGCCGTCACGTAGGGCTGACAACCCGGCTGACGTAAGCGCTGATTTTCCAGAAAATGTGGGAGCCATAACCTTCTTCTACCCCAAGGGCCTCCTGAGGCCTGTAGTGGGACTAATTTACTTTTACTAAGAACTTCATATTGTTTACTTGATGTTTATTTTATGAAAGCCACATTCCAGAATTATCTAGCGTCAGAGAGGATATGATTCATCTACACTGTAAGAGTGGTTTTATTACGTTAATTTGTTTCCTAGTGAGTACTGGTGAGTTAGGAATGAATATAAGGCGTCAATTATACTCGACACTGCTCTCTAACGTATCGGATTAATGTGAAACAACTCTATTCCATAAGATCACGCAATCAAATATTCCAAAAAAAGCGATAAACAGCAATATTGTACTCACGTTTTTTATATTTTTTAAAACTTTTTTCTTTCTCGTTTTATTTCGTTTACACTGTTCTTCCTTTTTGTTTTACTTACTTACTTACTCACTGGCACTATCGAACCCGTAGGTTCATGGCCGCACGGACATAAGCTCTCCATACATCCCTATCCTGAGCTAATGCTTTCCAATCATTCCCTGTATAATCTACTTCCCTCAAATCATAGTTAATGTTATTCTCCCACCTCATTCTTGGTCTACCAACTGGGCATTTTCCCTCTGGCTTTCCTACAAGAAGCTTATATGAAAGTCTCATTCCCCATACGTGCAACATGTCCTGCCCATCCCAGTCTATGAGACTTAACTGTTCTTATTTTATCTGGCTTCCTATAAAGACCATGTAGTTCATTGTTATGTAGTCTTCTCCATTCACATGTCTGTTGATCTCTTTGGTCCAAAAAATTTCCTAAGTACTTTATTCTCAAATACTTGTATTCTCCTTTCCTCTCTTAAAGTAAGAGTCCATGTTTCGCACCCATATAATATAACTGGTAGAATAATTGTTTTATATATTTTCAGTTTAATGTTTTTTTGAAAGGGAGTTGGGACATCAAGAGTCTCTGCAATGCATAATAGCATGCATTTCCAGAATTGAGCCTATGTTTAATTTTCTTTGTGCATCTCATTCCTACTTGTGATTATTGTTCCTAGGTATTTGAATTCAGGCACTTCCTCAAAATTTCCCTCATTTGTCATTAGCTGTCCATTTCCATTATATACTGAATTTCTACGTGTGACCATATATTTAGTTTTACTGATATTTACTTCCAGTCCTAATTTCTTAGTGTTACTCAATAGTGTGTACGTGTATCTCCTCGCTATCGGCCGGTAGTACTACATCATCAGCATAAATTAACAGCTTATTAATACCATTGAGTTGTAAACCTTCCTCATTCTCTAAAGATTTAATGTCATGTTCTAGTACAAAATTAAATAGTAGAGGAGATAGTGCATCTCCTTGCTTCAACCCATTCTGGATTTCAAAAGTGTCCGAAAACTGTTTGCCTACACGCACCCTACTCTTTGTGCCATTTGGACACATTCGTATAAGTCTAACTTTTTAGGAATTCCGAACTCCAGCAGGATACTATATAACTTCTCCCTCTTAATTGAATCATATGCTTTTTTGAAGTCTACATATAGTTGATGTACAGTACCATTATATTCCCATTTCTTTTCTAAAATCTGTCTTATACTAAAAATCTGATCTGTTGTAGACCTGTTTCTTCTAAATGCACATTGATGATCTCCTAGAATGTCATCAATAACCTTAGTTAACCTTTTTATCTTATTCACACATACAAACACAAGACAGGACACACACCCGGACCCAAAGTGGAGATTTAAAATCCCCTACCCCGCCGGGAATCGAACCCGGGTCGCCGTAGTGGAAGGTAGGGACTCTACCGACTACGCCACGGCGACGGACATTCGTTAAATTACAACATGTATCCAAGACGACAGATCACTTATCCGTGAGACCGGAATTATATATAAAATTAGGGTGTCCCAAAACAAATTGAAGCCTTTTATTTTTAACGCATACCCTCTTAATTTGTTTTTTAATGTTAATTGAATTGTAAGTACAATTTGGTGTACGAAGGCCCTCGACAACCCATTACAGCTTGCTAACTAAGGTGAATGAAATTTGAACAATAATGTTTTTTTTTTTTTTTTTTTTTTTTTTTTGTACAGTACATTAGTAAATAGTTAAACGTTTAGGGATTACAGATGATCTATTCACTAAATAAACATTTTGTTCTAAAATCCTTCTATACTAACCCAGTACAAATTTCCATGTCTTATATTTGGTATGGAGTCGGCACAGGTTGTCATGATCCAATCACAATGTTATTTGAGTTATTAAGGTCAAACCGAAAAAAAAATAGAGAGTATGCGTAAAAAAAACTGGTGGGGTTGAACATAACCAGATATTTACTTACGCAACTTAAGACATTTTTATTGCAATTTATCCAAGTGATATTTGTAACATTTCACCATATGTTAATGTAATGAGAAATTTACGAGTGTATATATGTTTTAACGTTGTGACTTTCGGCAGTTTTGAATTTCCATAGGAGAGGTATTTTTTTTACATATTTAAACATATTTAAAATTTAATGAACCTAAAAGCTAACCTAACCTAATTCAATTACTCTAACATAGGTGAATCCCATGAAACGCCTTTTTTTACGCGGTTAAATATGTACATTTGTTTGTGTTTTACGCGGTTATATTCGGACATAAATCAGTTATTATTGACGGAGATGCTGTGTTATCGACAGGGCCGTGGATTTATCGCTGGTTATTAGTGTGGTTATCGCAGGTTATTAATGTGGTTATTACTGTGATTATCTTGTGGAAAGCAACGGGAAGCTACCACACCTACAATTCCCTAGTAAAGCTGCAAAGCATAGCATGAAAATGCTATGATTGCAGTGAAAGACCTGCCCTCGGGCAGAATTACTATGGATGGATCGCTGGTTCATAGAATAACTGTTCTTTTAAACTGTGAATATTAATAGCGTTGAGAATAACCATTGTAACCAGAGTGGTCATGACAGGAAATAGTTCCACTTTTTTTCCCCTTATTTACGAGTGAAATGAGTTAAAGATAACTAAAGTCCGGAGCTAAATATATTTAATAAATCATTTTATGATTATTTGTTCCATTTAAGTGCTAGCTTCCACGGCGGCAAATACTCCTTTACGTCCTTCTTGTCTTGGGACATCCTAGGGTGTCCAAAAAAATAGAAATCTTTTATTTTTAACACATATTCTCTTAATTTGTTTGTATAATGTTAAAACAATATTCTTCGTACAATTTGGCGTACGTAGGTCCACGGCAACCAGTGCCGACTTGCTTCTAAACATGTCAGTACTCGTAACTAAGGCGAACGAAATTTGAACAAGGTTTTTCTTTTGTACATTAGTAAATAGTTATACGTTTTGGGTATATTGATGTTAATTTAGTAAATAAACGTTTAGTTCTAGAATCCTTCTATTGTAGTACACATTTTCAATACAAGTGAAGTGCCGTGAAGTAGGCACGGTCCAATCGTGAAAATATTCGGTTTATTAAGGTCATACAGAAAAAAAAGTATGCGTATTTGATTTTGCGAAAAAAAAACTTCTTTTGTCTTGGGAACCCAAATATATAGAGGGCAAAGATGCCTAATTTCGTGATATCCCTGAATCCGAGATAAAATTTCAATTCGTTGTCATGGAATTACTAGTTTTAGAAACTAATTGGTTATTCCAGACATGGCATAAGCTTCCTTATTTCCATTTTATTGCTTTGCCCGCCTTTTGAAAACCAATACAAAGCATCAAAACACATCGTGATGTTGAAAGTGGTTGAAGTAATTTTTCTCTCGTGACTGTCCTTGAAGAAATGTTCTGTATTTTGGACAAGTGTTTATTTAATAGTTGTACACCATTATATTATTGTATTCTAATATCAACTGAACCAACTAATGCGTAAGTGTTAACGATATAAAAGGATAACAATGGTACAGCAGCTTCCTCATTCACGATGTATTTTTCTATTTTTTCTCATGATACGACTCTCTCATATTTAACCGTGCGAATATAGATAATAAGAAGAAAATTCTTAAGAATATATATATAAGATTTTATATTAGTTGCATTAATTGGAAATCAGTTATATTAAAATGACATGTTTTAATCAGTAACCTTAAATTGGTAAAAACTTGTTTCAATTATTTAAATGTGGGGACCGCAGTTAAATCGAAATCACCATAACTGTTATTATTACGTATATTGTGTAATTTAACATACATTTATGTAGTTTATACTAGTTTGTTTTCTTCTATTTTATTAAAAATATCAAATAAATTAAACCAATTGATGTTTCCTTAGAATACATTGCCAATTTAAGGGTTAACAAGGCTATAATAATTTAGCCCATAGCTGCTAAGTAAGCATTTGATTGAAACCAACTTTATAAAGTAGTTTCTTCATTGTTCGTTAAATTGAGTTTTTCTGCATTTTCAATTTTCATTGTCACAGAAATACGAGAATAGATGGAAACAATAGAATTCAATTTACACTAAGTACGAAACTAACGCTATCCATATCAATTAATAAAGGTGTTATGACGAGCAGTTCTCAATAATATGCAACACGTATGTCTATATTAATAAAATAATATTTCAGAGTAGAAATTACTAGAAGATATAGAATAAATAAAAAGAATTCAATAACAGAAGAAATCAAAACTGTTCTGCAGACAATCAAGATGTGATAGCAGATTTAGAAGACACGTGACATAAAACAGCTTACAAATTACAATTAATAGCGGACACTTACTAAACAAAAACGATAACCTTCAAATGAAGAAACACAATCATCATCATCATGAACAAATTCGTTTTAGACCATGTGGCCTGTACGGTAAACCTAGCGAAGATGGTCTTGATCTTTCCACCGATGTTTTGGTCTTCCTTGGTCCCTATGTCCAGTTGGGGTATATTGGAATGCCAATTTTGGAAGTCTATTTCTTGCCATTCTCCTCAGATGATTTTTCCATTCTTGTTGGTATCTTTGTATATCTTCATTTAAACTTGTTACTCCAAGTTTTCCTCTGATAATAGTGTTCCTTTGGTGATCCAGTCTATTAACTCCTAACAATGATCGTAAGAAGCGCATTTGGCTTACTTGAAGTTTATGAGAGTTTCTTTTATTTAAAATCCAAATTTCACTTCCGTATTTTAGAGCAGCTTTTGATGTGATGTTATGTAATCATAGTTTTGTCTCTGTCCTCATCTGTTTACCAAAATGTCTTCGTATTACCCCATTCATTTTATTATATTTTTGTAATTTTGAATCAATGTCACTCTTATACTCTGCAAATACACTTCCTAAGTAAGAGAAATCTGACACTTGTTCTATAATTTTTCCATCAATCTCAATTTTCACCCGTTGTATGTTTTTTCCACACATTTCCATTGTTTTGGATTTTGAAGTGGAAATTTTCATATTATATTTGCTGGCAATTTTGAATAATTGATACGCTGCTATTTGTAAGCTATCTTCGGAATCTGATAATATTATTTGATTATCACCATATAATATTGTTTGAATTATTTTATTCCTAGTCATTGAAATTCCACTATTTACTGTTTGTTTCCATTCTTGCACTATTCTGTTAATATATATATATATATATATATATATATATATATATATATATATTAAATAAGAGTGGAGATAGTCCACATCCTTGTCGAACACCTTTGCTTGTGTTTGTGTTCTGTTATTTCTCCATCTGGTAATTTAATTTTGATTTTAGAATTTTGATATAAGCTTTGTATAGCTCGTATTACATGTGAGTGTATATGTTCTTCATGCAGTATCTGCCAAAGTTTTCTCGGTTTACATTATCATATGCCTTTTCATAATCTATAAATAGTATGTATAGTGGGAGATTAAATTAAGAAATACAATTGGAAATAAAATAGTAATAAACAATAGTGCAACAAAACAGATAAATATGTTTAGTTACCTAAGGTGTTCAGTATCAAACGAAAATTAAAATGGTATCACTAACAAAACCATGAACAAATAACAGGAATTATGAATACAAAAACACACTAGAGAATAAATTTTCCGCGAACACTATTGAGTACCCACATCGTTATATGTTTGTGAAACATGGATTACCCACATTGTTATATGGTTGTGACACATGAGTTATGGCGTAAAGGAGAAGGACTAATTTTGCATTACGACAGCGTTCATGAGAACAAAATGCCATGACGTGATCATAAAATATACTCACAAACATCAGAAGTTCAAGTAAAATATTCCTGAAAAAATGCAAAATTATATAAAGAAAGTCCTTTGAAATAATTACAAGAGAAAGACTGACCAATTTAATATAAAAATACCACCCAGTTGCAAAATGAAACGAAGGTCGATAACTTAGAAGATAAGTAGATGGATAACAAGACCGGATCGGTCACTAGCTTATCCTTGGCTGCTTGATGGTATAATAATGTTCTATTATTAGAAATTTGTGTATTTAGAATTATTGGTATATTGTACACTCGAGATATTAAAACTTCCTGGATCTCGTATCACTGTTTACTCGGAAACAGGGAAGAGACAGAAAATGTACGTTCCCTGTCACCTCATCTACTCCTACAGCCTTATTTACGACGTGAGATATCAATGAAGTAATGCAAGAAATGGGATAATTGCAATATAAATTCCATTGCCAGTGTCAAAATTAGAACTAGTCTCTAGGTTAAGAAAATCCAGCTATAACGACTACGGGACTCGATATGCTGACCACATTTCGCCCTTACACTGTTTGGATGATCATTCATCTGTTAATGCCACGTGAGGCCAGCGGCCGGGTGGTAGGCCAAGAGCCTTCTAGGCTTTTCACGTCCATGGTTTTGGAGGCCTGATTGGAAATATCCAGATTCTTAAGAAACGTCATGAGAAGGTACTCATTTTTTGGCCTCAGAGTGAATCTGGACAAGATTAAATAAATTTCGCTGCTCAACTCTTCTCCACGATCGAACCCGTGGTGTCCATTTCGGAACGAGAATAAAGAAAATGCCGCATCTCTATGTCTTCAAATGTCTTGAATGCTATTTGTGTCTCTAGTTATGACACTTTTTTCGTATCACTAAGTTTCAGATTCTTATGTTCTAGTCCAAGTACTTCCCCTATAAGAAAGCAGAAAAAGGAAAGAAAATCGGTATAGTAGTTTAATCTAAAGAACAAATGACTGAGATTTTAGAAGCATTCGTGTTCCATCGAGCTTCCATTAACCCCTGAATTATCTTTTCAACTGTTTTAAAACTCGTTTTCTTTATCAGAAATGGATTGTTTTATGACTGAGACAGAATTTGGAAACTTAAATGAGCTTGGCAGCTCTTCCTCATCCCAGCTGTCGTTGTCATAAAATTCTTAACGATGCGTATTTTATTGCACTTGTCCCTAATTTGAAGATGCGAAATTGTTTTTCTTTTTTTTTTAGTCTTGTTGACAACTTCGTTTGCCTAAAACAATAGATTTTTACTGTAGTTTTAAAACTCTATATCCTCCCCTACACTTCAGATGTTTATAGGCACTTCACATGGTGGGGATTTCCTGACACTCTTGCTTTCCTCTCGTAATCTACATAAAATATAAATTAAGTAATGCAATCTTCTGTAGTAAATATGAACAATGCTTCCTTCAGCTTTTTTTTATTTCTATATGAATCGGTGAAATGAAATAACGATTCAGATTGCAAAAACTTTGGTTATATTACGCTTCAGCCATCCCGAACCCTATTATTCGAAATCTTTTACAATTTCTCTTGCTAGAACATGGAATTCCATTCCACCCTATGTCAGAGACTGCCAAACTTTACCATCTTTCAGAAACACATTGAAAATAAAATTACTAACAGAAACTACTCACTAATATTACTTTTTTTAAATGAATGTGTTTTTTTCATTATTTGATAAAAATAGATTTAAGATTCGTTAATATATTTACATAATGCCTTGTATAAAAAGCATAGATTAATTCATTGTAGTATATTACTTTCTTTGTATTTTTCTTTCTTTCTTTTCTTTTTATGTATAGTAGATTCGAGCTGAATGCAGGCTTTCACGGCCGGTAATCATGATGTTGAGTGATTCCGGGTTCTGTGGCCGTGGTCCATAGTTGGTGTTGATACCAGACGTTTCGCCCTCAACTGCGGACCCTCCGCAGTTGAGGGCGAAACGTCTGGTATCAACACCAACTATGGACCACGGCCACAGAACCCGGAATCACTCAACATCGTAGATTCGAGCTGTTATTCGTTTCTGTATTCATTATATCATTAATTTAATTTTAATTGTATTTTATTTCATTGTATTATTGGACATTATTTTCATTATTATTCAATTTGACAGATAATTAATTGTTTAGTATGTACTATTATTGTAATTTTTTGTATTTATATAACACATGTTTGTCCTGGTGAGTGGAAGAGAAGGCCACATGGCCTTAACTCCACCAGGCTAAATAAATCTATTCTAAATTCTATTCTAAAAAAAAGACCCCGACCGTCACTTTTAAGTGTATGTTACTTATATAGGTCTACATGAAAATCGAAGCCACCTAAACTCGAAATGCATCATCCTGATATCAGTAGTAATTATAGAGACTTAAGTGCAATAGTACATATTATTCTTGCGAGCACCATTTTGTAAACAATCTCGATTTTATTTACTTTGTTCCAGTGGGTTACCCATTGTTACGAACGACATAATGTTTTAATAAATGTTTAAAAATCGCCATCTTTATAGTACAAGACATTTTAAAAGCTAAACGGCTGCAAGTCAACATAGCTAATAATTTACGCTGTACAAAACTGATAAATGAAAGGTTAGTGTTGTTTGTAATTGCAAACAGGAATGAGATGCACAAAGAATTTAAGCATGGTCTCATTTCTGGAAATGCATGCTATTTTACATTACAGGGATTCTTGTCCCAACTTATCTAAAAAAAACTTTAAACTGAAAATATATAAAACTCTTATTCTCCCAGTTATATTATATGGATGCGAAACATGGACTCTCACTTTCCATCCATAGTAATTCTGCCCAAGGGCAGGTCCTTCAATGCAATCATAGCATTTGCATGCTATGCGTGCAGCTTTACTAGGGAATTGTAGGTGTGGTAGCTTCCCGTTGCTTTCCACACCGGTGGAGGATGATGATGATGATGATGATGATGATGGCCATATGATTTCGGGGACCATTTGGGCTTTAAGTTTTCCTGATATTTGTCTTACAGGTGAGGAAAAACCCCGATAAAAACCTCACCCAGAAAACTGCCCCGACCGGGGATCGAACCCGGGCCCGCTGCGTGACAAGGCAGCACGCTAACTCGAGACCACAGCGGTGGACACTCTTACTTTAAGGGAGGAGAAAAGATTGCGAGCATTTGAGGATAAAGCTCTTAGGAAATTTTTTGGACCAAAAAGAGATGAACAGACAGGTGAATATAGAAGACTACGTAACAGTGAGCTACGTGATGTTTATAGGAAAATAAGAACAGTTAAGTCTCGTAGACTGCGATGGGCAAGACATGTGGCACGAATGGGGAATGAAAGAGGGATATGGGAACTTCTTGTAGGAAGACCATAGGGAAAACGCCCCAGTTGGTAGACCAAGAATGAGGTGGCAGAATGACATCAACCATGATTTGAGGGGATTAGATTATATAGGGGATTATTGGAAAACATTATCTGAAGATAGGGATGTGTGGAGATATTATGTTCGCGCGGCCATGAACCTACGGTTTCGATAGCGCCAGTGAGTTATAGTGATTTGTGAATGTTTTTAAATTTATGACTAATCAATTAATTATTAAAAACTAACCGAAATGCGACCTAATCGGTTAATGTGGCCTACAGAGTTAATGTGATTTTTTTTGGGTTAGGTTTTTTAATTTTAATAATGGATTATCATAAGTAATGCCACGAGTGATTTCCAAATTATCGATAAATTCACGACTCACGAAGTGAGGAGTGAATTTATCTAGAGAATTTGGAAATCAAGAGTGGCATTTGTTAGGACTATTTAACGAATAAAATTAAGCTGTTTACTCACAAATCATTATTTAACTATAGTTATTTTAAAATATTTATATATTTAATGTAAACGGCGATGTTTGAAAACAAATGAGAAACGATAGGTACGCTTCTACTGCTTCATTTGTTTATCACTGCAACCAGATCATACTATTTATTGCCAAAGGAACGCAATATTGTAACGAGGAGCTTTCTTTAATATGGCAATCATAACACTGATAAATATTTGGTGAAACACGATTCTGATTGGTTGTAAAACAGAAATCATTGAAACGTGATTGGTCATTGACTCCCATTTGGGGCATGAGTTAAATAGTCAATACAATAGGCCTATAGCGTAAAGTTTCTCCCGATATTTTAGGCACTCGGTCGTAAAACACTGTAACTAACAAAATGAAAACTTTTGGGGAATCAATTGTTAAGTTGTGATGATATTAAATACTTTGTTTTATCAAAAATTATCTATGTTACACAAGTATTTTGTGTCTATTGAGAAATACAATTTTGTATCCCGGTCGTGTCAATGATGTGGTTTGTTGGTTTCGATCTTTTGAGAACATGACCCTGTCTTCAAGTGCTTGTCTATAAGTTGTTTGGAGTTTTGTTGGAGCTGAGGAGAATTGTCTTCTCCAAGCTGTTCTTGTTCGATAATTCTTTTGGTAAAGATGATCATCTCCCAGCTATGAAGAGATGATTATATACGAGGAATTGCGCTTAAGCTTCTTGGCCTTAAAATTTCGTCTTGAGATTCTTTTCTTGTGATGTTTAGGGACTTGAAGTTAACAAGTTAGTTAACAGGGTGACAGTTGACTGTAGGAGTTGAGGATTTTATAGGATTTTTGTTAGAAGAGTCAGGAGCTGTTGGAATAGGTTTTCAGGATTTTGGAAATATTCAGGAACTGAGGGAAGTGATGGGAAATTTGAGTTTTCAAAAGGAGTCGTGCTCTCTAGTGTTAATGTTGGCCTTGATGTCTGTTTCCCTTGTTGGTATTTTAGATGTTGTTTGTGGCCGTGAACTGAGATATTTCTTGAATTCAGGACACTGTCTGTAGCTGGCTGCATGATCTTGATGACAGTTACGGCATTTAGGTGTTGTTTGAGTACAATCTGCTACCTTATGTTTCCCAGAGCATCGGACTTACTGCTGCCAATATTTTTTCTCTGGATATAAGAATTATTTCTAGGCGCTCCAATCTCAGAAGTGCGTTACAATTTCGCCGTGCCAGGAGAGAATACAGAATGTCGAAATAACAACGTGGCGGTATTTAAAAAAAAAGATAGGTGAGTGATACATGAGATAGTCTTTTTCATCCAAGAATGAGTTCTTGTTTCCTAATATTCACTTTATTTTAATATTCTGCGGAACATAATAAAAAAGGTTAATTCCAAAATCAGACATTTCGTTTATGTTTTACAAAGTTGAATAACCACACACTCAACTATAGATGATAAACTAAAAGTGTAAAATTTACTTTCTTTATATGTGTTAAATGCAGAAGGGGCTGTGAAACTTGGTAAGTACAGTACACATCATGTTTTACTTCAAAACGTGTTAAGAAGTAGAGGTATCTTATCTTTCTTTAAGGGCCGGTTTCACCAACACAGGTAACTGTATTACGCCAGTTTAAGCTATGCATTATAGATGGGGAAAACTAGCGTAATACAGTTACCTTCGTTGGTGAAACCGGCCCTAAGGAGTTACTTTGATCCTAGGTTTGCGCTCATATACAGCATCATAATTCGGGTCTTCGTTACCATAATTAATGCCACGAGTGATTTCCAAATTATCGATAAATTCACGACTCACGAAGTGAGATCCGGGTTCGAATCCCGTCCAGGCATTTATTTTTCTTATCATACCATATTAAGCTTGCATTGCTCAATGTTAAATATTTAATTATAATATATATATATATATATATATATGTACAATCTGGGAGCCACTTGCATTCTAGGATTCTTACATCTTAATATATCATCAGCAGCATCAAGGATTAGACCTGCTGGTCTGTTCCGATCTCATGTTAGAATTGGTCTTTCCATCTTTTACTGGGTCTTCCAACATCTTAATATATAAATTGTTATATTCAACGTATTTCTTAGAAAATCAGTCACTGCAAAATAATGTTCTGACATATTCAGAATGTTAAAAAGGAAGAGCTTTTTTCAGTATGATAAAATTAGGGCCTAAGTTGATAAAATCGAGGTGAATCACGACTGTGATTGGTCGTTGACTCCCATTTGGGGCATGAGTTAAATAGTCACAAAAAGAGGTGTTGTCAGAAGTATTACAAATATTTAAAACACGCGATTTAAATTCATCACTACAAAACGAACTGCGTCGGCGGCCATGTTTCTTAGTTACAATGTTTTACGTCCAAACAGCTGTCACATGCCATATCTTAATGCCGACACTATTTGAATCAGTCATTTCGAAAAGGAATCATCTCCAATTTTTCTGAAATTCACTTCTTTCATTATTCCACATTTAGATTCCTACCCAATCATTTCCGTGTGAGAATGGATCAACTATACTATTCCTTTACCACTTTCTGACTTTATTCAATAGCAACTTCAGATTCAATGCGTTATCCTGATCAAGTTGAATCAGTTTTCCTTCCTCTCCCGTAAAATTTGGTCAGCTGTGGGTGATCTCTTTTCGAAATGACTGATTCATTTGTAACAGAACATCAAAATTTCCTAGAGATCTTATCAACAGTCTATTAAATCAGCTGCAAGGAATCCGATGTTGCCAAAATCTTCAATTCACAAATAATGTTTATGTTTTACGAATGCCTCATTTAATAATTCCCAGGCATCCATGTTGAAAATATTGGAATGGCAGCAGATAAACGTTCATAAAAACGAAGAATGGTTCAAGTAAAATAATTATAAAACAGTTGGAGGTAGCATTATTCAGACTGCACATAAATATCACTATAACTAAATTAGGGCCACGACCATCGTCATAGTCTTGTGGTGAGGTCTTATAACTACAGCTCATGAGGTTCCAGGTTCCATTCCCGGTGAGACCATGCACATTTTTTTCTTACAGGGACATATTCCTTGATCGCTCATGGTCTGGAATTTAGGTTAACGTTAGATTTAAGAACTCTCCTAGTGCATTATTATCATTTATCGGATTATCACCTATCGTAACATCGAGGTAACGTAACTCCGCTTTTAGAACTTCCCAGCCTCAGAAGTGGGTTACAATTCCGCCAATGCCTGGAGTAAATCCCAGAAATGTCGTGAGACAATCTGGTGTCGTTGGACAATATATATAAGTCCACCGCTGTGGTCTCTAGGTAGCGCGCTGCCTTGTCACGCAGCGGGCCAGGGTTCGATTCCCGGTCGGGATAGGCTCCTGGGTGAGGTTCCTTCGGGTTTTTTCCTCACCTGTAAGGCAAATGTCAGGATGCTTAGAGCCCAACGGCCCCCATCCGACCATAATCATCATCCTTGTCATTATCATCCTTATCATTATCATCCTTCATCAGGTCGAATGTAACGGGAAGCTACCACACATATAATTCCCTAGTAAAGCTGCAAAGCATAGCATGAAAATGGTATGATTGCAGTGAAAGACTAGCCCTCGGGCAGAATTACTATGGCTGGATGGATATATATAAAACTACCTATAGAAATACATTATACTGTATAATAGAAATGGACATTAATGAAAAAATAAAAATTTTGAAGTATTGGCTGAATTCAAATACCAAAGGAACAATAATTACAAATAGGAATTACAGGGACTTATCTCATCCCAACTTCTCTCGGGAAAAAAGTCAAATTAAAATATACAAAACGACTATTCTTTCATTTGTATTATTTGTATGCGAAACATGAACTTCTACTTTAAGAGAGAAGAAATTCATATGTGTATTTGAGAATAAAGTTCTCAGGATTTTTTTTTACCAAAGAGAGACAACATACGGTTAAATAACATCTCATAACAGTACGCTACATGATCTTTATGGAAAACCAGATCTAGTATGAACGGTTAATTATCGTAGACTACTGCGATGGGCAGGGCATGTGTTATGAATGGGGAGTAAAACAGGGGCACGGCTGTAGGAAAACCAGAGGGACAGCTCCCAGTGGGTAGGCCAAGACTGAGAAGGGAAAATATTAGATTTGAGGGAGATGAATTATACTGGGGACGTTGGAAAACATAAGCTAAGGATAAGGATGTATGGAGAGCTTATATATTGTTAACTTAATTTGTACATTTTTCTACCACAGTTTTCAAAGCTCGGCTACTTATCCTGCACTTCATGTCACACGGTGGGGCGTTTCCTGACGCTCTAGTGTTCCTCTCTACATCAGACACACAAAATGTAAATTACGTAATCAAGTTTTCTGTAGAGTAATTGTGCGACATTACAGTGCTTCCTACGATATGCAGATCTACGTGCCCAAGTGAGTGAATACCGGGAATAAAATTCATATCTGTTTTAACTAGAAGATACATTTATATGCACTAAAAACTAGTGAATATATGCATACATTTATTTAGTGAAAACTTTGGAAATATTCTTTAAAATTGACTATTTAACTTATGCGCCAAATGGTAGTCAATGACCAATCACATTTCAATTAATTTTGAATCACATTTCAATTAATTTTGATTTACAACCAATCACAGTCGATTTTCATCTCGATTTTATAACTTTCATATTATCGCTTTTATTTTATCAAGTGACTCCCAGATTGTATATATAGTGCAAGAATAACCAGATTCTGCTTGCGAGATAAACATTCGTAGCAATTGATTATACCATACAAAAAGAATCCACTGTTTGCACTTTCTTAAACTATTATTTTCCAGGAATTAACGTTCCAGAAAACTATAATTGACATATTTACATCGTAGAACATCAGAAATTAATTAATAACCTGCAATGATGATTCGTTTTTCTTCACTAATGTGCATTCTTACAATATTGCGATTCTTTTTGGCAATAAATATGATCTGGTTGCAGTGATGAACAAATGGAACATAACGTTTACATTAAATGTATAAATACTTTAAAATAACTATATTTAAATAATGATTTGTGAGTAAACAGCTTAATTTTATTCGTTAAATAGTTCTAAGATATGACAACTCTCGATTTCCAAATTCTCTAGATAAATTCACTCCTCATTTCGCGAGTCGTGAATTTATCGATAATTTGGAAATCACTCGTGGCATCACTTATGAGAAAAAAATTCAACTCCAAGGCGTGACAGGCCTATGATGCCCTTGCGTCCCAGCTGGCTGCTGGCCTCACATCCACATGTGTTGATCAGTGATTAACTGCCATACAACCAGTGTAGATGTGACATGTAGTCAACAGTTCGGATCCCCCAGCCATTATGTTGTTTTCTCAACCTCTCCAGCTACTTATTATAGCTACTCAAATTCCTCACGATGCTGCGTGGACATTGATCCCTTGCTAGAATATATTTCACCAGTGAAAGTTTTGAAATATGGGTAGGGGAAAATATTTAAATGATTAGGACTACTGGAAGATACAGAATTATGTCGACCCTTTCAACACGGAAATAAATTAATTACAGTTTAGACTTAAGCCCACACTGTACAAGGAATATATCAGTGAAAGCAAAATACATATCATGGCTCATAGGAACATAAATATCATTAGGTAAAGTACAAATGGTTTTCAAGAAAGGAGGAAGAACAGCGGCAAGTGATAATCTAAAACTAGGAGAAGAACCTATAAGAATGGTCAACAAATTCAGATATTTAGGCATAACACTGCAGCCAACAACAAAGTCTTTCAGCGCACATATACAGGAGAGAGCAGCAGCAGCTATAAGAGCTATGTGCAGTATCAAAGACATCACATCGTTAAAATTAGTCACAGCCATGAAATTATTCGCATCAGTGATCACCCCGATCGTCACCTACGGGATAGAACTGATAGGCCTATGGGAGAAACTATCGACCAGCGATTTGGAGAGGTTAGAAAAAGTAAAACCAAGATTCATCAAAAAGACATTAGGTGCAAGCAAATACACACCAAATAGAACGGCCTATATGATAGCCAGAGAAACCTTCTTCCTAGAGGACCTGAGGCAAAGGATACTACTGCCAGCAACGGAGCCATATAAGAAAGTCATCGAAAAAAAGAAACAGAGAGAAAAAGAGATCGACGAAGATTTCTACGCCTCAGATGCCATGGCAAACAGAGAGTGGACTGGAAGTAACCAACAACAAAGGCACAAAATCATAGGCTTAGCAACACACGGATATCATCACAAAATGTGCAAAAATACAAAATTCCACCAACCGAGTGATTCGTGTGAATGCAAGATATGCGACCAAAAGTGTGAGCGATACCATTACAAACAATGCAGAATATGGACAGGATCACTGAACGAACTCATAAACTTACAACTTAATGCTCTTTCGAGTGCCTCTTACCAACTTTATTATTATTATTATTATTATTATTATTATTATTAAAGTACTGTTTTTGCTATTCCTGCAAAATTTCTTTAAAAAAATACAGTTTTGCCTTCAAATGTGTGGATTTTTATAACAGTTTTGAACAGTGTTTTAACCTCTTAGTATAGTTATAGGCCCCATGGGTGAATGGGCGACAATTTTAGCATCTTTAGGTATTTTTAAAAATGTTCGATAATGTTAGGATTTCGTTTAATGCAATTTTACACAACTATTTTATAGGTTATTGATTGTGAGAAAATTTGGTACAATTTTTTTAAAGAAAAAAAAATCGTTCTATTACTTACAGTGCGCAAAAGTCATTTGTGCGCTAATAATTGACTAGGTCTGTAACAATAAAATTAATGCTTTAATGGGGAGAAATAAGTATAGGAACGACTGGAAAGAACATATTGATAGAATGCCAGAAGGGAGATTTCCAAAATTATTACTAAATTATAAACCGCGCGGAAGGAGAAATGTTGGTCGCCCACACAGAAGATGGTCTGAACAATTTTAACAATTCTAGCTTTCATGAAACCGGAACGAGCCAACATGCTTAATCTCTGAAAGATGATGATGATGATGAATGGGGAGAAAATTCTGAATTTTAGTTTTTATGCAGTTTATGCGTTTCGTCAATAGAGGCAATTACCTATACCTATTTTGACCCTCCAGGCATTGAGATTTTTCTAAAATTGACATATCCACTGGTCGATGCCTTGTAGAACTTCAGACAAGCGACCCGCCTTTACTGGTGAAACAGAGTATAGCCGGAATTCCTTGAACAAATTTCTTCCCTCATGGGGACTCGAACCAGCGCAAGTCCAGTAGTAGCTCTGCTCCATGTCTTCTTGCCTTAACCAACGGTCCCCGAAAATCATCGGTCATCATCACCCTTACCATTTCACCGGTGTGGAAAGCAACGGGAAACTACACCTATAATTCCCTGATAAAGCTGCGAAGCATAGCATGGAAAAGCTGTGATTGCAGTGAAAACCTGCCCTAGGGCAGAAAACTATAGAATAATTATTGTGATTGTTTTTTAATGTATAACATATGAAGGCCACGTGGTCTTAACTCCACCTGGATAAATAACTAAAATAAATTCTACAAAGCCAGAGAACTGTATCTGAACTACTTAACGTTTTGAAGGAAATAGCTGATGTAATGTGGTGTGATTGCGAAAGTTCACTATCTTCACCTGCTTCCTATCAGCTGATTTATTTCCTACTTGTGTGCAGCATTTCGCGAAATCCGGATCATTCTCTTAAGTTACCTAACATCCCATATTGTAGGTGTATGTGCGTGCTCATATAGGCCTACATTTAAAAGAAAATGATAACCGCTAGGACCGACGGACAGATTTATTAATGGGAACAGATGTATGTCTAGGAATGAGCCTGGACAGAGGTCTAATCTGCCTCGACAAATCAATAAAGTTCCTTGGTCTAGGCGAATGAACATTCTCTCTTAAAGAAGGAACTAAGACTGTATTTCCTTTGTAAAATGAGAGAGATTTTCACCTACGTAAGTCTTGTGTGTATATGGAGTCTGTGCAGGCGCGTGATGCACATTGTTTATAGGTGATGTTACCATCTGAATTTGCTTATCTGAATTATCATGACAGTTATATTGAATTTAGTAAATATGACTCTCTTATTTGTGATAATTGGTTTTAAGTTAGTATCCTTCAAATCTTCAGAGAGAGAGAGAGGGGGGGAGTTCATCTCTTGAAGAAGCAAATACACATTTTAATCTCACCTTTACTAGCTCTACAATGCTTACCTAATTTTAATTCTTTATTACTTACTTATTTTAGGAATTCACACTATGAGGTATATTCATGTAGGTAAAATTTAATCACTCATATCGTATTTTTCTTCTTATTTTAATATAAACTATTTTCGAAACTAAGTTTCCGTTCCATCTTCAGTATCATCACGATCGTTGTTCTATCGTCTTGAAGAGCCGTCCTTCGCTCCTTCCATTGGCAGACTGAAAACCTCGAAACCAGGTCATTCTCCTGGGGAATTCCAAAGTTCAACAATTGATGTACTTTGAGATTCCCCAGGAGAATGACCTGGTTTCGAGGTTTTCAGTCTGCCAATGGAAGGAGCGAAGGACGGCTCTTCAAGACGATAGAACAACGGTCGTGATGATACTGAAGATGGAACGGAAACTTAGTTCCGAAACTAGTTTATAGTAAAATAATAAGAATGATGAGGTGTGTGATCAAATTTTACCTTAATTAATTCTTTATTCTTCGTACCGTGGTTCGTTCTGACCCCAGTGCTAAAAATGCAGGCTATTTCTTTATTAAATATTAAGTTTATATTGATGGGAAAATAATTTAATTACGACAATCAAAATAAAACGTAATAAATTTACTTTAGGCGGCTCCGTGGCGTAAGCGGTTAGACGCTCGCCTTTCACCGCGAGGGCCCCGAAATCGAGTCTCGGTCTCTCCATGTGGGTTTCGTGGTGGACGAAACGGAGCTTAGGCAGGTTTTCTCGGAGTATCTCCCGTTTTCCCCTGCCAACAAATTTCATCCCAACATTTCTCCATGCTCATCTCATCCATTTCATTCATCCGCCTCTGTGACGGTGCGTCAGGATTGGTCAGCCGGCACCCTTGTCGTTCAGTCCTCTATAAATATAAGGGCTTCATCTCATCTCATTCCTCGACCCGACCCTGAGTTGAACACGAGTTGAGAATACTTGTTATAAATTGCCTTTATATTTCTAGAAGACCATCGCTGTGGTCTCGGAGTAACGTAGCTGCCACTGGCGCAGCTGGCCCGGAATCGATCACGGTTTGCACAAGTTTCCCCAAGTGATTTTTTCAGGATTTTTTCTCTCCTATAAGACAAATGTCAGGAAACTTTAAGACCCAAACGGTCCCCGAACATCATTATAATCATAATATTTCCCACGATTAGGATGAGTGTGTGAATAGTGTGTTACGTCTTAATATTGTGTTATATCAAAGGAGGCCCTCCATGTACTAGCGTGGTAAAAAAAAGTGTGTGAGAGATCCACAGTTAGAATCCCTTTCCCGACAGATCGTGTTACTGTAAAGTCCGGGTGTCGTGTGGCATAGGCCTATGGCATGTAAAAAGTTCTTGTAGGCCTATGGTTAGAGGTTAAACTTAATTAATGGAATATCTGTAGAAGTATAATTAAATAAATTAATAAACTTGTTAATTGATGTAGATTAAAAATATAACAAAGTAAAAAACATATTTATATCCATCCATAGTAATTCTGTACGTGGGCAGGGTCTTTCATTGCAATCTTAGCATTTTCATGCTATGCTTTGCAGCTTTACTAGGGAATTATAGGTGTGGTATCTTCCCGTTGATTTCCACACCGATGAAGGATGAAGATGATATGATAAGGATGATGGTGATTGCCAGATGATTTTCGGGGACCGTTGGGCTCTAAGCTTCCTGACATTTGCCTTACAGGTGAGGAAAAACCCCGAAAAAAACTTCACCCAGGAGCCTGTCCCGACCGGGAATCGAAACCGGGCCCGCTGCGTGACAAGGCAGCATGCTACCTCGAGACTACAGCGGTGGACAATATATTTATAAAAGTAACATTAAATAAATTAAATAACTAGTGTATACAAGTATCATTCAAATATAGAGAGATCAAATTTTCAAAAAATATATACATATATCTTTACCTCACTTTAACCTTTCACATACCCAACGCTACCCGGGCCTTGCAAGGACTCGACCTGTCGGGAGAGGATTTTAAAATGTTTGATCAAAAACCCCTTTTTCTGACCACACAAGGACATGGAGAACATCACTGTGTGTGTGTGTGTGTGTGTGTGTGTGTGACCAGTTCAATGCCAAAGCCATCTCTTAGACAACAAGAGCATTTAAGATAATATACCATTCACTCATTCGTACTAAACACAGCTAATGTGATATGGTGGATAGTCCCTTTAACTCATCTGACATTTATCCATACAGGTGTTACGAAAAGCACCATCCAGTTTCATATTAATATTTAACGTAATAATCCATTCAATTTAAATTCCATTGTAATCCATCGCCACTTATATGCAAAGGTAGCATAATCATTAGTATTTTAATTGGAGACTGGAATGAAAGTGAGACGAAATGTAACTGCTTTATTTTAATTAAATTGAAGTTAATTATTAAGTAAAATGATTAAATGATTTTATGGGACGCAGTAAACCTCATTAAGGAAAGTTATATCGACCGGGGATATCTAAAAATACCTATTGATTAATTAAGTAACTACGCAGTGTATTAAGTAAAATTCCATGCCTTGGGAGGCTTAGAAGGCCCTTGGCAGGCTGTTTGCCTTACATCCACGCGTGCCATTTAGAGAAAGGGAAGATAATTCAGTAAGTACATAGGTGACATGTGGTCAGGATGAAGTTTCCCAGCCGTTATAGGTAGTTTTCTCTGCCTAAAAGTGCTACTTATTGTAGCTACTTAAATTCATTATGACGCTGGTTGGGATTGACCCATCCTGGCAGAAATTCTATGAGAACATTTCTTCCCCCCTGGAGACTCGAACCGGTCCATGTCCTTTAGTTCTGCGCCAAAGCATGATGCCTCAAACCATTCGTCTACGGGAGGAAATTGCATTTAAATAGATTTGATCTATAAGAAAATCCAATTGGTAATTTTTTTCAAAAGCATGAATCATTAATTTTATCTCTTTTTATGTGGTTCACACGAACCATAGATTATATATATATATATATATATATATGTGCCTATGTATGGAGTGAGGTGCTATATTATGGAATACTTTTTCAATTTTTTTTCCTAAATTACGTCACAAATATCAATTATTTTAGAGCGTAAATTTTCAAAGATATTAATTACTACTCAACAAACTGTTTGGAATTCATACATTTGTTTTATAACTATACAAATTTATTAAATTAAATATTTGAAAGTCGCTCATAGTATACCATATTAGACTCACTCTGTTCCTTGTATGGAATACTATTCCATAATGGGGTCACTTTTTCTATTATCGAATAGTAGAATATATTTATCTTCATTTCATAAGAAACCCAAAATATTTCATGAACAGAAACATGTAACAATACAAACGCATATTAATAATGAATTTTATTGGCACTAATATTTTAATTTTCAAAATATAAGACTAAACAAACTGTAACAATATATGGGGTTTCACTCAGAGTTTGTTTTCAATTTGAGCACAAAGTAAATCAAAACTGTTTATTTTTTACATTTCACAAAAATGAAATATTTCTCCAGGTTTCCAGCACAGGTTACATGTGACCAGTTTCTGCATTTCTGGCCATATTACACTTTCAGTGCATGCATGGATTCATCATGGGGCTGAGGTAGACTCACGATCACGTTGTTTTCTCTAGCATGCAAAATGACTTGTAAATTGCATGCATGAGACTATGACCATCTAACAACAAAAGGGCAGGATCATCAACTGTTAGTATAATAATAATAATAATAATAATAATAATAATAATAATAGCTTTATTTTATCTGGCAGAGTTAAGGCCTTAAGGCCTTGTCTACCACTCAACCAGGTTTAAAAAAAATACAAAAGAAAAGTCTTAAATCTAAATTACAATATATATATATATATATATATATAAACGATTACAAGTTATGAATACAATACAATTAATATTTATAATGTATTTTGATTTACTCTAAATTTAACGAATTAAATATATAATATGTACAAGATATATAAAAAAAACGAGGAAAAGATTGACATAGTATAAAATTAATAAATAGAGAAAAATTAATTATTAGACAACAGGTAACTGTATAAGCGTGACTTAAATGTGCCAAGTGTGGCGGCAACCCCTGATATCTTGAGGAAGGAGATTCCAGGAGCGGGCGGAGGCTACTGTGAAGGAAGTAGAATAGGAGGAAGTGCTATGAAGAGGAATTGTTAGCAGACTGCTATCTTGTGACCTAGTGTCAATATTGTGGTAGGAGGATAACTTCTCAAATCTGGACGCCAGGTAAGTAGGAATGTAGGAATTCAGAAGCTTGAAAAGTAGCGAAAGAGAGTGCAATTTACGTCTGTCAGTAAGACGGAGCCAAGAGAGGTTATTAAAGTGTTCGGAAATATGGTCATAACGGCGGATATTGAAAATTAATCGAATGCACGCAGTATGAACAACGCTGCAGGTCTCTGCGACAAAGGCAGAGTTTAGTATAGCTAATTGCAACCCCCCTTTATGAACATGACCATTTAAATCCCTCCAGATTTGTATCAATCAAAAAATCGGAGTCATGTGGAGCGCCATCCCTGAATCTCAGTTTTTCATATTCGTACGTAGAAAAATAATGTGGGGTGTCAATTATAATAGAAGCTTAAAATGGAATATTTCATATTGGGAACACACTGGTATTTCATATTAGGCACATCGCGGCTCTTATATTTCAGTATGTCTGAATAAAAACCATTTACTGTATGTTTTTCCTGTACTTACTACACAATCACTACAGACAAGAAAGATGTCCATCCATAGTAAATTCTGTCCGAGGGCAGGTCTTTCACGGCACTCATGACATTGTTCCTGCTATTTTTTGCAGCTTTACTAGAGAATTGGTTGTATGTGTGGTAGCTGCCCGTTGCTGTCCACACCGGTGAAGGAGAATGATCGATGGCCATATGATTTCGGGGACCGATTGGGCCGTAAAGGTTTCCTGACATTGTTGTCGTAATATGTTATGAAAAACCCTGATAAAAACCTCACACAGAGAAAAAACCCGCCCTGACCGGAAATCGAACCCGTGCCCCGCTTGCGTGACAAGGTCAGCACTCTACCTTGAGACCACATCAAATGGTGGACTAATAAAGATGTAATACAATAATAAATCAACTCAGTATTACTTACACTATGATGGTAGGACATTTTTCAATATAGACTTGTGAATATTTTTCTAGATGTTCAGAAATTAAACACGTGCTTCTAATTCACAAGCAAGTTTTTACTCAACTATCGGACACTGTGCTGTTTCTAGGTCGGTTCCCCAAAGTTTAATCCAGTTTATAAGCATATATAGCTTATAGGCACGAATTTACATCGGTATTCCATATTAAGAACGTATTCCATAATGGGGCCACTCAATCTATAGGCCTATATTTAGAGTTATTTAGAAACAAGTGTTAAAACATCTAATCAGTGAAAAGTGCTTAGTTAAAGGATAAAATTCACGAATATATGATTGTCGAAGAAATTAACTTGAGAAAAAGTAAATTAGAGAATTTGATGATGGGGTTTACGTGAATCCCTGATCCATTTGAGGACTAGATTTAGTTTAATCATTGAATTGTTTTAAGATTAATGTTCTGCATATCCTATGTGTAACAAAGCAGTAAACCATCAATGTTATTGATATAAAATGAACATATGTCGTTATGATTCCATATGGTAGATGATAAAATTGAACTCTGCAAAATATTTCGAGCGTATCATAATGTGTGACCTGGAATGAACAAATGCGGAAAAAATCGTATGTCAGGCGAAAATGTAATAACGCTCTTTTAACGACAGAACTTAATTTTTTATTTCCTTTCAGTACTATATGAAGGGAATACACATCATTATATTGGAAGGCCTATAGGCCTATATTAGAAATTGAAGGAATCTTATAAAAATGGAAAACTTCCTGAATACTTTTTAACCTTCAAATTGTCAATACATCCTATACGATACATTGGTTTAATTTAATATCTTTAATAAAATAAAAACGAATGAGTATAAATTATTTAAATTTGTGTTGAATTCCAGGATATGTAATGCCGTCAGTAACTTACAGCAATTATTGGTTTTATTTTCACTGTGGTCCGACTTAATAAAATATTATTTTCGCCAATGTGTGGATTGTGAAAACAAGTGGTTTACAAATAGAGATTTATATAATAGTTCCAAAATTTAGCAAATGAGATAGGCTTGTATTATCTAACAATCTTTCGGAAACCAATAGTCACTGGTTCGATTCCAGTCAAGGAAATTTAATTTTTTTTTTGTAAAAAAATATCGAGTACACAAATCTCTACGGACAAAAAATTAAAACGTTTTAAGTTGCTATGCAATAAGTAGCCTTGAGCAGTTGAGTCAGAATTGAAACATCCTCTGTTTCAATGTTGTTAACAGGAAACTTATCAGACCCGAGATGTTTACGGATATTATTCTCTTCTTCAGAACAATTCTGTAATGAATGTAGTATTCAATTACAGGCTTCTGCACACTATATAGAAACATAGTTAAACGTCCCTAGTCCGTTGTGTACTATTATAAACATTGAAGCATAAAATGCCTTAATACAAGAAGTTAATATGTTGTGTACTATTATAAACATTGAAGCATAAAATGCCTTAATACAAGAAGTTAATATTAATTCAAGAATTAACATACAAGGTACAGCATAAGTCAGTGAACCGAAAATGCTAACAAAATGACTCATTCTAACCTTATATGTGTTCTTTTTGTATAGAGTAAGTTAGGATTATTAGACTGAATTTCAGTCGGTTAGGTTTTAGATACCATGTTCCTGAAAATGACCACCATTTTATCGAGTTTCTGACCATGCCGCAGCCATGTGTAGATAACTGCTTTATGCCGCACCCTGTAGGTACGACAGCAATATCACGATTAAACATCATTGTATGGAATAAAATCATCACAATAGAAACAAAAACTTAACATTTATAATTCAGTTGCCAAAAAGCACAATAACATTTTGTTCAGAAACATGGCATTTGAAAACAAACACTATAGGTAAATTACATTCGACAGAAATTGACTTTTGCGACGATCACCAAGTATTTCGAGGAGAGAATAAATTAGAAATGTTGATGGAAGAGATTAAACTGTACTTCTTACTCATTCACTCATTCACTCACTCACTCACTCACTCACTCACTCACTCACTCACTCTCTCACTCTCACTCACTCACTCACTCACTCACTCACTCACTCACTCACTCACCTCACTCACTCACACTCACTCACTCACTCACTCACTCACTCACTCACTCACTCACTCACTCACTCACTCACTCACTCACTCACTCACTCACTCACTCACTCACTCACTCACTCACTCACTCACTCACTCACTCACTCACTCACTCACTCACTCACTCACTCACTCACCCGTAGGTTCATGGCCGCGCGAACATAAGCTCTCCATACATCCCTATCCTGAGCTAATGCCTTCCAATCATTCCCTGTATAATCCACTTCCCTCAAATAATAGTTAATGGGATTTCTAGTAGAAAATATTATACATCGCTCTTAAGATAGTTTGTATATATGGAAAGGATGATGGAAGAGAAATTGCCGAAGGAGATTTATGGATGGTATCCGACAGGGAGAAGGAAGAAAAGAAGGTCACAACTAACATCGACACAATGAGTAGTCATAACAATGGAAGATAGAGGCTCGGTGGATGGGACGTGGAAAATAGAGAAGAATAGGGATTGGCGATACAATCTTGAATTCGGCTGAGGAAGATGTTTAAATACATTGTAAGACTTCAGAATAAATACGGATATACAACTGGTCAAATGTCAAAGACCAAGGCACGAGTTCATGCTACAGCATCAACCAACGATACATAGCGAGTATTCTTGAACAACCCTTAATATTTGTCAAATAGTTCTTCACTTTGTGAAAATTTACTAAGTTAGCCTAACATGTTATCATAAGTAATGCCACGAGTGATTTCCAAATTATCGATCTCACGAAGTGAGGAGGGAATTTATCTAGAGAATTTGGAAATCAAGAGTGGTATTTGTTAGGACTATTTAACGAATAAAATTAAGCTGTTTACTCACAAATCATTGTTTAACTGTAGTTATTTTTAAATATTTATGCATTTAATGTAAACGGCGATGTTTGAAAACAAATCAGAAATGTGAGGTTATGTTCATTCACTGCAACTAGATCATATTATTTATTGCCAAATAAGATCGCAATATTGTAAAAATGTACCCAAGTGGAGAAATAATGAAACACATCAAACTATGTATCATAATCAACATTACCGGTTATTCATTTATTTTTTTAGTAAACAACTCAGTAAAATCAAGGAATCTGTTCATTATTTGCTATATTCAATGTATTTGTTGGAGAAAAATAATGTTCTGTCCTGTTCAGAACAATAAAAAGGAGGAGCTTTCTTTATCACAAAAGCAGGAGCTTTCTTTATCACAAAAGCAGGAGCTGATAAAGAGCGAGGTGAAACACGACTGTAATTGGTTGTAAAACAAAATTCATTGAAACGTTATTGGTTATTGACTAGCATTTGTGGCATGAGTTAAATAGTCGTAAGTAATGCCACGAATGATTTTCAAATCATCGGTAAATTCACGACTCACGAAGTGAGGAGTGAATTTATCTAGAGAATTTGTAAATCAAGAGTGGCATTTGTTAGGACTATTTAACGAATACAATTAAGCTGTTTAATCACAAATCATTATTTAAATATAGTTATTTTAAAATATTTATATATTTAATGTAAACGGCGACGTTTGAAAAGAAATAAAAAACGTTTATTATGCTTTATTTGTTCATCATTGCAACCAGATAATATTATTTATTGCCAAAGGATCGCAATATTGTAAGAATGCACCCTAGTGGAGAAAAAATGAAACACATTAAACTCTTTATAACCAACATTATAGATTATTAATTAATTTCGATGTCCTATGATGTAAATTATATTTTTCTGGAACGTAAAATCCTGGGAAATAGCACGTTTAACAAAGTGCAAACAGTGGTTTCTTCTTATTATTGTGGTATATACAATCACTACGAATGTTTTTCTATTATATCCCGCAAGTAGTATCTGTTTACATTCGTGCACTATATATACAATCTGGTAGCCGTATTTCTTAGAGAGTCAGTCACTGCAAAATAATGCTATGACTTATTCAGAATGTTAAGAAGTAGGAGCTTTCTTTAATATGATAAACTTATTTGATAAATTCCAGGTGAAACACGACTGTGATTAGTTGTAAATCAAAATTCATTGAAACTCAATTGGTCACTGACTCCCATTTGGGGCACGAGTTAAATAGTCAATAAAAAGTGAATTGGAGTTATCTAATTTCTTTACTGTGATATCATAAATTACATTTATATTGTTGAATGCAGGCTTTCACGGCCGGTAATCATAATGTTGTGTGATTCCGGGTTCTGTGGCCGTGGTCCATAGTTGGTGTTGATACCAGACGTTTCGCCCTCAACTGCGGAGGGCATCTTCAGTGGCGAGTGCTTCTAGTCGTGTTTCCTGGTCGGAAGATCTACTTAGAGTGAGCTCTGCTGACGTTGTGGACGTTGTATTGATACTAGTGGTGGGAGCAGGGTGAGTGAGCGTGGCTCTTGCTGATTGGCTAATGGTCGTCTCCTTGTTGTCCCTAGTGTTGATGCATTTATTTTCTAGTGTATGGTACCAGGCCTTAGGCAATTTGATACCTTCCTCTTTTCTGTTAATATTTTCTTTATGCTTGTATATTTCTATAGCCTCTCGGTATAATCTAGGGAAATAGTAGGAAGTTGTGGCTAAAACTTGTGTATCATCGAATAGAATCTGGTGTCCATTCATAATGGCATGTTCTGCTACAGCCGATTTATCCATTTCACCTTGTCTGCAGTTTCTTTTATGTTCAGATAAACGGGTGGCTATACTTCTTTTCGTGGTCCCTATGTATGGTTTACCACACGAACAAGGAAGTCGATATACGCCGCAAGTGGAGAGAGGTGGCCGAGGATCCTTAGCTGAGCGAAGGCAGTCTTCTATTTTTCTTGTAGGTCTGTAAACTGTTTTTATGTTGTATTTTCGTAGGAGTTTTCCGATACGATCTGTGACTCTTTGTACATATGGTAAGTAGGCTATGCTGGTTGAGGGCGTGTTATCCATTCTGACGTGCTGTCTTCGTGGATGTATGGTTTGTCTTATTTCCTTGGATGTGTAGCCATTTTTCTGGAAACAATTGAACAGATGGTGTTGTTCTTGTTTAAGGTGTTGTGGTTGGCATAACTTAGTCGCTCTGTCGAACAGTGTCTTAATGACACCTCGCTTTTGTCTTGGATGGTGGTTAGAGTCTTTGTGCAGATATCGGTCTGCATCAACACTAGGGACAACAAGGAGACGACCATTAGCCAATCAGCAAGAGCCACGCTCACTCACCCTGCTCCCACCACTAGTATCAATACAACGTCCACAACGTCAGCAGAGCTCACTCTAAGTAGATCTTCCGACCAGGAAACACGCCTAGAAGCACTCGCCACTGAAGATGCCCTCCGCAGTTGAGGGCGAAACGTCTGGTATCAACACCAACTATGGACCACGGCCACAGAACCCGGAATCACACAACATTATGATTACCGGCCGTGAAAGCCTGCATTCAACTATTAAGCACCTCTACGGGGAGGAAAGTTATTTACGTATTCGACACCTGGAGACACTCCGGAAGAAGAAATCCCAATTACTATCATCTTATACTTTTTTATTACGGTGCAGAGACGCTGGATATATACCCAAATTCCTACAACAACGGAGGACTTTTAGATCTAAAAAAGCCCATCGCATATACGACCGTACTGAACGTGCTCTACTCAGAGAACGCATCCAACAAACACGGAAGGAGTTAGCAACCAACGACGCAGAACTCTTTACACTTCACATAACAATCAGTAACAGCATTCCTTACCAATATTGGAACAAGATCGACAGCATTACATACAACTCAAGTGAAGCAACCATGTTAAAGTCTACTAGAACGCAGATGAAGAAATTCGACTATCTAAAAATGCAATCGCGACCCTTACAGCAATCAGTCGGTCTACAACATACCGTAACAACCTGTCATCACGCACGCTGTCAACTGAAGAAAACATCTGTACTATCAAAAGGAGGCAACTACGCTATCACACCCACATCAATACCTGTAGAGGATATTATCTCTAACATCGAGGCAAGCATCAAGAATCTCCCCTTGCAAACAACTGATGAAATTCGTTATGAAGCTGCAAGAATACTCCGTCGCGCCCAACCACCGAAAAGCAATTTAACTAAGAAGGAGAGACTAGCGCTAAAAACTTTAAATAATGATAATATATCACTATTTTACCAGCCGATAAAGGAAACTCTACAGTTGTTATGAATACACACGAATACAAAGAGAAAATAATAGAGATTCTGACACCAGATACATATAAACCTATCAAGCGAGACCCTACATCCGGTATTCTTCGAAAAAACCAACAATCTTATCAAGCAATCGTCCTTGCCAGAAGGAATTAAGAAGAAATTACGCGTATCCGAAGCTCAACCTCCAAGACTCTATGGCCTTCCAAAAATACATAAGAACAACATTCCACTCCGGCCAATTGTCAGTGCCATCGGTTCCCCGACCTACTTACTGGCAAAGCATCTTACAGGACTTCTGAAACCACTCCTTGGAAAAACGGACAGCTACATCAGAGACTCGACACATTTCACTGAGAGACTACGGAATATAAACGTAACATCTCAAGATATACTGGTTAGCTTCGATGTGGTTTCCCTTTTCACCATGGTGCCAGTAAATGAGACCATGGACTACATTAGACAGATTTTCACAGAAGAAATATCCAATTTATTCAGGCATGTACTAACTACTACTTACTTCCAATGGAACAACAGCTACTATGAACAGACCGACGGAGTAGCCATGGGCAGTCCTCTAAGCCCAGTAGTAGCGAACTTTTTCATGGAGAAATTCGAAACAGAAGCACTAAAAACAGCTCCCAAGTCTCCAGAACATTGGTTTCGCTATGTTGATGACACATTCGTAGTATGGAGACATGGCAGTGAAGAATTGGAACGTTTCCTTCAACACCTTAACAGCAGACACAACAAAATACAGTTCACTATGGAAAAAGAAGATAATGGAAAACTTCTTTTCCTGGATGTTCAAATAATAAGGACTGGCAATGGGGAAATTCAACATACAGTTTACAGAAAACCTACACACACAGACCGATATCTGCACAAAGACTCTAACCACCATCCAAGACAAAAGCGAGGTGTCATTAAGACACTGTTCGACAGAGCGACTAAGTTATGCCAACCACAACACCTTAAACAAGAACAACACCATCTGTTCAATTGTTTCCAGAAAAATGGCTACACATCCAAGGAAATAAGACAAACCATACATCCACGAAGACAGCACGTCAGAATGGATAACACGCCCTCAACCAGCATAGCCTACTTACCATATGTACAAAGAGTCACAGATCGTATCGGAAAACTCCTACGAAAATACAACATAAAAACAGTTTACAGACCTACAAGAAAAATAGAAGACTGCCTTCGCTCAGCTAAGGATCCTCGGCCACCTCTCTCCACTTGCGGCGTATATCGACTTCCTTGTTCGTGTGGTAAACCATACATAGGGACCACGAAAGAAGTATAGCCACCCGTTTATCTGAACATAAAAGAAACTGCAGACAAGGAGAAATGGATAAATCGGCTGTAGCAGAACATGCCATTATGAATGGACACCAGATTCTATTCGATGATACACAAGTTTTAGCCACAACTTCCTACTATTTCCCTAGATTATACCGAGAGGCTATAGAAATATACAAGCATAAAGAAAATATTAACAGAAAAAAGGAAGGTATCAAATTGCCTAAGGCCTGGTACCATACACTAGAAAATAAATGCATCAACACTAGGGACAACAAGGAGACGACCATTAGCCAATCAGCAAGAGCCACGCTCACTCACCCTGCTCCCACCACTAGTATCAATACAACGTCCACAACGTCAGCAGAGCTCACTCTAAGTAGATCTTCCGACCAGGAAACACGCCTAGAAGCACTCGCCACTGAAGATGCCCTCCGCAGTTGAGGGCGAAACGTCTGGTATCAACACCAACTATGGACCACGGCCACAGAACCCGGAATCACACAACATTACATTTATATTGTTTAAATTAGAATTAGGTATTTTTCCTGACCTGTAAGACAAATTTCAGGAAACTTTAAGGTCTAAACGGTCCCCGAACATCATCTTCTTCTTCCTTCCAAGTATTATTCCAAGACCTGTTACGATCCTATAGAAAATGTTCCCTCCAGCTTTTCATAGGACGGCCCAGTGATCTTCGTCCTCTTGGTATATAATTATAAACAGCTTTGGGGATCCGATTTGAACTCATTCTTTCTAGATGGTGTTTCCAATTTAGTTGGTACTGTTTAATATATTCCAAAATTGGCGTAGTCTTCAATTCTTTTAAGATATCGGTGTTCCTTTTCCGATCCCATCTGGTGTAACCCGCTGTTCTGCACATGAATCTCATTTCACAAGCCGTTATTCTGCTTTCATGATCTGGTCATCATAATTATCATCATATTCACCATGTTTAGTATGAATGTTTATGTGAATGGTGTGTTTCGTTTTAGTGTGTTGACTCGAGGAGGCACTGATATTGAAATTATCACTTCATCGGGTAGGTCCTCCATGTCATTTTGTGGTCAAAGCAATATGTGTGTGAGCCATAGTTAAAATCCCTCTCCCGACAGGTCATGCCACTCTATGGCCGAGGTGGCGTGTGACACATGCAAGTATCTGTAATGTGAGAGGTTAAATGGCGTTAATGGAATGGAAAACTAGAAGTATAATATGTCAACGTCGTAATTATATTTCTAGATTAAGAGAATTTAAGAAATGGAGCGTATAATTCATTTGTTGAAAGCTGGAGACAAATATACTTCAGGGAATGAGTCAAGCAGCACGAATTTACCGCCAGAAATAGATCGCTCTCAGCAATGTACCAATGAGTCACTGAGAATGATGAGATTTCTTGCCACTCTGCAACACTGTGAACTCTTCATAGTTCTCTTGGAGTTAATAAATGTGTTGTTGAATATATAATTTATCAGTTAGTGTAAAATACGTTTAATTTATATTTTAATTTAAATTTTGCCATTGTGTCAATTATTGTTATTTAATGTATTTTAGGATTGTAGGTCGCTGAACTGCTAGGTCATATGTGTATTACTAGAATAACTACAGTATATACAAAATTAATGGAAGAAGGTTGTGAAGATGGATAAAATATAGTTCATTACACCGGTCAACATGATTTTTGTCTCACGAGTACCAATAGTTGTACTTAATGCAGTTTTTTTATCGTGTTTTCAAATACGTATTCGGAATTTCTACATCACCCACAGTTTTTTTTTAATTTCAATTAATGGATTTAAATAATATTTTTTTAATAAACTTTTTTTCGTCCATTTGTCCATTGTAAAATAAAACTAAATGAGCTAACTCAAATGGTTTCAGCTATGGAAAAGAGATATCAAGGCAAACGGAATCCTAATATGTTGGCCGATTATTGTTGGGCCATCAAGAGGGATGCTCCACAGGCGAAATATAGCAGAAAATTGTCATTTCTTACTTTCTAGGTGAGTCCGATTGTTCGAATATTGTGTAGTAACGAATGTAGAAAATATTAAAGTGTTTGAAATTATAAATTCCTGTCTCTCGGAAAAGGTGTGTGATGGAGAAAAACCGATATCATATTTGATTTCAGGAGAAAAAAAATGCTATCACAATCACATATTTCTGAGACAAAAATAAAGTTTGTTTTTTTGTTGCGCAGTGTAATCAAAAATACAAAAATACATGTCTACGATTCTAACTACCTGATATGATAATTTTTTGTTAATTAAGACTACATTAAGCATTCAGTCCAAATTATTTTTTGATAATAATTGAAGTTCAACCAATGTATAACTTTCCTGTATTAAGGTACAGTTCTCTCATCTTCTTTAATTAATAAAAAGTGAAATTTAACTAGAAGTGGCCATTATATATAATAATTTGCCATAACAATTGTGTTGTACCTGTAGTAATGTTTATGTATAATTTAGTTCAATTTTAACTGCGAAAATTGAAATTATTTCATATGGACTATTGATAAAAAAATATTTTCTAACGGGGTGCATCATTGAATCTGCTACAAGAGTTGGATCATATATACTAACAAGGGAATTGTCAACCATTGCATGCCAAAACCTACCGTGATATATCTCCCAGAGAAACGTTGTGATGGAGAAGAGTAAAAAAAGGCCCCTTTTAACTGCAAGACACTAAAATTCAGTCCTAAATCTCTCAAACTACAGGGAAGTAATACAACTCCTGACTTGGAAGATTGGATAAACCTCACTACCTGTTGTCCGCGCCGCCCCCGTCTCACACCACTCAGCTTTATTCAAACAGGGGTGTCGATTTGCTTCACACAGTGGGTTGTAATTGCTGGATTCTAGCTTCGATTTATGTGCCTTGCAGTTAAAAGCGGCAGGTTTTTTTTGACACGGCTTTGGTACATCACAACGCTTATCTGGGAGAAATTTCAAGGTAGGTTACGGCATGCAATGGTTTGCAGATCGCTTGTAAGTAAAGGTTCCAGAAAATTTTATAAACCTAGCTCGAATTACTCTTTCAGTTGTAGGCCTAATATACAGTTGCGAAATGTGGTTTCGTAGCTTAAGAGAAGACTTCGGTTACGAGTATTTGAGAATAAAGTTCTTAGAAAGTCTTTGGGCCAACGAAATAATAATATACATGTGCATGGAGAAGCTCACATAACACTAAGCTACGCGATCTTTATAGGAAACTAGATGCAATGAGTACAGTCTCATAGTCTGGACGAGGCTTTTTTTTCCCCCCTTGGGATTTTACTTACCTGTCGGCAAATTCCGGGAAAATTTAAGGCCCACATGATCCCCGAACATCATCTAGCCATCAATTACTTCCATATCATATTCGGCTTGATTAGTATGAATGACCGAATGAAAATGGTGTCTTTTCTTAAATATTCGTGTAGTCTCGAAGGTGGCCCTGGCATTGAGAAGCTGATTACTCATTTACGGAGCCTTCCCTGTCCTTGTGGGGTCGAAAAAGTATGTATGTGTGTGATCCAGAGTTACAAATCCTCTCCTGGCACTTCGTGTCCTTGTAAAGCCCGTGTGGCGTGGGGCATGTAAAAATTACCTATTTGTATAAAGGGAGATGTTAAACTAAGGTAGAGAGAGAGAGAGAGAGAGAGAGAGAGAGAGAGAGAGAGAGAGAGAGAGAGAGAGAGAGAGGAGAGAGAGAGACTGAGACTCATAAATGTTGAGAAGAAATGTATAATTACTAATCGCATAAAAATCCGGATACTATAGGATAACATTACTCATTTTTCTCTTGCAGCCTACCTTCTTTTTAGATTAGTTTTCTCCTACAATATACGACAAGAGATCACCTGAGCTGTCGTAGATTCAATTCCTTAATTTTGTTCCCAGAAGTACCTGGTAGAAAATTGATAACCTTAATTTATCTGTTGAAAATTACATTTCTTTATTGTTTAAAATATAATGGAATATTGTCAACATTTCTTTGCAGCAGATAAGATATCTCTTCAAGAAGTGAATGTTAAATATTTCACAATTATCCGGGTTGTGTGTTTCATCGCGTAAATAAAGTGTTATGCCTAATATCTATAAACAGACATCATAATCTCATTGATATCCCATGGTAATCAATATTCTTCTTCTTATTATCAAACATTCCGCGTATGAGCTCGTCCGAACAACATTAATTTTTAATTAATCAACTTAATGCTTATTTACTTATGTAAACTTACTAGATTAACTTGCAATAGTTTTCTTTCTTTTTTATTCTTAGTTTAAGTTGAAAAAGTTTCCTATCCCATCTGGGCCTTAAAGTGACATGGTCTGTTGGGAAAGGATGTTCAAACATTGGATTACGAATATACTCCTATGACCACTCAAAGACATGGAGGTCTCCGTGGATGAGTGATAATGAATTTAAAGTAACTCGTAATAAATAAACACTTACTTACTCACTGGCACTATAGAACCCGTAGGTTCATGGCCGCGCGGACATAAGCTCTCCATATACCCCTATCCTGAGCTAATGCTTTCCAATCATTCCCTGTATAATCTACTTCCCTCAAATCATAGTTAATGTTATTTCCTACCTCATTCTTGGTCTACCAACAGGGCGTTTTCCCTCTGGCTTTCCTACAAGAAGCTTCCATGCAAGTATTTAATTCCCCATACGCGCCACATGTCCTGCCCATCGCAGTCTACGAGATTTAACTGTTCTCGTTATATCTGGCTTCCTATGAAGACCATGTAGTTCATTGTTATGTAGTCTTCTCCATTCACCTGTTTATCTCTCTTTGATCCTAAAATTTTCCTAAGTACTTTATTCTCAAATACTCGTAATCCCATTTCCTCCCTTAAAATAAGAGTCCATGTTTCGCACCCATATAGTATAACTGGTAGAATAATAGTTTTATATATTTTCAGTTTAACATTTTTTGAAAGGAGTTGTGACATCAAAAGTGTCTGCAATGCATAATAGTACGCATTTCCAGAATTGAGCCTATGTTTAATTTCTTTGCGTATCTCATTCCTATTTGTGATTATTGTTCCTAGGTATTTGAATACAGCCACTTCCTCAAAATTTCCCTCATTTGTCATTAGCTGTCCATTTCCATTATATAATGTATTTCTACATGTGACCATACATTTAGTTTTTATTATGTCTAATTATGATTACCTGATATTAATATAGTTAAGTGATGCTGTGTTAAGCTTTAAAAATATGTAATGTACTGTATTTTTAGATTTCATGAATCATGTAGTATGAATTAATTTATAAATAATTCCTAAAAATACGAGTAGGCCTATCTCTTTATTTGTACGCGTTTCTCAGATACTACTTAATTGGGCTATGCAAATTTCAGGACATTTTACTCCGTATATGACGGAACTTCTGTCTCATATTCAGTAAAATAGTCTTAAAAAAAAACATTTTCATTAACATTTTGTTGAGTTGTTTCTTGACTCACCTCATACTTCTTAACTCCCTCACAAGAAGTATGAGGTGAGTCAAGAAGCAACTCAACAAAATTAAAATAAACCTCATAGTGTTATTTTCCACCTACATAACTTAATTTTCGTTAACAGTTCAGACTGAAAATATAAATAGGGCTATGTACCACAACAATCGATTTCAATTTTATTACTAAAATGTGTGCCATGTGCCTATGCCAGTGCGGTAGGAAACGGGCTATGCGATATTCAGTCTGCAAATAGTTCAAATTTTAGCAAATAGAATGCTCCTGGCCCATCAAAAACTGAGATATAGTTTTTTTTTCTGTTTTACTCAGAAATTATATATTGACACTTAGCCCGGTTCTTTATTTTCAGTCTACAGTTGATATGAAACATATGTCCATATATTTTTTATAAATTTAAAATTCAATCGTGTTCTGCATTTGAAACTGGCAAGGCAGATTTTTATGCAACTTACTACTGATTTTAGATATAATTTCACTTGTTTATGTATTACAGAAGATAAAACTACCTGAATGTGATGGCCAAACTTCAATTATTTAAAAACTAATTTTAACTGGGAGCTTCATTTTTAAAAGTACATTATTATATATTTATAGCTAAATAGACTTTTAATTAATACAAGTACATGTAATAATATCAGGTAATTATAATCAGAGGTACAATTTTTGGTTACATTTTACCCCTCTCCACTGCTATCTCTCCTTAAGATGTTTCCATTTCCATTGTCCATCGAAGATTTGCTGGCACTTTCACGCTTATATTTGATTTTCAAATCTTATCATTTCAACAGTTAGACTTTATAGTGCCTGAGATGTGTGTGATTGACATTTATAAATCTTAATGGCTGCAACTTGCTTTCCAACGTCCAAAATTTCTTACTACATTATCTGATAAAGGATGAAGCTAACATTCAGTCTTAAGTCCCTGGAATCTAATAACAAAAATGTTGTTGTACAGCAGCAAAATACTTATTCGCTGTCAATCACATATTTAAATCTCACGCGCTGTAGTTAAATAATATACTAAATTAATTTTCATAAAACATTCCAGCCACAGAAAATTCTCACATTATAGTGGAATTCTCTTCCGCCCTGCCAGAGATTCAAAATGTATCATTCAGAAAGAAATTGAAGAATTAATTAATAAACAATGAACATCTTTTAGTAATTAATATTTAATCTTATAGAATAAAAGCTTACAGTATTGATCAGTCCTAATACTATTACAGATTGAATAATAGTATTTTATTATTTGGTATTGCAATTTTTTTCATGTATAGGTCTATTTTATCTCATTATCTTCCTTTGTGTACATTTTATCGCTAGTTTTAGTTTTAATTTTAATTATCATTAACATATTATATACATTACTATTATTATTGAGAGATTGGTAAAATTTTCATTCAGTATTTAATATTATAATTTTTTATGGTCGTATTCTAATGTAATATATGCTTATCGTGGTGAATGAAGGAGAAGGCCATATGACATTAACTTCACCAAACTAAATAAATAAATAAATAAAAATAAATAAATAAGTATTTATTTGCTACTAGTTAATACCCGGCGTGCGCTGCTACGTCTAAATAAATTATAATTTGTTTTTACGTTTAGTTGAATAAGTGAAAGGAAAAATAATTATAAATTTATATCGTTATTTTTAGATACCCCGTGTCGATTACCCGGCATTGTCCGGGAATCTACATATCCCGGTAACTCTCTTATAGCCTATGTTCATCCCGGGAATCTCCTGAACATTTTGCAAAAAAAACCCATAACAATCGGATCAACGGTATGGACGCGCATAAAGTACGAACAAACAAACATTAATTTTTATATATTAGATTTTTAACTTACCTCCATACTTTGTGACTTGTTAGTCTTTTAATATATACGACATATTACGTCGTCAAAGTTCTGGTCATGAGATATGTTATATATGTTTAGTAGTTTTGCTGAGGCTAGAAGACAATGTGTAGCTTACAAATAAAGTTTAGAGAGGGAGAATTTCTTTCCATAATGTAGTGTAGCAGCTGTGGACGTATTATTTTTCGTCGGAGCACCTCGTAATTCAGCGTGGTTACCATCTGTTCCACAGTACTTCCTCCATGGATAAACTCTTTAGTAAACGGATACTACTTTCCTTTTCAGAAAGGTTTTAAATTTAATTATCTTCTACAATGTAGCGCATTATCTGTCATTTTCAGTCTATTCACTCTCATCAAACAACATAATAAACATTGCTATGATGCTTCATCTCCTGTTTTCATTAGTTATATACGGTACTTATTTCGTCCCGCGTCGTGGTCGAGTGGTTAAGGAAAGATGCCTTGGCGCAGAGCTACTGGACTTGCGCTGGTTCGATTCTCCATGGGGAAGAATTTTTCTAATGGTATTTCGGCCAGTTTGGGACCGGTGCCCATCGACAGTCTGGTTCAACCCAGGAAGTTACTGTGTGTTTGGAATAGGGAACTGGGTTGTCATTTTAACAGTATTTTCTTGAGAGAAATACTTGTATAAAACTGAAGATTGCAACACAGCAGGTACATAGTTGTAAGTTGTAACCGTCCAAGCCACCTCTTAGGGTCAGTTTCACCAACAGAGGTAACTGTATTGCGTCAGTTTTCCCCATGTATAATGCATAGCTTAAGCTGGCGTAATACAGTTACCTCTCTTGGTGAAACTGGCCCTTAAAGAATAAAACAGTTACCACTTGTCACTGAGCTCGTGTGTATCTGTACTATCCTGAGTGAAAGTGTCGACTCTCATATTTACTTTAAAACTAGTTTGCATGCCGTAAAAGAAAAACTATGTTTTTTTAAATGTATAGTACATAGATTTGGAAAAAGTACTCCTAACCTTGCCCTCCTCCCCTCCCTAAACAAACAAATACCGTTATTATGAGTTTGGCAACATCTATCCTGTGGACGTAGGGGGACACTGGCTTAGCCTGTAAGGTCTAACTTCTGGGTTGAATTAGAATGTAGCTCTCCTCCAAGCGCGACAGGCCTAGAAGGCCCTTGGCCTACCATCCAGCTGCTGGCCTCACATCCACATGTGTTAATCACTTAGGTAGACGATCATCTAGCCAGTGTAGGGGTGACATCCCCCAGCCGTTATAGCTGGTCTTCTCAACCTGGAGGAGCTACTTATTGTAGCTACCCAACTGCCTCACGATGCTGGGTGGGTACCGGTCCCATACTGGTCGAAATCCAATGAGAAAATTTCTTCCCCCCATTGGAACTCGAACCAGCGCAAGTCCCATAGCTCTGCGCGAAGGCTTCTTGCATTAACCACTCGGCTACGCGGGACTGCACATCTAGCACCATGAGGAATTTGGGTAGCTACATTATAAACAGCTCCAGATTGAGAACCAGCTACAACGGCTGGGGACCCGACGTCCTGACCAAATATCACCCTTCCACTAGCTGCATGATCGTCTATTTGTGATCAACACATGTGGATGTGAGGAAAGCAGCCGGTTGGTAGGCTAAGGACCTTCCAGGCCTGTCGCGCCGTGGAGTTAAATATACTTATTTTCATTAGACAATAGTAAAGCCCGTAGCATGCCTTAAAGGTTTGGGCCTCTTATTTCCGAATAAAGCTAGCGCTCGTGTTACTTATAATAATAATAATAATAATAATAATAATAATGTTATATTTATTACAGGTTGTGCCGGTTTTTGAGAGCCATTTTGTTTTCATTTCTTAACATTATTTTAATTTTAAATGTTCTTACAACTAGTGTTGTTTGTTACCAATTTCCATTTGCTTCTGTCAAAGCAGTCCTTTTCTATTAATCCCTTTTCTTTCATGGCTTCCTAGATAAGATTCTTCCAGCTTCGTTTAGATAGTCCCAATCTCTTTCTTTCTGGTGGTTTAAATTTCCAACATCATCGTTCGCCATTTTGTGTTACCGTCCTAAATCTGTGATAATACTAGGGAATTATAGGTGTGGTAGCTTCCCACTGCTTTCCACACCGGTGAAGGATGATAATGATAATAATGATGATGATGGCCGGATGATTTTCGGGGACCGTTGGGCCCTAAGCTTCCTGACATTTGTCTTACAGGTGAGGAAAAATCCCGAGAAAAACTTCACCCAGTTGACTGTCCCGACCAGGAATCGAACCCGGGCCTGCTGCGTGACTAGGCAGCGCGCTTCCTCGAGACCACAGCGGTGGACAATTATTATATACATATATAATTTTATTACATACAACTTTCCTCATTAGGGGATTGCCTCAAGGACAAAGTGATACCATTAATTTTTGAAATTAATAAAATACATTTTGTAGATGCATCAAAAATTTCAAATTGTATTTGAAGTATACATACTATAAAGTAGAAATTTTGTAAATATGGTTTCTTAAAATTTATATGGTTTCTTAATGATTATTATAATTTTGATAATGATTATAATCTTAATAATAATAATTTAAAAAATAGTAATAATAATGATAAAAATAATTAATTTATTTCCTGTTTGGAAGACATTAACATAGGGATGTATGGAGAGCTCATATTCACGCGTCGACGAACCTCCGTATTCGATATTTACATCAACATACATGTTTACATGTGCTGTGTTGTTACACGTACCTTCTTACTTACAACTACGTGCATGTTTGCATTTAGGCCTACATTGTTTTACAGGTAACTGTAAGTCCGCCATTGATAAAAGTTTAACGTGCCATGTTGTACCTCACAAAACTAATATTAGGTAGAACAGTAATAAGAGCAATGGTGACGCATGTGAGTCAGGGGTACTCAAAGAGTCCACCCAACAAATGTCATTACCCATTAGTAATTGAAAGGAAAAATTTGGTCGAACCTAAAATATTGATGACTCCTTGTGAATTAAAAATAACGAACTAAATATTCAACTCAAAAGTTAAACCATTGTTAATTTTATTATAGCTCATATACTAGCGTAGTTTGGTCAAGCTAACAGAATGCCAAATGAAAGTTCTGTAAAACGGATATATTTAAATGGCAATATATTTCCACAAGATTGCGTGGTAATCTATAAATAAGCGGGAAGATGTCATGAAGATCAAGCGAATGGCCAACAAGAATTGACGAGTCTACGTCCAAGATCATGCTCGCTTGATACATCATGTTGAGGAAGCCAAAACGTTCAAGTAAGAGGGTTGTAGTGTTTTTTGAAGTAGTTGCTGGTAGTTGTACCTCACAACAGTTACTCATACAGCCGGCCACCAACCCGATTGCAAACATCACATCGGCTTACAAGGCTCTGTCGCACCTGACATCACTGTAAACAAACCGAAAAAAAAAACAGTAATGGTGGGCTGTAATGGGATACACAAGTTTACTCTAATATCCCCTTGGGCTTCCTTCGCAGATCATTAAGTTCCTTACCTCAAACTGTTCAGTGGAGAAATCCATATGCCCTCTTTCATTTTACACCTATTATTGAAACATTCTGTATACCATGGTGCATGGTACAGAAACTTAACCTTTCAAAACTCAGTATCTATTATAATCCACATGTTTCGAAATTTGGGGTTTTCTTAATAACTGGTTTGTTAAGCCGCATTTTAAAATTGCATTAATTATAAAAATGTATTTATCATAAGTAATGCCACAAGTGATTTCCAAATTATCGATAAATTCACGCCTCACGAAGTGAGGAGTGAATTTATCTAGAGAATTTGGAAATAAAGAGTGGCATTTGTTACGACTATTTAACAAATAAAATTAAGCTCTTTACTAAAAAATAATTATTTGAATATAGTTACCTGTGTTTTAAAATATTTATATACTTAATGTAAACGGCGATGTTAGAAAACAAATTAGAAATGTGAGGTTATTTATATTCACTGCAACTCGATCATATTATTTATTGCCAAATAGGATCGCAATATTGTAAGAATGCACTCTAGTGGAGAAATAATGAAACACATCAAACTATTATAATCAATATTATAGGTTAATCATTTATATTTTGAATAAACAACTCAGTAAAATCACTGAATCTATACATTATTTGCTATATTCAATGTAATTGTTGGAGAAAAATAATGGTCTAACCTGTTCAGAATATTAAAAAAGGAGGAGCTTTCTTTATCACAAAAGCAGGAGCTGATAAAGGGAAATCGATAAAGAGCGAGGTGAAACACGACTGTCATTGGTGTAAAACAGAATTCATTGAAACGTGATTGGTCATTGACTACCATTTGCGACATGAGTTAAATAGTCATAAGTAATGCCATGAGTGATTTCCAATTTATTTAGAGGATTTGGAAATCAAGAGTGTCATTTGTTAGGTCTATTTAACGAATAAAATTAAGCTGTTTACTCACAAATCATTATTTAAATATAGTTATTTTAAAATTATTTATTTATTTATTTATTTATTTATTTATTGTAAACGGCGATGTTTGAAAACAAATGAGAAACGATTGTTACGCTTGTTCATCACTGCAACCAGATCATATTATTTATTGCCAAAGGATCGCAATATTGTAAGAATGCTCCCTAGTGGAGAAATTTATAACCAACATTATATGTGTTAATTAATTTCTGATGTCCTATGATGTAAATATGTCAATTATATTTTTCTGCAACGTTATTTTCCTGGGAAATAATTCGTTTAATAAGGTGCAAACAGTGTATTTTTTTTTTTGGTATAATCAATTGCTACAATTGTTATTATATTATCTCCCGCAAGCACCATCAGCTGACATTCGTGCACTATATATACAATCTGGTAGCCGTAATTCTTAGGGAGTCAGTCACTGCAAAAATAATGCTATGACCTATTCAGAATGTTAAAAGGAACCGCTTTCTTTAATATGATCAACTTGTTTGATAAATTCGAGGTGAAACACGACTGTGATTGGTTGTAATTAAAAAATCATTGAAATGTGATTGGTCATTGAATCCCATTAGGTGCATGAGTTAAATAGTCGTCTATACTGATCACTGTGTATTACGTGAAACCCATTTTTGTGGACAATTAATCCATGAGGACCTAAGAAATCTCAAAATTTGTTGATGTATTTAAACTTAAAAAATGTGCATCTGAAGGATGAATTTTGGAAGCTTAAGAACAGTTTCTTGTTTTTCAAACCCATTTTAAAAATTGGGCCTGAGAGTGATGTAATCTGTAAGAAAACAGATTTCGTTGCGTTGACATTACCTGGAAATAAAGGGAACTGTAGTGACGATATCTAAGTTTGAAGCATATCATAGAAATTTATTATTTTTATTTCAGCTACTATAATACCAATAACATTGGCAAAAAAATAGTTTCCTTGACTTCATGTGAGTTGAGAATTTGAAAATGTTTATTAGCTTTAGTTTTCATGGTATACAGTAGGTGGAAGTATTTCATTTCAACAGAATGAGAAATCGATACATTTTAATTACATAGGCTATATCAATAACACAGATAGGCCATTTGCATTTTTAATAATCTAAGAGTTTTAATAGAATAATACCTGGCAGTTGGTGGGTCTGAAGAGAATCATGTGGAGAAAATTGGTTTTAAAGAACATGTTGCATCCGAGTTGACAGTATTTATTTCAGAAGTACTGTCTCCAACTGAGTGTAGTTAGTGTCTCCTTCATTCCTGAAAATCCACGAATAACTCTATTTCAGGCTTCCCATGTTTCCTTTTCATTCCCCTTCAAAACTCGGCGAAACGCAGGAACCTTCACAAGATGTATAATTTGTGGCCAAACAAAAATACCTTCCTTAACTCTTACATCCCATAATTTCCCCGAATATTGAAATGTAGACTCTACAAAATGACATGTCATTTAGCCCCACACAATTTAATTCTCGGACATTGCAATATATGTTTAAAATATAGAATATAGTCGACACTGATTTTAAAATTTGCAATAGTTATAGCTTTTCTTCTTCATGGAGCAGATTCTTGGCTGTGTAATAGAGCTGTGAATGTAAAATTGAAAATCTGTATTAATTTACGCCTGCACAAAATTGTGGCCGGTTATAATAAGCAAAGGAAATTTATGGAGATTATAGATGAAGAACAAATTGAAATAAAATTAGATGGCGCAAGTGGAGATGGATAGGAAATTATCTTACAAAACTAGGAAAGGCTATTGAAAGATAGGCATTATAGTAGAATCCCTGGGAGATCGGACAGTTGGACGCTAAAGAGGAAAATATAAGATATATGTTAGAAATGAGGTTGAGAACATTGGAAGATCATGGCCTGAAGTCAAAGTTATTCGTGCCAATCGTGTTGGAGATCTCTCATTGATGCACTATGCTCTACCAGACAGTGAAAAGACTTAATAATTACTGTCTTGAAATCTAAATTCGAGAAATGTTTGTAAATGGGGGGGAGAGAGTGAGACGGGGGGGGGGGAATGTATATAACCCGAGGATTTAATTTACTTGCTTAAATTTGGAGTGGACTAGTATTATTTTAACTTGACCTATTTTTAACACTATTTTTGTATTGAATTTGGCAAAGGTGCATATGAGTGCATGACTCTTTTACTTCAACGCAAATTTATTATGCATAGGTAACATAAAAATGAAATAATGAACATCCATTGCATGGTTGTTTCAAGGACACAATTCAGCACATTTAGTATGTAGGGCCTATTGCATATGTTTCATACAGTACTATTCTTTCAGTTTGTAGACTCATGAGTAGAGCCCGGATTTTTATGCAAATCAAAGTAGTAAATATGCATGGAAAATGCAGGAAACGTGCACCCCAAATATGCAAAAACAGATTGTAATAAAATCAAATAAATTATTTGCTTCGTGGGTAATCTTAGCTTAATGTTGGCTGTTAACAGAGATAAGGAAGGTTTTCATGACATTTTCTTGTGTGAAGCTCCTTCATATGTCAGTGAAGAAGGTTTTTTACAATTAAAATGCCCTTTCGACATCACGTGATGCCACAGGTGCATGTGAAAAAACACCACAGTTCTTCCTCAGTAAATTCCTCTTCGGTTACAGTTTTTTCGCCATCACCAGAGAGCATTTTGCTAATTTGACAAATTCTATTGTAGCCAGGATTTTTATTTAATGCTTCACTAAGCTTATAAAATGCGATTTTAGCAATACCGTAATATCATTTCTCAAGGTCCACGGGTATTCCCCTCTTACACAGATGTAAATATACACGTTATGCTTATATCCAATTGATTACAGGAACTTAATTAATTTAAAAAATATGAATTAATAGCTAATTACTAGTAATTAGCTGAAGGGAAAATTGTAATTTAATACCACATTTAGGAGTAAAATATGCGTTTATGCATTAAAAGTCTGAAATAAGCATTTTCCCCCGGAATATGCATTTCTATGCATTATCAAATACCGCTCAAATTGTCTGTGAAAGGATCACTTAACATGTAAATCGTTCCAGCATACTTTTTAATGCGTAAACAAAACATGAATTTCGCTTACAAATCCGGGCTCTACTCGTGAGTGAGCAATCAAATTTTGCGGAAATTACACGATCACCCTTTTTCTGAGTCACTGCGTTCTGACTCCTTCCCTCCTGAAGGTTTCACTATTCAAGAAATGGGTACCAACCATTGCTGAGTGAGTTTACTGTTAGGGTTGCCACCTTAATGCATCTAAGCTTGCCTGATTTTGGCGAATTCCGAAGGATTGTAGCTATTAAGGTTGTCCTTATAAAATATATTTTTGAAAATAATACTACAAATCTGCATCGAAAACGACCATGATAAAAATGTGTATGTATTTATCTTTTAACCCCAGCAATACCAACCCATATTACAGAACTTGTACTACCAACGTGTGGGGTACTTTATGACCACCACTTTAAACAATATATATGAGTAATTTTTTGAACACATTTTAACATATTTGTTTTAAAATTAAATGCTATAGAATGCCATGCTTTTTAATGTAATATTTAACATAACGTGCTTCCAATTTAAAACCGGACCGGCCTTACGGAGTTTCACCCGGCACGCAGTGCTGTCTCTTTCTCCCGCAATTCACCCTGCCTGCCACCCCGTCCTTAAACTTGTTTCTTACCTTATAGAAAATGCTGGAAATGTTGTCCTCCCGCAGTTAAACAGGCATTATACCGAGTAAACACATTTAGATTGACACGCAGTAGTTCGGGCACTGTCAAGTTTCTGATTTCATTTCTTATGTTGTTCTTCAATTCTTCCAATGTGTGCGGATTTGTTTTGTACACTTTGTCTTTCAGGCTACCCCACAAATAAAAATCACACACTGTTAGATCTGGGGAGCGAGTGTTCCTTATTTTGTACTGAACCAGTGGTCTCAAATTTAGTCACAAGATCGTGGATTGTCGATCTGGAAGGAGGTAATTGTCCAGGGAAATTCCGAATAAATTCCTCGCGAAAACGACGAGCTGATTCGTATTTATAATAACATTTACACACATAAATGCGCTGCTCTAATGTCAGCTGACGTCTCGTCTTGTCGAACGATAGTAAACTCACTAGTTCAAGGACGAGCGGCTGGCAGAGTGAAATGCGGACGAGGAGAGAGCGCTGCCTGACGGGTGAAACCCCGTGAGGCCGGTCCGGGTTTATATTGGAAGCCCGGTAGTTTTACATTTTGTTCTCATTAATCATATTTCATATTTAGGCTGAAATAGTAGTCTGTATCTTAGTGCACGTAGAACATTTGTGCAAATTAATTATCGATACTTGTAGAAACAATAATTTCAGGACAATATCCAAATCTAATCATTGATGGTATAATCATGTAAAGTCATCATCATCAGAAGGCAATAAAATTGCTTCGTCAACTTGCTCACGCACAATATTTTCATCTTCTGTTTCACTCACTTCCTCATCACTATCATCAAATTCAAAATCTAAAACTATTTTATTATCAAGTAAATCCAACATTTCTTGTCAGTCAAAGGACATCGAGACATTTTGAAATAATTTCGTTACTCACATGTGTAAATTACTATAACTGCACAAAATACAAACTAAAACCAGAATAAGTATAAAAAATGTATTATAAGTGAACAAACAATCAGACCATTCAATAATGAAAGAATAAATTATATAAACCAATTCCAATTTTGGTAAAACAGGATTAGAAGTATAAAACCATTGTTGAAGAAGCCAAAAAAAGAAATTCAAGACATGTTATGCATCTCAAGAACTACCAACGCGGTACTTCATGACCACAATAACTGATCATTGTTTCATAAAATGGCCAACAATGAAAAATTAGAAACTATTACGCATTTCAATATTAGAGGCAATGATTGACAATAATCATTAACTTCGTGCGTCTAGTAAAATAATTAAGACTGAAAAAAATGACAGGAGGTGGGCATAAAGTACCCGCCCCCCGTTTGTATTGCTAGGGTTAACGCTCTAATGGCCATTGCCATTAGAGCCTTATAGAGTCACGACCCCTCGCGACAGGATTTGTTGTAACTCTGAATTACACAAGTACATTTTTCAACAGACGAGGACATGGAGCGTCTCCTTGGATGAGTGATCAGCTTATTGCCGGGGGCCACCTCTGAGAAAACATTTAAGACAAGACTCCATTCACTCAGTCATACTAAATAAAGCGAATATGATGTGGATGATTCACAGATGATGATCGGGGAACATTTGGGCCTTTAAATATCCAGTCATTTGTCTTACATGTGAAGAAAAACTCCGAAATAACCCCCCAAGAAACTTTTCTCATCTGGGATCGAATCCGGAACTGCTGTGTAAGAGGCAACGACGTAACTTCGAGACCACAGCAGTGGAAATATAACAGAAATAATTTTTTAAAATTATATTCCAATTAAAATCATAATATCATGTTGAGACATAATATAAGCCACGTAAAAATATAAAAAATACAAAAAAATAGTTTCGATGAATAGCTTAGATGTATGGAAGCGTGGTTTTATTCTGTTTAGATGAAATTAATTTTACTCCTGTAATAGAAATAATATTGGATGAAGTAATTTTGCGTGAACATTTTTAAAAACAACAAACAATTGGAATTGCGTTTCAACAAGTTTTCATTCAATTCTATTCAATTTAATCTTCAATAAAATGTGGTTTGATTTAATTGTGGTCAGACATTGCTTTCGGAAAGTTATGGACAACAAATTGTTCTCTAAGTTGTGCACATTGACTGCATCATATTAATTGCTTTTCGAAATAGGAGGTAAAAATGTGACTGATTTGAACCCAAATAGATTTAATTGTTCGTTCTAGTTCTGCCTTACCAGAAAGTCATGGATTCTGAGGTAGATTAACATTTTATGTTTGGACTTTTCCAGCATTTTAGTCTAGTGGTATTGTCGTTACCTTATTTGCTGCGAGCCCACGTTTGTTCCCTAAGATTCCTAGGTTTTTTTCCCCCTTTTCCTCACCTATAGGAAACATATCAGGAAACTTTAAGGCTATAATAGTCCCAGAACACCAATCTGGCCATCACTATCATGCACGTAATATTCGTTCTGTTTAGTATGAACGACTGAGTGAATGTCGTGTCTTGTCTTAAATGTTTTTGTTGTCTTGGAGGTGGCCCAGTCAATGATTTGTTTTGGTCGCCTATTGGAACTTACAAGTAAATACTGTAAGCTATATAATATTTAGTCCCTGGAGATTTGTACTTTTTCTGATTTCAACTTATGTATTATCCGCAGACATAACAGAAATAATCCGAAGAATTATTGCAGTTACATCTGGAATTCATACTCGTCCATTAATCTAGTCTGAAACAGAAAGAATAAATGAATATTCCAATCGAACCGTTATCATTTGGAGAAAACTAATAACCTATTTGAAATCAACGCAACAACCTGAGTCAGAAACGCATAAAATATCGAGAGTAACATTTTCATGTTGCACAGTCTAATCAATCAATCGATTTCGGTCAACTTAAAACCGAAGTTGATTTGTTACCACATTAAAACGATCGGCCTCGGTGGACTAGTGGTTATGCTCCTTGCCTCTGGTCCCGAGGGTCGCGGGTTGAAACCTGGCCGGGGTCGATGGGCTTTTTAGGATGGAAAAATCCAAGGAGCAAGTCTTTCCGGGAGGGACGTTAATTTGTGGGTCCCGAGTCTGAAGATTTTCATGCTCGTAAAAGATCCTTAAGCCTGAATGAAAAGGCCTCTAAGCAAACTTATCGAATTTTCCCATCCTAGTACTACCTTGGTTTCCTAGATGTCAGTATGAGGCGGAACGCTGACCACGGACCACTCAAATGACATCTATACGAAAACAAGTTTAACTAAATTAGCATGGTTCAAATTCTTCCCTGTAGGGGAGAGCGCCTAAATCTCTGTTAAGGGAATCATGGGCTTACAAGATACAAGAAGAAGAAAAAGTTCCTCTGAACTCTCTGTTGTCAAAAACTTTCTACTAGTGTGAGATCGTACACCTGTACCTTGCAATGTATTTTTGGCGTACCTAATGGTCTGTTACCACATGGATAGTTGTCCATAGCATTTTTTTTGTCTCATTTTGTTGTCATAATATATTATATGTACAGAGAAAGAAGCAGGTAAGTCAGTTTTTGTCGAAATGGAGTTTGAAATGTCATTCGCTTCTCCATGGATAGCTCTATCATTTAGAAATGCGAAACCATAATGTATACAGCTTAGTTGTAGATTTGTTTACTTCGAAAGTTCAGCATTCAAATAAGGAAGTATGGATGTTGTACAACTAAAAGCACGTTTTCTAGGTTTGAAGGAAACAATCACTCAATACTTTCAAAATTCGTAACATAACACCGTTGAGGTCACTATGTAAAATTTAAAATATGAAAGAGATACACGAGATCTCAGTCGTCCTCATCTTTATAAAAGTTGTAAGATGTGAAGTACTCTTGGAACGTATGCTCCATCCTCAGCATCTAAATTGGTAAATAAAGGCTGTAAGATGTGAAGTACTTTCGGAACTTATGCTCCATCCTTAGCATGTAAATTGGTTGGAACATATGCTCCATCCTCAGCATGTATATTGGTTGGAACATATGCTCCATCCTCAGCATGTAAATTGGTAACCTGTTTACGTGCTGAGGATGGAGGATATATTCCGAAAGTACTTCACATCTTACAGCCTTAATAAAAGTTGGGGACGCCTGAGATCTCAGGTATCTATTTTATATTTTTAAATTTTAAATAATGATTTACCTGGTTACTTTCCTCTACCATTCATATGACCAAACCATCGTAATCTTCTACTTTTAACTGTTGCTAACATATCCGGCCCCTGCTACAAAACTCTTCACTATTATTTCTTTTATGCTCCAATCCCTCATTTTTCTTAATAGCACAAGAATATTTCATAAAAGTTTATTTTAAAAGCAATAAGACATATTCCTTAATTTTTTGAGAGTTCATATTTCAGCTGTATATAATAATGTTAGTAAAATTGTGGTTTTTTAACAGTTAAGTTTACCTTTTTTCTGAAAATTATAATCTAACGCCATAAAATAATTCCTCCCAGTGGTTACTGTAAATCACGAACATTTATGTATATAACAACCATCATAACGATAAGTGTGGAACTGAAAGTGTAAGTTCTAATATTGTCAGAGATGATAATGGGTAAAGGAATTGAAATGGCCTAGGTCATATAGCTCGAATGGGCTTTAATCAATATAAATGTCTTTCAAAATCTGCATTGAAAAACCTTGACGCTTACAATAAGATAGGTGTATGTGGGAGGATAATATTCGGATGGCGCTTAGGGTTACTAGATAACGCAGATTGATTTGTATTGAGTTGTCTGAGGATACGGGCCATTGGACGGCCTTATGGATAGCGACACAGAATCTAAGGGTTACACAAGTCATAGAGTTGAGTGAGTAAGCGTATGCTATTTTATTTAGGGTCATGTTGCTTCAGCTGCAGTGACACAATTTTTATCCAAGGATCTAGGATTCTACTTGACCACGATCCATAAAATTTTTCAGATGTTAAGTCTGTACCTTCGGTATGAGGTTGAAAGCCGTTGGGTCCCTTCTCCCAGAGATCGTGGAGAAATTTAGGGGAAAAAATAAAACACCAGATAATAATAGTTTATTTACAGTACGAATAAAATTCCTAATTGAAGGAACTCATTTTAAAATTTATTTTACGTCAATAATGGGGACACTATAGAGACATAACTTACAGGAACAATCGAGCCTGTAGGTTCATGGCCACGTGGAAATAAGCGTTCCATAGTCTCTATCCTGAGCCAATGCCAATAATCTACTTCCCTCGAATCAAACTGGGCTAAAACTAAATGTAAACAAAACACAAGCAATAATTATCGGACATCCAAGACTATTAAACTCCATAAACAACAGCAATATACCGGCTATAATGTTAGATAACGAACAAATTCCTTATACCGACGTCGTTAAAAACTTCGGATTTTACTTAGATTCTAATTTAAATTGGAATACCCAAACAAAACAAACATCTAAAAAGATATTCTCCATAATGCATTCCCAAAAGCGTCTCAAAAACCTTCTTCCTACAGCTCTTAAAAGAATTTTAATTCAAACCTCAGTGATGCCGCATTTTGACTATTGTGACGTTCTACTAACTGACATAAGTGAAGGACTGTCGGACAAACTGTAGCGTGTCCATAATACGTGCATCAGATTTATATTTAATGTTCGAACATACGATCAATTTTCTCCATTATAACACGAATTATCATAGCTACATCTAAAAAAAGAGAAGAAAATTACACTGTCTAATTCTCTTATTTAAGATCCCACATACCTCGACTCCCAATTATTTATCATCTCGTTTCCAGGATCTATCCTCCAACCATAACTTAAACACAAGATCACAACATAGCCTCCTGCTTAATATACCGCAACATAGGACATCACATCACTCCATGTCATATACTATCTTCACTTCTCGTAAATGGAATTCCCTATCACAAGAAATAAGGGGCTGCCGGACATTGGCAACTTTTAAAAAAAAATCTAAATTTAGGCTACATTTGCTCTAACCTCGACTTCATCATTATCCAGTGTAAGGTACATATGTTAATTGATGTTTCTCATATATTTATCATATTTAGACTATTATTATTATTATTATTATTGTTATTATTATCATTCTCATCATAAATATTATTATTGTTATTATCGTATAAAATATTGTTTCTACATGCAATTTACATTGAAACATTCAATATATTTTTAACTCTTTATAATTAGCATAGTATATATCTACTGTATATTGTCAAATATTTATTTGTATTTGTGCTGGTTGAGTGGAAGAGAAGGTCTTATGGCCTTAACTCTATCAGAATAAATAAAACGTTATCATTATTATTGTTAGTATTATTATTATTATTATATAATTCATGGTTGTTATTCTCCCACCTCATTCTTGGTCTACTCCTGTGGTTTTCCTACAAGAAGCTTCCATGCACCTCTTTCAGTGCATATTCGTTCCACATATCCTGCCCATCGCAGTCTAGAGACTAAGCTGTTATTATGTCTGTCTTCCTATAAAGACAGGGGAGATGTTTTCTTCAGTAGTGTTGTACATTATATAAGTACAAGTACGGTTGAAAATATTCAGATGGATCTTTGAATTGTAGCGAGCTAGATAACGTAAATTAACTGGTCTGAGATGGCTGGGGATACGGACTAGTGGACGGCTTTAGAGATTGCGGCACTAAAGTTAATTAGTTTAGTGTATGTTGTTTTATTGTGGGTCATGTTGCTTCAGCGGCAGGTGTTTGGGTGGTCCGTGTTCTAACCAAGGATCCAGGATTGTATTTCGTTCACGGTCGATAAACTTTTTCAGATGTTAAGACTTAAGAAAACGATTCCTTCTGTGTAAGGTTAAAAGCGGTAGATCCCTTGACCCAGAGAACGTGGAGCTATTTAAGAAAACAAATTAAACCTTGTATAAGGAAAGCTTAACTGTAGTAAAAATTCTAGTTGTAAGAGGTCATTCTCGAAATTAATTTTACATGAGAAATGGTGAGACATCATAGAAACATGAGCAATGGAGACTTATTTTCCTTAATACAGTCATACAAATGTAATATAAGGGCAGAAATGCTGTTGGAATTTATTAAAAATTATAGTCCACCGCTGTGGTCTCGAGGTAGCGTGCTGCCTTGTCACGCAGCGGGCCCGGATTCGATCCCCGGTCGGGGCAGTTTTTCTGGGTGAGGTTCTTATCGGGGTTTTTCCTCACCTGTAAGACAAATGTCAGGAAAACTTTAAGGCCCAAACGGTCCCCGAAATCATATGGCCATCATCCTTATCATTATCATCCTTACCATTATAATTATCATCACCCTTCACCGGTGTGGAAAGCAACGGGAAGCTACCACACCTACACAATTCCGTTGTAAAGCTGCAAGCATAGCATGAAAATGCTATGATTGCAATGAAGGACCTGCCTTCGGGCAGAATTACTATGGATGGTTAGGCATATACATTCGTGAAATTGTTGCTATAATCATCGCCTCACACATTTCTTTAATTTAAGTTTTCCTTTGTAATTACTATGAATGCCTCGCATCTTCTGGAACTATCCGGAGAATATTTTTATCTCTGGATCACATAGTACTTCTCTTGCCTCACAAAGTCATGGAGGACCTCCCTTAGTGAGTGATCAGCTTAATGCTTATGCTACCTTATACACAAAACGAAAAATAAGACAACACACCATTCACTCAAAAAGTCATACTAGACAAGCGAATATTATTTTGAAAGAATCCCAAACAGGAAACGTGACCTAACCGGGGATCGATCTCGGCCACTCTGAGACAACGACGGTGTCCATAGGCTACAGAGGGGAAAAATGTTTTCGTTTTACGAAATTTTGTAACAATTTGGTCTCCATTGTCCCGGTGGGGTCAGGATTCTTAAATTAGCCCAAATCTTCTGGCCGCGCTATAGTCCTGGGGTTGACTCAGCCGATAACGGAAATGAGAACCAGACGCTTGTTTTGGACGCAAAGATGGCCGTTATGCAGGGCTGACAACCCGGTAGACATCAAGTGCCGATTGTCTAGAAAAAGTGGGAATCTTAAACTTCTACTACCCCAAGGGCCTCCTGAGGCCTGTAGTGGAATCACTTTACCTTTGTTCTTTTAGTCTCCATTGTCAACAATTTTAAAATTCATATTAAAGCACCATTGAGGTTATGCAATCTTCTTGTCTTGCAAGCCCATGTTTCCCTTAACAAAGATTTAGGCGCTCTCCCCCTACAGGGAAGAATTTGAACCATACTAATTTAGTTACACTTGTTTTCGTATAGATGTCGTTTGAGTGGTCCGTGGTCAGCGTTCCGCCTCATACTGACAACTAAGGAACAAAGGTAGTAATAGGACGTGAAAATTCGGCAAATTTTGCTTAGAGGCCTTTTCATTCAGGCTTAAGGATCTTTTACAAGCCTGAAAATCTTCAGACTCGGGACCCACGTCTTAAAGTCCCTCCCGGAGGACTTGCTCCTTGCATTTTTCCATCCTACAAAAATCCATCGACCCCGGCCGGGTTTGAACCCGCGACCCTCGGGACCAGAGGCAAGGAGAGGTTATGCAATAAGATGTTAAATATAAAAACTGGTATACCCGCTGACATAAACCCGTTGTACAACCTGTGCATCAGTACCATCAGTACCAGTTAAAATGCAGAAGATGAAGCAGTGTTTTTGAAAGGCCTCCATATTGGAACTATTTAATAGTTTAGTTGAGGACGACTGTCTTACCAGGTACCAGTTTTATATTTAACATCTTACTCCATTGTCATTCAGAATTTAGAAAATGAACAAAATTGTACTAAAGTTACGGTAAAACACTGTGTACTGTACACTTTTTGAATAAAGGGTTATGTGCAGACTGGTTCCAGGTGGATGAGAAGGCTGTTTAAATTTAATGAAGTCAAGTACATGTAATTTATTGTTGAGGTTAAATGTACAATGCAGCGATGGCCATTGTCTACACATGGTTCATTTCTTTTGAAAGTGGAAATAGACTGGACAGTGTGTGCCAGCGATTTGGGCAAATGGGTTCACGAGGTCTAGGTAACACCGATATGCACCTATGCCCGTCCTAATTTCATCTGCTCTTACTGCTTTCTTGACAACGCCTCCTTTTCTTTCTCGTATGAGCAGTTTAATTTATACTTGTCGCAGTGAAACTTGGCCAAACATTATGGACTTCAATAGAGCGAATTAATTTGTACTTCTATACATTATTTGAGGCGGTCAGAGGACAAGGGGTACAAGTGACAAGAAATTAGTTTGAAGAAAATTAAATTTTAAGATCAATGAGAATATAAAATTCCTGGAATATCTGACAAGTCTCATAGTTTGTGACTGTGTTCCATATGTACGAGTCCATTTATCCGCAAAATATGAACAGATTCAATATAAACATTAGCCCATACTATAACTTTTTTTTTGCATTAATAGTCTGCCAAGCAATGTTTTGAAATACTTTATCCAAGAAAAGTAGATTCATACCAAAGTTTTTATTATGATTGGAAATACGTTCTTATCCAAAGATTAACATATTACGACAAAATTAATTGACAAAATCAGTCTTTAAAGTTCTTTTCACTTAAACCTGCATTCATGGACAGATTTTCTTACCCGCCTCTCCACATGAATGTTTCCCTTCCTGTCTGTATAGGTCTACTGTTTGCCTTCATTCCTTGCTCTTTTGCTTAATTTTTACTCAATTTCCTGATTTGCTAATCTTCTTTCTGCCAACGTGCAATTTTGGAGCTTCTTCTTCTTCTTCTGTAGGTCCTGTAATGCCAGGTTCTTGAATGCCATCTTCATTGGAATCAGTCAAGAAAGCAAAAACAACACGAATGATTAGTCTTCATATTTTTAAAAAACATGCCTTTATTTTAAACATTATTAGATTGCAAATCCTGCAGATCTAAATCATATTATATCTTTAGATTGTTAAATAGTTTCCAATTATTTCAAATTGTATTGCTAAAAATTATTATTTTATAATGTAAAATTGTGAAAATGTAGATAAAGTAGTTAAAATATTTTTACCATTTCTGCGCTTGATTCATTTTAAAAAACTGTAAATTGTACCCCTTGTCCTCTGACCACCTCATTTTATAAGTGGTGTTATCTATCAAGGTTACAGAAGTCAATGGACTAGCCACATAATAGCCCATTGCATTTGTAAAGGTCTTTCATACATTACGCAATTTAAAAAAATGTAACAATTAGATCAAAACGCATCGATATAAAAAATATATTTTTTTTTAATTTTCATTTACATTCACTCCCATTTAAGCACGGAAAATTATATCAGGCATATGTTCACCTTCACTCTCTCGGCAGGCAGTTACTCGGTCTATGAAGTCTGTGATCTCAATTCGTGGAGATTTGGTATGGCCTCCAAGATCTTGTGATCTTAAACCAGGTGACCTCTTTTTGTGGGGTTATGTAAAGTCCAAAGTCTATTTAAACAAATCACAAACAGTTCTCCAACTTAAGGAAGAAATTCAACATGTCATCAACAACATCAACAGAGATGTCTGTGAAAGGGTCATCACGAACTTCATAGTCTGAGTATCTGCCCGTCAAGGCAGTGGAGGTGGACATATGATATAATTGCCTGATATAATTTTCCACACTCTAATGGGAGTGCATGTAGATAAATAAATAAATAAATAAAAATATATATAAAGGTAGAACAATAACAGCAATGATGAATGGAGTCTTATGAAACAGACATATAACCAGGAAAAATAACTTACAAATGTATAATTCAATAGTGAGAAGTACTGTCGCATATGGAGCTGAAGTTTGGAAATTCAACTAAAACTTAGAACAAAAATTATGTCGATGGAAATCGATTTCTTGAGAAGAGCAGCAAGATGTTCAAAATTAGACAAAATAAGAAATACTGCCATAAGAGAAAAAAATGAATATTGGTTATTCAATAGTAGATTATATACGGTATAAGCAATTAAATTGGTATGGACACGTACGACGAATGTAAGAAGAAAGATTACCCAGGAAAACATTGAAATGGTGACCACCTGGAAGAAGGAGGAGAGGAAGACCTCGAAACTCGTGGATGCAGGAAATAAGAACTGGAATGAGAGCAAGAGTTCTGGAGGACATGGATTGGATGAAGAGATTCGAGTGGAGAAGAAAAATAAAACTTTAGGCACAGAAAGATGTGTAAACATTAAAATTCTGTGTATAAAAATATATATATATCGATCCATTTTTACTTAATTATTGCAATTTTTAAAAAATGCGTAATATTTGAAAGACCGTATGTAAACACTGTGCCTATTCTTATTAAATCCTGTACTTAGAGTTTTGACACGAATAACTAATATTAGATTTGTCATTACGTCCACCACTGCGGTCTCGAGGTATCGTTGCCGCCTTGTCGCGCAGCGGGCCGGAGTTCAATCCTCGGTCGGGACAAGTTTCTTGGGTGAAATTTTTTCCGGCTTTATTTCTCACTTCTAAGACAAGTGTCAGGATACGGTCCCCGAACACCATTTGGCCACCATTATCATATTCGCCTCATTAGATTAAGTTTAGGACTAAGGCCGCTCCTGTCGCATCGTTAACATCATCACCGCCTTTCATATATTCAGGGCAGCGTTTCCTCGTCTTCTAGTTTAAAAGTGCGCCAATGCCACCAGAGAATACCAGAAATGTCATAATGAAAATCTAGCAGCATTGAATATGTAAAAAAAATATTAGGATTCTAAAATAGTTTTAAAAACTCTAAAGTAGGCTACATAGCTGCTACTTTAAATTTTAAAAAAATGTTTAGGCCTAATATGTCATATTACCCCTACCACTAATGTAAATGGACGTAATATTTTGAAATTAATATTCTTTTATTGCACTACACCCCATGATGGGCTTCTGCTTCCATCACATTCCTCTCCTTATTTACTTCTCTGTTGTGCCATATCCTTCATCTTTTGATTATCATACTCCTCAAATCCTCTCCATATCATGTAATCAGCTCTTATATGGTCTGCTTCCATTCTTTCTAAGTTGTAGTATTTAATTGTTCAGTAGGTACATTCCATCCATCCATAGTAATTCTGCCCGAGGGCATGTCTTTCACTGTAATCATAGCATTTTCATGTTATTCTTTGCAGATTTACTAGGGAATTATAGGTGTGGTAGCTTCCCGTTGCTTTCCACAACGGTGAAGGATGATGATAGTGATAAGGATGATGATGATGGCTGGATGATTTTCGGGAACCGTTGGGCCCTAAGCTTCCTGAAATTTGCCTTACAGGTGAGGAAAAACCCCGAAAAATTCTCGCCCAGGAGCCTGTCCCGACCGGGAATCGAACCCGGGCCCGCTGCTTGATACGGCAGCACGCTAACTCGAGATCACATCGGTGCACAGCGTAGGTACATTAGTGTCTCATTATTTTGCATCCTTTCTATGTGGTCTAATCAAATAAGCCTTAAGGATTTAATATGCCACACTAAATCGTCTCCCTTTAGTATCTGACCAGTCCGCCATTTCCCATTCTCCCGTATTGGCCCGTATATAAGTCTAAAGATTTTCTTTCAAATATTGGTGCGACATTTTTATTATATTTGTTGTTTGTCCAAGTTTCAGTTCAATATACGACATCAAGTGGAATTGAAGCTTCATACAATCAATTAAATTGATACAATGAAGTTAACTGTAGTGAATCTGCTTGACCACAAATCAAAATTGTCGTGTCATTATATTGTTTCGATGATCTGTTAAAACTGACAAGATTTTTTAGAAATTTACGTGTGCCATCCAATTTCTCTCAAATAATGTTAAACTAAAAATTCATAGAAGGAGATTAAGAATAATTGAGAATGAAGTGCTTAGGAAAATTTTTGGACCAGAGAGATACGAACACATAAGTGAATAGAGAAAACTACCTAATTGTGAGCTACGTGATCTTTATATCCAGAGGATCTTATTAAATATTGACAATTAGTTTTAATTATTTTTGGTAACCAATTTATTGTTTACAATTAATTTAGGATCTGTGAACTAATATTAAATTGTTGATACTTCTTTCTTCAAATGTCAATAAAATAAATAACAAGTTCGAAGTATGTAGAAAAGGATATTAAAGCCTGATGATTTATTTATAGGATTCGAGCAAAATGTTGATAGAATTTGATCTACTTCTGTGGAATGTGTATGAAAATATTAGCTGAATATGCGAATAGAGGAATGTTGTAGTTTTGTCTCCGCTTGAATCGGTTTGTTGTATACAAGCCAAACAATATTGTCAAGGAGAAGTGAGTCACTGATTGTGCAACATGCTGCATGGAGTTAGTAACCTTTGTATCCAGCATGCATGTTGTCCATGGTTATAAGGTTATAACTAGAGACCGGATTATATGCAACATAAGCTCGAAATATGCATGAAAAATGCTTAAAATATGCATGAAAAATGCCAATACATGCAATACCAAATAATAATAAAAGAACATAATAATTATTGCTGTATTAGATATTTAATTTATAAATTAACATAATAATTGACATTTTTTATTATCTATTAATATCATTTATCACTGATAAATGATAAATTATCAATCAGTATTAAACAAAAGTATTGTTCAGAAATTAAAATATTCTACATGTTTTTACTATTGTAAACAGAAACGATCAGATACTGTTGCAAATGTTCGATAGTAATGTTGTGTCTTCAGTCGTTCAAAATATGTTTATAAACAGAAAAGGACTGTTCTACGTCAACTGAAGTAGGCCTAATTGGGCAGTATTTGAATTTGGGTGATATTTTGGCACTTATTACTTCTGGCAAAAGCTCTTCCGTCCCATTTATAAAACTATTCATTTGACACAAAAGTTCAAAGCCTGACTTACAGTTCTAAATGTTTTCAAACTTTTCCTTAAGTTTGCTTAGGAATACCTCCGGCAATTAAGGAGTTCAGTTGACGGATTTTATTAATTAACTGAATATATTCAATGAACTCCAAACCTTGAGTTTCAAACTTTTTAATAGTTGCAGGTGTATGGAAAAATGAATGCTAATCACAGCTATGTGTTTTTTACACGCTTTATATTAGCTTGACCTGTATCTATCTATCTATCTATCTATCTATCTATCTATCTATCTATCTATCTATCTATCTATCTATCTATCTATCTATCTATCTATCTATCTATCTATCTATCTATCTATCTATCTATGTAACGGAATCTTTCAACGCGATTTTCAGCCACTTAAAATCATTGGATCGACTTGAAACTTTGTATACTTGTAGAGGACCCGTGACAATACAATAATTTCATATTTATTTTCTAAAATCCTGGCCATAATCATCAGAATATCAAAAAAAGTGTTTTTGTATCAATGTAACGGAATCTTTCAACGCGATTTTCACCCACTTAGAAACACTGGATCGAGTTGAAACTTTGTATACTTGTAGAGGACCCGTGACAATACAATAATTTCATATTTATTTTCTAAAATCCTGGCCATAATCATCAGAAAATCAAAAGTGTTTTTGTATCAATGTAATGGAATCTTTCAACACGATTTTCACCCACTTAGAAACATTGGTTTGACCTGAAACTTTGTATACGTGTAGAGGACCCGTGACAATACAATGATTTCATATTTATTTCTAAAATCCTGGCCAGAATCATCCGAAAATAAAAAGAAATGAAAACTGGAATAATAGGTTGCGGACTTGTCGACTTTTTAGCGAATCGTTGTAAGAGCTCAGTTGGTAGAGTAGTGAACTCTCGGTATATAATTTCAGTAATCCATACGTCTCTGGTTCAAATCCGGCTGGGAGGGTTTTTTTATAGAAGAGTATTACTTTTAGCTCATACTACATTAGTATCGAATTTAAATATATTTACATTTTTATCTTATTCTGTAGAATATTAAAACTAAACAATTAAAAATAAATAATAGTTTTAAAAAACTAAAAGAACACGCTTTATTAGAAAACTAAAAAAATTAAAATAATTTTAATTTGCAATACGCTCGGGATCAAATTAAAGTGGTCAACAAAAAATCATCTCCAACACATATAGAATAAAACTAGAGTTATCAACAAAAATAAAATAATTTTACCATCAATAGCGTGGGGTGCTTTTTATGATGTTTACATTTTCTTCTTAGAGAGCTTACGTCTACCAATATATGTTTATTATCAGATATATTAATTGATATAGAGCATCCCACGCTTTTGATGGTAAAATTATTTTCTGTTTGTTGATAACTCTAGTTTTATTCTATATGTGTTGGAGATGATTTTTTTGTTGACCACTTTATTTTGATCCCAAGCGTATTGCAAATTAAAATTATTTTTAATTTTCTAGTTTTCTAATAAAGCGTGTGCTTTTAGTTTTTTAAAACTATTATTTATTAATACTGGAATCGTTAAATGCTTCCTTGCACTGACAAACTGCACTATCGAAATCGTTTACTACACTTTTGATAGCCTTGAGATGTTCATTTTAAAACAACACAGGTTTCACTAATGTTAATATAGAGCGAAAACGTGTGTTATCGTTAGTTTTTAGTTGAAATATGCAATAACAAGTGAAAAAGGTCTAAATATGTAAATGAACATGCAACATGCAAATGCATATAATCCGGTCTCTAGTTATACTTTAACTGTCAGAAATCTATATGGGGTTTCCAGGTTTATTGGTATTAATATTATTAATGATGTTATTATGATTGCTATTATTGATATTGTTACTGGTATTATTATTGTTATTACTATTATTATTGTTATTACTAATATTAGTACTATTATTATTATTATTACTATTACTATTATATTACTATTACTATTGTTATTTTACTATTACTTTATTATCTTACTATTACTAATTATTATTAACTATTACTATTCTTATTACTATTCACTATAATTATTACTATTACTAATTGACTATTACTATTATTATTACTATTCCTATTCATAGTACTATTACTCTATTATTATTACTATTACTATTATGATCTTACTATTACTATTACTATTACTATTATTATTACTATTACTATTACTATTACTATTAATATTAACTATTATTTATTACTGTTACTATTAATATTACTATTACTATTGTTATTACTATTACTATTGTTATTACTATTACTATTGTTATTACTATTACTATTTTTAATTACTATTACTATTTGTTATTACTATTACTATTGTTAGTACTATTACTATTGTTATTACTATTACTATTGTTTATTACTATTACTATTGTTATTACTATTACTATTGTTTAGTACTATTACTATTGTTATTAGCGATTACTATTGTTATTACTATTAACTATTGTTATTACTATTACTATTTGTTATTAACTATTACTATTGTTATTACTATTTACTATTGGTTTTTTTACTATTATCGATTGTTATTAACTTTTATTACTATGGTTATTACTATTGCCTATTGTATTTACTATTGCTTTTGTTATTACTATTGCTAGTTTTAATTATCTATTGTCTATTGTTATTACTATTGCTATTGTTTATTACTATTTGCTATTGTTCATTACTATTGCTATTGTTATTACTCTTGCGCTATTGTTATGTACTATTGCTATTGGTGTATTACTTATTGCTATTGTGATTACTAGTGCTAGTGTTATTAACTATTGCTATTGTTATTACTATTGCTATTGTTATTCCTATTGCTATG